>OX442314.1:27401769-27770471 GCA_949358305.1 Strigamia acuminata | reverse complement strand
AGCGCCAAAACGATACAATTGGTCAAGGTTGACCTATGGAGTAGGACACTCCAGCCACGTAATGTTATTGTGACGATGCCGCGAAGCCAGCCCTATTCCTTGGCCCGCCCGGATCCTCAACCAGACGATGCTGCCCGTTTACACGTGCCCTGAACCCAGTTGTACTTTGTAATAAACATAATCACGTTACCTGTAGATTGTAAGTTCGTATTATTCTGTTATTCACTTAGTGCACAGTCTTAGTCTATCTCGTATACTTGTAGGTTAGGTTTAACGGCTAATATATTCAGCCAAAAGTAGAATTGTTACAACCACTTGGGGGTGCAAGATAGATA
The DNA here is from genome assembly GCA_949358305.1 of Strigamia acuminata. Taxonomy (NCBI): domain Eukaryota; kingdom Metazoa; phylum Arthropoda; class Chilopoda; order Geophilomorpha; family Linotaeniidae; genus Strigamia; species Strigamia acuminata. The sequence goes on along the minus strand of OX442314.1, from coordinate 27,770,136 downwards.
TTCTGGAGGTACAAAGCTACTTCAGAAGTGGTTAAGTAACACCAGTAAAAACTTAGTTCAAAAATATTTTTCTTTGGTGAGCTGTGAGCAGAGACTGCAAAAGTCAAGGGTTGCCAACTGCTACAAAAGTTAAGAACCAGGATTTAATGTCATCCCATCCCACGGATGAAACATAAAGACAACGATTACTGTTCTTTTACACTTTTGGACATCAGACCAAACACTTACACTTGCTGCAATCTCCATGGTAACAGTATCCATTATAGGTGTTTGATAGCGCCATACATCTTCCAGTGACGGTTTTTTCCCTTTGATAGTTGTATTCATTAAATCAACAAAGTGAATTTTGCATTCTGGAATGCCTGTAATTTTGGCATATTGGTTCCTATAGCGTGTTGTTAAGGGTCCATCCATACATGCAATAACGTTGGGCATATATAATGTGTCATTTTCTTGAATATTTACCACATATCTTGTTGGTTCACTCAGATATAATGTAATTTTTTCTTTGCTCACATAAATTGCTAAGAAAGCACAAATAAAAATGAGAATGAAAAACGTGCATTGTAGCATTGGTGAGGCTTGAGGCAAAGTTTCCTTCTTTATCTTCAAATTTGACTTTCTAATTTGATTAATGACTTTCACTTTTATGTGAGCTTGTAGTCGAACAGGTCTAATATACTTATTGTAGCACAAAAGCGAAACAAATTGTACAATTTCGATTATAGAGAGGAGCGAATATCCCAAAGAAAATCCTAGATTACCACCCAAATCGATCACCAAATTAGAAATTTTGTAAATGTAGATTTCTGTCATTCTGACAAATGTTTCTTCCATCACTTTAAGATTTATACTTGCTAAATCTTTACTACTGGGTTCATCTTCAAAATCTAACAGTAAAAGATGAATAATTTTGTTATAATTACACCTAAAAATGATATCGTTTGACTTAACTAGTATCGGTCTTCACTATTAGGGTATAAACACTCGCTTGACAAGGTCTTAGGCAACCACATTCAATTGTTGCCAGTGTGGATGTTTCGGGATGGTAGGAGTCGTCATACACTTTCAACACAATTGATTTGTTTGCTTCTAAACTGCAGTCTGGCAGATTTTTGTCAGCCATGTAAGGCAACCTAAGTAAACAATCTACAGTATCAGCATTATCAGTTGTTTCAGTGAACTAAGTTTACAGACCTGCATTGTGGATGTTTTTTTAGAGTTTGTTTTGACACACAGTTTTCATAACATTGGGTTTGCTTTATCAGGCTGGGCTCACAGTAGGGGTTTCTTGAAGGCAAAAATTGATACTTGCAGAAAAGAAATACCATATCACTATTTTTGTTAAATATATCGACATTAATAACTGTCACAAGATATCTGAAATCTTGCTGCATCATTGATTAAATTGCAAGAACTAAAGAAACAAGCAATTAACTCACTTTGCGCAAAATAAACTGATATTCAGTTTCAATTCCCATCTGCACTGGCAAAGTGTAACGATAGGGCATGACACCATCCTTCAGAGATACCTAGTATTAAACGGTGGAAGTGCAATGAACAATTGTTATGGCCGCAATTGTACAATCCCAGTCGCATAAACTGTTCATGGTATATTCGGATAGCCATGCTAAATCAGGTTACCGGTAGTGTGAACAATTTATATGATCAGGATTGAACAAAATATGCTACTCCCTTGAAGGAGAAACAATTTGACGGGCCTCTATCATACATGCGATATTCTTATTCGCGACGTTGCGATAATGTTTGCATGCATACACCACGACAACAAGTTTTGTAAGTGTGTTCATGCGCGACGTCGCACATGTGCACATCGTAAGTATTGTGATTGGTATGGTCTTCGCCAAGGTAACCCTGGGACTGGTTATCCTGGTGTGGAACGCATACTCACGAATAAATGACAAAGACTCCTTATTATTGGTTGCTGGCCTTTAATATGTGTTGTCTAGGGGCAAGGTAACTTGAATGGAGAATCCCGTCACCCGTTGCGGGGTGCCAGTAGGCACACCGCACCCCAGTGTGGAGCGGTCAGTGCATGATTGGTAGCAGTCAGTGCCAACATCGCAAGCAAAGCGACTTTGAGTCGGCGCCGACATTTTCGGCCGATTTGTACGTCCGCTAATTGCGCGCACACATGCCTACGTAATTTGTACGCGTCGCAGGTACGAATATTTGCACTATGCAACACCATTCTTAGGTGTGATTGGTATTATCGCGCGTAAAAATATTCCACGTATTACGAATCCCCAATTTGACAAAGTGAACTGACTGCAACCACTGGTTCGTCACAGGTTCCATTTTTTTTAAAAAGGATATGCAATTTTCTCTTTTGAACCGGTAGTAAATCTTAAATAAATAAAAAAATAAAAAAATACAGCCAAAAAGATTAAGGTATATAATAAATGGAAAATATGATTATATGAATTTTACTTGTTTTCATAATCAGTGTACTGCCGAAAACAGAATTCTTGTATTTTAATTCAACTGTTGTCTCCTGGTTTGTGTAATTGCCACTTCTCATCTTGGTCTCAAGCAATACAGTTTTTCCCTAAAATAATAGTTATTAGTAAAATACTGACAAGAATATTTTTTAATATGGCTCTTTTACTTATCCAAGGTTACTTACCTGTCTGACCTTAAAGTGCTGCATATTTTCTGAAATGTTGGAATGTTCCCACAAGTGTGTGTAATTTGTAACTTTGACTTTCTTCGAAATGATTCCTCTCACTGGGGCCCTGCAAGCTCTCATTATCTCTTTTACATCATCAATTGAATTACCTTCTGGTATTTTGTCCCAGTACTCCGACATCAGAGGAGTATCAAGGGCCATTAATCTAGTTTCAGAGAATCTACTTTCTTCTATTGGAACAAAATCAATTTCAACTTTGAAGGGTCCAGACATGTAGAATTGTAATCTTTCCCAAGTTTGATAACCGCAAATGCTGAAACAGACCAACCAACCAACCAACCAAACTGCACGGACTATTCCAGTGTTCTCGACAATCTTGTTTATATATTGCAAACTATCTTTGCCCGACAGTGAAGTTTCCAATTCTTGTCGCACAAATTGGCGAGTACGGATACGGATCCAACGGATGCGCAAAGCTTTAGGAGCGGGCATTTTGTCTGCAAATCAAGTTTAAAAGATGAAAGTACGTAACTTGTACGTAGTTTAACAATCGATGGTACATAAATTATCAAAAAAATTAATTCACTTGTCTGTTTGGATTAAAATTTTTATTTAGTTTAATTTGTTTTTCTCATAAATGTGTATCTTGTAAAACTTCGAAAATTAATTCGTTTCCAACTGAATTTTCCATGAAAAAAAAATTTTATACCAAAATATAGAAATGTAATTTTCAAAAATAATGTTTGTTTTCAATTTGTGAGCAACAGTAAACTACAGTAACTAAAGTCATAAAATTGTAATTAAATATTGATATTTCAAAAGTATGATTTATCATGGTTGTTTTTGAGTGAGTGTGACGATTTTACCTTTTGATAGGTAAATAATACAAATCTAACCGAGATAAGCTAAACTATTGTGCGCTAACGAGGGGAACACCCGTATAAGATACTCACAGATTGTTGTAATAATAAACATGGAGAATTGTTGTATCATGCTGAATGAGACCCTAAAATAATTTCATTCCATAAACAGTCAACAATGCAAACAATGAGCTCAAAGTTTGCACTATTTTGTCTGTGTATGCATCCAATCTGAGCAATCAGGCTTAGTGTATGAATACTGTAAACAACAGTTGCTAGGTAAAAAGTAGTTCCAAGATCAAAGTTGAATTTTATCATTTGAGATTCAATGATGTCATTTCCTCATTTGATATCACATGACATTTGACATCAGAGCTTTGTTCACCAACATGACTGACTTCATGAAGACAACAATAGTTTGTAGTGGTGGTGCAGTGGTTAAGCAATGGACTAGGAATCTTTCCACACAGGTTCAAATCCTGCTGTCTGTAAAAATTTTTTACTTTTATTTTTTAATTTTTTGAGCAGTAATTTTAATGTTTTTAATTTTATGTTTGTTTTTAGAAAACTTTAATTAATTAATTTTAATTTTTTAACAAACATAACATTAAAAACATTAAAATTACTGCTCAAAAAATTAAAAAATAAAAGTAAAACATTTTCACAGACAGCAGGATTTGAACCTGTGTGGAAAGATTCCTAGTCCATTGCTTAACCACTGCACCACCACTACAAACTATTGTTGTCTTCATGAAGTCAGTCATGTTGGTGAACAAAGCTCTGATGTCAAATGTCATGTGATATCAAATGAGGAAATGACATCATTGAATCTCAAATGATAAAATTCAACTTTGATCTTGGAACTACTTTTTACCTAGCAACTGTTGTTTACAGTATTCATACACTAGGCCTGATTGCTCAGATTGGATGCATACACAGACAAAATAGTGCAAACTTCGAGCTCATTGTTTGCATTGTTGACTGTTTATGGAATGAAATTATTTTAGGGTCTCATTCAGCATGATACAACAATTCTCCATGTTTATTATTACAACAATCTGTGAGTATCTTATACGGGTGTTCCCCTCGTAAGTGAATTATAACTACTGAATAATACGAACTTACGATACAATGGACATGACTATGTTTATTATAAACAAACCGGGGTTCTGGGTTCTGTACACGTGTAAACGGGTGGCATCGTCTGTATGAGTGTCCGGGCGGGCCGAGGGATAGGGCTGGCTTCGCAGCATTGTCAAAACAAAGTTATGTTGCCATTGTTGTCCCGAAGCTTGAATTATTTACCACTACAGTCAGCGCACGCAGGGCCGGTGCATAGGGTGAGGCGGTGAGGCGGTCGCCTCAGGGAGCATATTTCCAGGGGCGGCGTCTTTGGGCGCACAATCTGATTTCTTTACATCAAGGAAAAACAAATTTTTTACTGTTCAAAAGGGCGGTATATGCCTTGCTCGCCTCAGGTGGAAATATGTGCACGGGCCCTGATATCGATACAGTCTGTATTACTGCAAAAAAAATTAGATTTTTGTCCATAAAATATTCTGGAAATTTAACTGAAATGCGAAATTTCCAAACCCGAAAGTTATATATTCCAAATTGTACAAACTTCAAATTTCCAATGACTTTCCAACGCTGAATGCAACCGTTTCCAAAAGACTTTTCATAGCATGATACTCGTATATTAAATTTCCAAACAGTTAAACACATATTTCTCAACCAGTAAAGTTAAGATTTCCAAATGTAAAATATGAGTTTCCCATCAGTAAATAACAAGTTTCCAAATATAAAATTTGATATTTCTTTTTTAACCTTCCCATAGCCAAGCCTAGTTTCCACCATTGCTAGCTGTGGTCGGTCAAATCGGCCTTCTTTTAAAATGCTTCTGCGCATGTGCAGAATCACATTTTTCCTGGTGCAATCGCATTTTTCCTGGTAAAAGCACATGTTTTAGGACTAATTTTAATACGCCACCTAGTGCAATTAGATGGCAAAGCAGTGTACGGCGCTCCCATTAAGGGTGTTTTATGTTATAAATATTAAATTATCTTAATAATAATTGAAAAACTATTTGTATTTAGACATTATAAAATAAGAAAAAAAAGTTTTTGAGGAATACAAGTTAACCTCATTAATTAATTATCAGAAAAAAAAGAATTACAGTGATTTTTCCACTTCTGTAATTTTTTTGACCCACCATGGCTATGGGAAGGTTAATAAAAATTCTGTATCCTGAATCCTGAATTTGTTTCTGAATCCTAAATACTGAATCCTGAATTCATTTCTGAATCCTGAATCCTGAATTCATTCCTGAATCATAAATTCTGAATTCTGAATTCATAATTCATAAATCTTGAATCCAATAATTTTGAATCCTGAATTCATAAACCAAGGCTATAATCATAGCCTAATACAAAAAATGAGCAAAATCAACTGAAGGCAGTGATAAAAACTGGCATTGATATGATGGTGTAACAAATTCTAGAATTAAATTAAAATGTTACACTACAAAATTTATGTCAACTTTTTAATTTATCTAACTCTAACAATAATAATCTAATTATTTGTTGAAGTAGAAATGATAAAACCAATCCCATATTTAATAAATATAAATTTTGAATTAGTTTTGAATTATGTTCGCCATCTGGTGATAAACCCATAAATTTTACAAGCTGGAAACCTTTAGTCATTAATTTTTAGGTTTGTGAAATAAATGGAAATACAAATTTCCAAATCTAATTTACATTAACATTCCATACAATTACATGTTTCAGTGTTGAAAATTTATAGAAATTTAAATTTCCAAACCTAGTTTACATTAGCTTTCCACACATTTAACAAAAACTTACATCATCATCTTTCAGTGTTGTAAATTTACAGAAATTCAACTTTTCATAAAATATTTCCCATTTCCTTTCTATTATATTTCCAAACTGGAATTTATCCAATTTCACCATTAAATTTCCAATGACTTTTTTTTTGGAAATTCAAAATTTTTTGCAGTGTATGATTCTCGTAAAATCCAACTAAAATCTCAAAAACAACTCCAAGACTTTGTGTTTTTTAATTCTAGCTTGTCAAAATGATGCCTCATTTCCCGTGTTATTATTTTCTCCTGACAGGTTTCTTCCAAATCAAATTTATAATTTTGGTTTGAAAGTGTAAACACATAAAATATTAATATTAAGTTATAAAAACTGCAACAGCAACATAGAAGCAACAGCAGTACTTGTATATCCATATTTCATTATTTCATTAAACTTTTTGGCAGTTGGAATCTATGTTCCTACATCATAGAGTACCGTATTTGACCAAATAAGAGCCGCGGCTCTTATTCAAAACGGGCACTTTAAGCCGCAGCTCCAAATCGGGGGCGGCTCCAATTCGGGGGCGGATTTTATTTCAAATAGTGGCCAATGTCAATGTTACGTTCATTGAACGTAACATAAGCCGCGGCTAGTATTCGAGGGCGACTCTTATTTCAAGTCGCCTCTCTTAGTCGCGGCTTTTATTCGAGGGCAGCTACAATTCGAGGGCGACTCTTATTCAGTAAAATACGGTATCTCATAATTCTGGGATCACAAACCAATACTCATAGCAAATACAAACAACAACAAAACCTCACTCTCAACTCACACTACCTCATTTAAATAAACAAACCAAACATTCTTTTATCTCACTCCGGATGTATCCGTAGTTCTAAGTTTGGCACAGTATAGACTGTGTCCCTTTGCAATTGCTTAATTTTGTAGCCGCTTGGCCATCCAAGTGTGACTTGCGGCACTACCACACTCCGCCCAATAGCCCCAAGGTCACCCCTCCTCGCGGAGTTGGATTACCCAGTACGAAGAAGGAGGGAGCTGAGTGGTGCAGGGAGAGAAAAAAGCGCTGGGTCTCAACTGAGACAGACATGTGAATTGAAGTCCTGAAGCCAGCAAAAGCAGTTGTGCTCAGTGCTGACTCAGCTTTCCTCCCTATTCATCACTGCGACGCTCAGTGGTGAGACGTCAATACCACCACAGCCTCCATAAGCAGTTGCATGGGCTGTACAGGTGAGTACAGCAGAATAGTTATGTCCAACCCGCCACGTCATTCATGGGCATCCCTCCCTGTGTGTGACAGGTCAGTTGCTGGTGTGGCGTGCCTTTGCCAACACGTGGGTAGACTGGAGACTCCAATCCCTAGACAACGATTAAAGGACAACAACCCAACAATCTGGAGTCCTTGTCTTATTTTACGTGAGAATGCGTTCCACCCCAGGTTACCATGGGTAAGACCAGACCGTCACAATATTTTATTTTTGGAATTAGGGGCCCATGAAATTCAGAGTCCTAAGGGGGCACCTCTTGTGCCAAGGTGGAAGGGAATACTACCTGGGTAGGGGAGCACAATACCAGTTTTGCTCCGCTTGATGGCAACCCATGCTACACCGCTCGTTCTGATTGGTTTATTCAGGAACCTTTCAAAACACGTTACGGTGCATTCGGGCAAATGTCGTAGCTTCGGTTGTCACAGCAATCCGAAATTAATGCAACTGATGTCTTTCATTAAAAAAAAAACAGAACTTAAAACCGTGTGATAATTACATTCTTGTTGAAATACTGACTATTGATAGTATTGAGAGAGTGGGATTCACATAAATTTGAATGTTATTTTGCAAATCCAGTGCTTTTTTTTTACTATGATTTGATCCAGATTTGCAAAACTCGAATATAATTGAATATCTCTCTCATAAGCTCATAATGAATTGAATATAGACATGAAAAAATACATACGGTTTTAAAGTCCACTCAGGTGAAAACGTGGCACTCGATCCACTGAAAAACACCGCATTGCAGCTATATTGATGTTTTGTGAAAGTTGACAAGTAATTACTACTCTGTATTTTAAATAATTCATGAGATTTCTGAGAATTGTAATGAGTGGTTTGTGACTTACCGTCTGCTGACAGAGTTAATTTCCACCTGTCATTTGATGCGAATTCATGATTTGCTTCGCCATTGCTGGGACCGATTAGCTGATGACGTCAGTGTGGAAACGTTCCCCAAAGTTTGGAGTTTGGCCACTCAATACGATCTCTGCCGACGAGATTGTAAATTATTACAATTTCTGAGTAACATTGAGGCACTTGCAGGGAGTGAAAGCATTCAATTGTTGAGTGAATCCGAAAAGAGTTATTTAATTGAATGTGGCAACGACGTTTCTTGCTCCAATGCGATCGCTCGGTGCATTTTCAAGTGGAAATGCAACGGCGATCGGAATAGAGAGCGTGCTGCCGTTCGGTTATTGCAGAAGATTAAACTGCAACATTTGGACGACGAAACCGTATACGATTTGTTGGAGTTGAACCGGAACACTGAGTGCAACACATTTCAACATTTGTTGATTAGTGAAGCAGTTGCACGTTCTCCCGCACGATTGTACTCTTTCTAGAGTGTTGCCCTTGGGATGCCGAAAGAAATGGGCAGTAATTCTTGTGGTATATTAAACCAAAAACGATATTTGTCTTATGCATGTAATTTATACGGAACAGTTTATATTATTTAGTGTCGTGTACTAGTATTTGTGATGTATTTTCTTTTATGACTGTACGTGTACGATGTGACTTTATAATTTCGTATGATGTTATTACGACGTATTTAATCATCCACGCGACACATGCGTTTTTGTTGCTATTCTAGAAATGTATCTCGATCGCAAGTCACGGTCGTGTAGATGCGCCATTTTAATTTTCATCCAAGAATAAACATTTCACTCGTTTCTTTTATATCGGAGTATCATTGTTTACCCAACAATACTTCTATTCGTATTCGTACACTTCTATTAATAATAATAATAATAAATAAATAAATAAAATTTATTTTGGATTATTGTCTCGTTTTGGTCATCTGAATTTCTTCAAGTTTGAAAAATGGAAGAAATATATCGAGTAATTTCAATTTTTTCAAATTTCTTTGTAACCAATGAGGTGGCAGTTGCCGTAAGACAAGAGAAAATGCGAGAAGAAATAAAAATGTATGCACTGTATCTTCATTTTATCTTGCTAAGATACAAGGCTGGCTGCAGGTTTTGCAGCGCCTCGGTAAAAAGATATTAGTGGATCCCAAAGTGTATTTGTAAAAAAAAGAATTTATTTTAACCTTTTATTTTTCAATTTTTTACTTTCGAAAGTGCGGGGCCCCTGTGAGCGCGGGGCCTCGTTCTGGGGTCCGAAAAACCGACGTCTGAGCCGACCCTGCTAAGATGCAAACCTTTCTTTGCTTTAGCTTGTTCACACATGAATTTGTGCAGTATTTATTTGAAACTGCCGCCATTTTTTTTATCTGGTAAGAAAAATCCAAAACCCATAATGGATAGACCGAAAATGCTTGAAAATATAATATACCAAAGGCTGTGTTTATTATGTTCGGTATTTTATTTTATTATTTTATTTTACAGGAAAAAAAAATGCGCTATCGAGCATGCGCATAAAACACTTTGACTACTACGTCACGACAACTTTTAATGGCGGCTGCCGGTTTAACTCAATGCGACGCAAATGAAGGGAGTAATAATAATTTAACAATCAAATAGAATATACCATATATAATAACACATGTTTTTATTTTAACAGACATTGCAACGACGTGAAAAATGAAAAAAATAGATGGCGCTCCGTAGCTAATACATCTGATTCAGCAACAACGTCAATCAGCATTATCATAAACGTAAGAAACGATCAACTATTGTGAAATTTAGTTGTATCTTATAGTTTTACCGTTGACGTAGTCGGGTTGATGTAGTCAATTCAATCACAGAGGCAAATGAGGGATCAAATTATCCCATGTCGACAGTATAAAAAAATTTAAAAATTTTCAAACCGATGAAAGTAAAAGATGGTAGTTTTAACAATAAGTTTGTTATTTGATTGTGAAGTTAATTTTAAGAGGTGGACTGACTGGGAATAGCAATTAAAAAAAATGTATGCAACAACTATGGATTAAATTGCTGCAGAAACGATAAAATGGAAAGTAAAAACAGAGTTGATTAATAAATATAAATACTACGGAATAATAAATAGTGCTGTAGTAGTGTAGTTAATAATATAGTGTAGTATAGTATAATAGCACAGTATAATAGGATAGCGTAACTACCGGTAGTTAGCGTAGTCCACTCATCCTATCGGAGGATCAATTTATAAGATTAAAAATATATAATATGGGTAAAGTCCATAATCGCATGATGTAATAGATAGAATATTATATTACAGTAGTAGTAGTTGAAAAATTAATGTCTTAAAATACAAACCGAGAGGCTAAATTCTTCTGAAATGACACTTTTTAGTTTTTAAACATGTTTAAAGATCTTTTCCCACTCTATAACAACTAAACGTTTGTGAAACAACAGACAACAGTATGTTATGCTGACAAAAGTCGTCCGAGTTTATGTCAAATTAAAAGATAATATTTAAAGTTGTTTCTTATGTGAAACTGAGTTTGTGGGTGATTTATAGCAAAGTTTAGCTGCATTGTGTGGATTAGTGACCGTTAGCCATGCTCCTTTGTACCATCGTCTGTGTGTTGATTTTTGTTATATTTATTTAATTATTTATTTACGTGCGTATTATAGGATGTGCTTTAGATTTAATTGTTGTTGAATTTTTTATTTATATCAGTGTATATTATGTGAATGTGATGGCAGATTTCAGTTTTTTCTGGTCAGTCGCATAAATTGCAAAACTATTTTTTGTGATAGCTGTGGAATTGCAAGAATTGAAAGGCCAAGCATTAGTGAAAAACAATTTCCAATGTCGCAGCACAATGCAACTTCAGTGTAGGATAATATTTGCTTAATCTCTTCAATTATGTTGTTCATTGGAATTATAGCGAGAATTTTGACTGGCCATGCTTTTGTGTCTTGAAAGAAAACGAATGTGTCAAACACTGGCTCTTCACAAGGTGGATGACAACCGCAGTCTATCATTGTATTGGTAGTTAATGAACTGTTCATGAACAATGCCAGTGAAGTTTTAATGTCTTGAAAGTTGGTGCAATTATTCTTATTGATGTTGACCAAAAATGGTAACCTAAAAATATTTAAATAACATGTATTGCAAACTACATCATATAAAGTTAAAAAATTTCATCTGTTGTTTTTCTTAATGTCTAAAACACAGATTTTTACAAGTGTGAGAAGTGATGACCACCACTCATACAATAACTCCCTAAATGTCACATATATGTAAAAAGAAAAAGAAATACTCACTTGCACTGAATTATATTATAAATCTTTTTTTCGTAGCAATCATCTTGGCATCTCATGTATTTGTCATGGTCAAGGCAAGGTTGAGATTTTAGATTTAATCGAATGGTCTAAATTAAAACAATCGATTTAGCAGTTTTGTTTATACAGTATAATCGTCTGCAAACGTACTTTAAACATTTTGAATGTGAGAATTGTAAACGTGTTTGTTTTAATACTTCTTCTGCTTCTTAGTATTGAGGGAATTGATGGAATTGTTGCTTTGTTTTGTTTAAAGTACACCTACAGAAATAAAACTACAGTTACCGTAATCTTAAAATTTAGCATGAAGTCAATTCTGATCAAACACCCCTACAGTTAAAAAAAATACAAGCTGGTGTAAGTACTGTCACGTTCAATCTGGTTGGTGGTGGATTTAAATAAGTTTACTACGCGCAAGTGGAGGTTTGCGCGTGGATCCAGGTTCGTGGGAAGTCCCAAAGATGGTTGCCATTTAATAAGGACGTCAGGCGGTCGAGAAATCCCAATTCGCTGAAGTTTACAACACTATTTTGTATTTGCAAGATTTGAGTGTTTTGTTAGTGTTGACTAACCTAAAAGAACGGGTTTGACTCAGGTCTCAAACTTCATTAGGGATGGAGAATGATCACTAACCATGGCTTAACATAGTGGGGAAATAGGCACGATACAGTTAGAAATTGGATGGAGTGCGCTTGTTTAAGGGGCCGTCCATAAATTACGTAACGCTCCAAGGGGGGGGGGAGGGGGTTCTTAATAATGTTACGTAACAAAAAGTAAAATTTTTACTTTTATTGTTTTAATTTATTATTATTGTGAATTTTAAATTTTTGTAAAATATTTAAAATTTTTGAAATTTTTTTTTATATTTTTGAATATTTTTTTTACATTTTTGTAAAATTTTGGAAAAGCTTGTATCAAAAAAAAATATTTTTTTTTTGGGGGGGGGGGGGAGAGTGGTGAGTTTTGTTACGTAATATTCTAGCACTAGAACTGCCAGAGCGGTTTTGGCAGTTTAAAACAACTGTAGAAATAAGCCCAATGGGTTTACAATGCTGTTATTTTTAGATGTCCAAAATGTAGAAAATTGGCTTAAATTACTATAAATGTACACAATTTTAATAATAACCTTCAGAATATCTAGAAAACTCATTTCTGACAAACTGCCAGACGGGTCAAAATGACCCCTCTGGCAGTTCTAGTGCTAGGGGGGGGTTTGTGAATTTGTTACGACCTTGTTACAGGGGGAGAGGAGGTCTAAGGCACAAAGAAAAGGCTTATTCAGTTGTGCAATCCACCTTTAAATGCACTAGCACAGGGGTTCCCAAACTTTTTAGCATCGCGCCCCACTTTTTAAGCAAGGCGATCTTCTGCGCCTCACTTCATCTACCAGTGCATTAAATTTTTAAAAAATATACTACTAAAAAGAAAAAAAGAAATTTTAATATAAAGTTGCATAAAACTTTGTATAATTTTTTATATAATTTTGTATAATTTTGGTTAAAAATTTATAAAAGTTTGCAAAATAAGCTTGTTTTATTTAGGCATGTATGATGGGTGCGCCCCACCAATAATCAGCTCGCGCCCCACCAGTGAGGCGCGCCTCACCGTTTGGGAAACCCTGCACTAGCAGATGACTTGGGTTTTAACCAAGGTTCTGTGTTGTGCCAGGGTTTAAAAGAAGAGTGACTAACTAACTGAAAGTCCAGAGAGATGTATTCTGTCGACAATCAAGCCAGAAAGTGAATTTTACAGGTCTGTTAGCCCAGAAATCAGCTCTGATCACATGATTGGCAGGTAATGTCAATTGTGATCAGGGGTGGGGCAGAACTAAAGATGAATCAGAAAATAATGTGATGCGCAAAGAATTATCTGCGCATACATTATAAAAGATCACTTGCAGAAATAATAGAAATAAAAATAGGTTAACTTAGAAAAATAATAAAATGGAAAAATCTGATAAATTAGAAAAGGGATGAAAACTGTGCACGTGACAGTACATTTCATCTCAGTGCTTACTGCAAATGTTTTCAGTAATTTATCAAAATGATGAATTACTATGACTCTTGACGGCGATTCTTGTCCGCCCGCTGGATAAGTATTGTGCAACTTGTGTATTTATTCGAGTCCCGTGCAAAATTCAAGAGTTGATGACAAATGGAACGTGTTCATTACCTCATACTCATTTTGCTTACAGATTTGATCTTTGTTTGGTCGAAAACTAAAAAATATTGCTGAAGCAACTCCTGCATATGTTAGTGGTTCTAAGAAAATAAGGTCATTACACTACCGTCTTCCCCCGAATATAACATCATTGTGTTGTATTCGAGTTTTGCTCAAAATGGCAAGTTTGTAAACATTGAGCAAAAATTCGAATTTATCACTACTTCAGCTATAACACCATAGTGTTATATTCGAATTTTTAGAAAACTATGAAAGACGTACAGTGCACGCTTCCAAAACGCTACCGAAACGTGCACTGGATTTTACATATTAAACATACACATTTAACAAATTTGTTTATTGAAGGTGTGTTGTGCAGTGGTGCAAACAGGGTTGTTTAGAAATGTGTGAATTCAAGTTAGTTAGTGTTGTTTAAGGGTGGGGTCGGATCGAATGCAATCCGATTCAAACCGAATTCGGATTGGATTGAGTCAGTTTCAGATGGCCTCAAAGCAATCCGTTTTTTTTAATCGGATTGGATATTCCAGATTTTTATCCGTACATTTCGGATCGGGATGTTTGAAAAAACCGAAACCGATTCATATAATCCAATTTTTTTTTTGCTGATGAAATAAAAATAACGTGTTTAGGACGTGCATGTTCGTCTATATGCTTTCATAGTTTCGTTTATAGGACGTTTGTATTTCGTTTTTCCGGTATATAAGTGCCATATCGTCACATTAGTTCCAATAGAGAGAGAGTTTTCTGGTGGAGTTGATTTGCTTCCTCCAAATCGCAGAACGTTATCCAAAGAAAGCATAACTGCCTCCATGTGCTTGAAATCATGGATAAAATTGAAATAGTCAAAAAATTCAATCTGCCAAGTTTCTCATTATAATTTTCTAATTTTTAATTTTTATTTCCTAACTTCTAAGTTCTAATGTTCAATTAAATCTTTGGAATTTTCAATAAAACTAAACAATACTTTTTTTAAAACTTATTTCAACATTACAGTGTAGGCTGCGTAGCCCGAACATAGGACGGGACCCAGAAACTTGTCCGGTCTAGGGAATGTCCGGATGGGAGAGGAGATTTAATATTGCTGGGTAGTGGATGGGACTAAATCAGGCCCTCCAAACTGTCCGGACCACACAGCTGTCCGGATGGTGCTATGTCCGGGCTACGCAGCCTACACTGTATTGCGAAATGTGAAATTTGGAACTCAATCCGATCCGAAATCCGCATTCGGTTTGAATTGAATGCGGATAGGATTGGATAGAACGCCATTTTTTTTCGGATAGGATTGAATCATCAATTTACCCATCCGCAATTTTTTGAATTGGGTCGGATTTTTTAAAAAACCGATCTAAACCGATCCAAACGCACCCTTATGTTGTTAGAGGCTATCATGTTTATAAATCAATTTGGGAAGCAATTTTCTTTTTTTTACAAACTTACATGTTATTTGACGAATACAACACCACAGTGATGTATTCCAATATAAGACCACCCTGGTGTTGTATTCGAATACAACACCACAGTGATGTATTCCAATATAAGACCACCCTGGTGTTGTATTCGAATACAACACCATGGTGTTGTATTCGGGGAAAGACGGTAGTAATGGTTATACAATTATAATTTTTGTAAAAAATTTTAATCACCTATTCGAGATTGATAACATGTTCCTGTGTGCATAGCTATTTTGCTCCAAGATACATTTGCTTTTATTCCTAGGTTCTGTCAAGAAAATACATTTTATGCACAATTATCCTGTAAATGATTGAATTTAGTAGAAAGGACTAGTTTGATCTAGCACTAGCACAGTCTATACAGGGTGGAACAAAAGTCTGTTCCCCTCAAATATTTCCTGAGCAATTGCATCTAGGCCAACTTTGATGAAGCGATCATATAGGAAGTTGAGTGAGAGCAATCCAATGATGGCGTCAAATTTGACCTTGAAGGCCATTTTCAAGGTTATTCACTTGCTAACTTCCAAACCAATCAGGTTAGAGCAAAAAAGTCAATTACAAAGTTGAAGAGCACCATTTGTTTAGTCAATATCCACTTTTAAATCTTATTGTTACCTTATCTTATCATGTGAAAAAAGTGAAAATATAAATTTCAAAACTCAAAAAAAAATGTGACAAAAAAAATCAGAAACTAAGCATGTTAACTGAACATAAAAACTTAACTGTCAGTTCAGCTTGTCACGGTCCAGGGATACGCGCACGAGTTCTACGCGCTTTTTCCCCTGTGTTTCCAATTGTTTTGTTGGCATAATTCGTGCATTGTTTGTTTTGTTCGTTCATTAAACCTAATTCCTAGTCCTACCTTATTTTGTGTTGAAGTTTGTTATGTTAGTTTCTCTTAACTTTTTCTTATTTTGTTTCAATTTCGACCTTTCTTTCCTGGTTTACTTTCTTTTCTCTATGTTTTGTTTTGCATATTTCTAAACCTTCAATGCATCGTCATGAGTCATACCCATTTGGTATGCACCGATGCATTTGATTGGTTTCCTGACCTTTCCGTGATTGGTTAAGCTTGGCCCAGTCTATTCTGGACCAAGTTTAGCTCTCACCTCTTTTTCCTTTTTCAAGTCAGTTGTGCTTTGAGCTTTGAATGTGTAAGAGCTTTAACTAGCCGGTATTCTCACAAGCCTGCATAATTCACTTGGGAGCTGATATTTTGCTTTCCCATTGCTCAGTGTGGACCAATTTCCTGACCACTGAGTTTTTTCCATTTTCACCACATTTGAATACGCATTTCGTTCGTTTTTATTCCATTTGAATTCCTTTGTTTTTTCCCTTTGTTTATTTTAGCAACGTGACGTGTGCCTCAGAATAGGGCAAGATTTATGTAGCCATTATTTCCGTGTCTAGTTTCTTTTCGGGCGTGCTGCCTTGCATTTGCTTGGTCAGTACGCGTCAATTTCCAAATTTCTTTGGTTTCAACATTTCTGTCTCCATTTTTAAGGCTTGGTAAGGCCCGGTAAAAAATAAAATTGTGTAAAGACTAGAGGTATTTGGAGTGTATGCCACCAACTTCCGGTGTACATTGACTGCCGGGCAGGTACTCAAACCAGGCTCCTGAGATACTGCATTTCAAAACGTGTCTAATTTAATCTTAGAAACGCGATTCATTACAAGCTGATCCTAATAAGTGCTTGCTTTTCAGTACAAAGTTCTCACGTTCATTTCCCAGAAAAACTCAAAAAATTTCCAGATCCAAATTTCAGACATTATGTCAGAATACACAAACCAAGAAATGGTAGACATGATGTTCTGCTATGGTGCAGCAAATGAAGATGGTGCAGCCGCAACTAGGTTGTACAGTGCAAAATATCCAAATCGACGTCATCCAGTACCACGAACACTTCGATCAATTGTTCAGAGATTCCGGGAAACGGGAAGTGTACAGTCACGTCCTCGACAAGGTCGGCCAAGAACAGTGACAAATGATGACATGAGCACAACAATTCTGGCAGCAGTAGGAGCAAACCCACATCTCAGCAGCAGAGCAATTGCTAATGATGTTGGTTGTGCCCATACATCTGTGTTAAGAGTACTGCACACCAATCATTTCCATCCATACCATTTACACTGCCACCAAGAACTTCATGGAACTGATTTCAATACTCGAGCAGAGTATTGTGACTGGTTCCTAACCCAAACTGATAATGATGAACTGTTTCCTCAAAAAGTCTTGTGGTCAGACGAGGCCCAATTCTCACGCAATGGAACTGTCAACAGACACAATCTCCATTATTGGGCTTCAGAAAATCCTAGATGGTTACGCCAAGTAGCACACCAAGTAAATTGGCGCTGTAATGTGTGGTGTGGAATCTACAACAAAGAAATCATTGGTCCTGTGTTCTTCAATGGCACTTTAACAGGCCAGCGTTATTGTGATCTCATCTTGACAAATACAGTTGAGGAGTATGTTGACAACTTACCACTGGCCTCGGCACGTCAAATGTGGTATCAACATGACGGTGCCCCTCCACATTTCGCACTTGCTTCTCGTCAGCATTTAAATGCCTTATTTGGAGTTCATTGGATTGGACGAGGAGGGCCAATAGCATGGCCACCAAGATCTCCTGACCTAACACCATTAGACTTCTTTCTTTGGGGTCATGTAAAAGATGTTGTCTACAAAACTCAGCCAGCATTTATAGATGAAATCAAAGATCGAATAACAGCAGCATGTGCTGGAATCACACCACAAACAATCGATGCAGTGTACAAATCTACACAAAACCGAGCAGAATTGTGTCTTGGTGCTGGTGGTCGGCACATTGAGCAAATACTGGACTAATTATCCTTTCCTTATCCTCATTATTCTAATACAGAAGTTAAAGAAAACTTCAATTTGATTTGATTTGATTTTTTTCTAGTAACTGAGGAAGTTTTGAAATTTATGTTTTCACTTTTTTCACAAGATAAGAAAAGGTAACAATAAGATTTAAAAGTGGATATTGACTAAACAAATGGTGCTCTTCAACTTTGTAATTGACTTTTTTGCTCTAACCTGATTGGTTTAGAAGTTAGCAAGTGAATAACCTTGAAAATGGCCTCCAAGGTCAAATTTGACGCCATCATTGGATTGCTCTCACCCAACTTCCTATATGATCGCTTCATCAAAGTTGGCCTAGATGCAATTGCTCAGGAAATATTCGAGGGGAACAGACTTTTGTTCCACCCTGTATAACAGGTTCAAAATAGGTTTGTCAAATGCCTTTTGATCCAATGCAAATCGATCTACTGTATATTCAATCACTGCCACAGTTTTCGACCCATTGGGGATTGGATGGCAGACATTGTTTTTCCGATGTTCTTTGACACATTTCGTGTCTACAAGTATTTTATGCAGTGCTTTTCAACAGATGGTGCATGAACTACAGTGGTGGCCAAAAGTTTAGCACCACTACCGTCACTTGCACTATTTTGTGTTTTGACAAAAAAGTAAAGCCTGCAGCATCTTTCTGATAAAAAATATGAATTCAGCATTAAATTCTGCCTTAGAAAATGTTAAAAAATTTAAATAAATCATCCATCGTAATTAATAATAGTAATTTTTAGTGTTTGTGTGCTGGACAAAAGTTTAGCACCACATTCAAAAAAAGCACAAAAAAAACCGGTTTCTTCAGAAAATCATTGTTTATTTGAACAATATATTTCAATATTATGTTGGTTAACCAAAATTTTGTATGTGTGATTGTGCAGCCCAAGTCAAAACTTAAGTGTGATGGGTTTGGAACACTGAGCAATTGACTTGACTGTGTGCTTAGAATCATTTTCCTGCTGAAATATCCAAGTCAAAGACAGTTTATCATCTTCAAATGGAAGCATAACAATCCTCCAATACTTTTTTATAAGTATATTGGTCCATGATACCCTTAATTCAATGTTGTGGACAAATACACATACAGAAAAACGATCCCAATAGTAAAATGGCTTGGGGATGAATTACCACGGCTGCATTTGTAGAAACTTTTTTTAAACAATTGCAACGTACCGTAACGCCCCGTTTAAACGCCCGGGTTCATTTAAGCGCCCGCCCCGTTTAAGCGCCTGGCAGTCAGCACCCGGAAAGTTTATAGGCGCCTGGCCCGTATTAACGCCGGGGTTCAAATAAGCGCCGGGTCAACGAGTACGTCTAGATAACGTGCAGTACTGTTTCGGTATTTGGAAGCAGCGATAGCTAAAAAAACCAACAATACGACGAAGATTGTTAAAAAACGAATGACTGGGGCCGGAATCAGCTGTGTTTGGATGGATTTTACAACAACGGAGCAAAAAATAAAGTTTCCAATCAATAATTTACATTTTTTTCTGGTTAAGCGCCTGGTTCATTTTAGCGCCGGGCCTCAAATAGCCGCCGGGAAGGGCGGCTGAAAAAAAGAATTAAACGCCCGGGCTTTTAAACGGGGCGGTACGGTATTTAGGTTACAATTTAAACAATTCCGCCCATCGGAGCAATAATCACATAATCAGATTTTTGTTGGGCCCTCAATAATTGAGTGATTACGATTATTTCAATAATCAACTAATCACAATAATCGCTCATTTAATGAAACTCCTTAATATTAATGTTTATACTTACCTGTGAAGAGAGCCAATTGGACTCTTCGAGATTTGGTCCTGTCTTTAGATTGGACCTCCGAATCTCTAGATTCTGGTATTCAATTTGTGACTGTTTGGCCACCCTAGTGGCCTAAGTCACTCCAAACACCGCCTGGTGGCTCCAAGCTGTCCAACTCTTGGAGGAGTGGACCGGCCGAGGAGGGAGCTGAGTGGTGTGGTGAGAGAGAAACGTTGCTGAGAGAGCCGAGGGTGAAGACGTGCCAGGGTGAGTTGCCACGGTCCCAACCACAGCAGAGACAACTGCTGACTCTGCTGCTCTCACCATTCACCACTGTGACGCTCAGTAAAAGGAAGTTGTGCCTGCTGCAGCCTCCATGAGCGGCTAGATGGGTTGTACGGGTAAGTACGACACAATGTTCGTCCAACGCAACTGACCACGTTACCCATGAGACTTAGGCCCTGGGTATGACGGGTCGGATGCCGGTGTAGCATGCCTAACGGCACAGCCACACAGTAAGATAGATGACCCGACCCCTAGACAACGATTAAAGGCAAAAATTCAGCAATCTTAGTCCCTGTCTTGTTGTTACTTGATGTATGCGTCCCTCCCGCTGTGGTAAATCCCCATTCCATGGCGGGCAAGATCATGCCCAGGCACAAATTAGTCACCTCTAATCTTATTGTTCTCAAGAACTATACAGGGTGTCCCAAAAGTCTGAACCACCCTAAATATTTCGTGAGCAATTGCATCTAGGCCAACTTTGATGAAGCAATCGTAGAGGAAGTTGGGTGAGAGCAATCCAATGATGTCATCAAATTTGTCCTCTAAAGCCATTTTCAAGGTTATTCACTTGCTAACTTCTAAACCAATCAGGTTAGAGCAACATTTCCAATTAGAAAGTTGTAGAGCATGGCCTAATTAGTCTAGAACTGTTCTTAAAAAAGTTATCTCTTACTGAAAAGTTTTGAGAAAAAAAGTTTTGAAATGTTAATCTACTCAGCTTTGTAACCTAAAACTATCATGTGGAATGTATTTCCAAAATTAATTATTTCCTTTCTTTTGTGTTTCCTCTCTTCTACTTACAAGTATGACCCAATAAAGTATCCTAATTGAGGATTAGCTTGGTTGCCTCAATAGTTTTAGGTTACAAAGCTGAGTTACAAAGCTGAGTTGACTAACATTTCAAACCTTTTTTTCTCAAAACCTTTCAGTACGAGATAACTTTTTTAAGAACAGTTCTAGACTAATTAGGCCATGCTCTACAACGTTCTAATTGGAAATTTTGCTTTAACCTGATTGGTTTAGAAGTTAGCAAGTGAATGACCTTGAAAATGACCTCCAAGGTCAAATTTGATGACGTCATTGGATTGCTCTCACCCAACTTACTATACGATCGTTTCATCAAAGTTGGCCTAGATGCAATTGCTCATGAAATATTTAGGGTGGTTCAGACTTTTGGGACACCCTGTATAGTTCTTGAGAACAATAAGATTAGAGGTGACTAATTTGTGCCTGGGCATGATCTTGCCCGCCCTGGAATGGCAGAGTTCAATCATTTCGTCGCCCACGTTTCGTTCCCGATCATTTTGTTGCCGGAAACGGCGATGAAATATGGGTGTTTTTCAGCGTTGGTAAATTTTTGTTTCTTTTTTTTGTATGGTCATTTCGGCGCCGATGGTTTTGTCGCTGTTTGTTTTGTCGCTGGTCATTTCGTCGCCAATGGTTGCGTCGCCGGTCATTTCGTCACCAGTCGTTTTTTCGACATTCATTTCGTCGCCTATTAGTTGTTTTGTTGGCTATTGGTCGTTTCGACGCCCAGGGTGTTACGTTTGTTAGATAAACGTGACCTACGTTTGTATGACATTACAGCCCTGTGGTGTAGTATAAAAGATGTGCATATCAAATGATTGATTACTAACTACAATCGCTTTGCTGTAGAATGGCCACTTGTAATGACATTGTGATGAGCAAGACCAATCGAAATAAACCCAAGTTGTGCATGGGGGGATATGCGTACACCAACGAGAAGAGGAAGGCTGAATGCATCTACTATCTTTCTTCAAAATATAACCCTAAAACCACCACAGTATGAAATGAGCGTCAACAAAATGAACGGCGATGAAATGAGTGGGGATGAAATGACCGGCGACAAAATGACCCACAGAAAAAATTAGTAAAAACATTGATTTTTGGGCACTAAAACTACAAAACCGTCGGCGACGAAATGAACCGACTTCTGAACTGCGGCTTTTTCTGTTTTTCTGTTTGGTTTGTGTCTGTGATCTCTCTATTGAAAAGCATTAGACCCCCTCAGTAGCTTGACTATAAAGTGATGACTTGTTGTCGTGTGTTTCGGCAATAGCTCGCCCGAGTAATTGAATTGCTGTTGTATTTATAAAGTGTTATCATGCGGGAAGGAATACCCGAACAATAAATCCTCCCAGCCATGGATCATTCATGATTCTACGACCGTCATGGCTCTTAGTTGTTATGACTATGTGGCGGATGGAGGTGTAATAATCTCCCGCGATGGCCTTAAAACCATCGTGACTGACCCCGCCGATAATATTAATATCTAGAGACCGGATATTTATGCAAAATAAAATTTGGTTTATGTGCATAAAAATGCACTAAAAATTTCATTTTATGCAAAATAAAAATAAAAATATGCAAAATAAAATAATTTATTCGATTGAAATAAGGTGTTAAATAACAACTTAATACCATTTCCAAGTGTTCTTGATGTTAATGCATTATAATTAGTAATTACAATTCATTCTTTTCTATTTTTTAACTTTTTTATTTGTTTATTTCACACATTTAGTGACTTCCCCTGGTTTCTGTTTTAGGCGAAGTCCTCAGTTCCGAATGCAAATGAAGCGTACATGAAACGTACACAATACGTTTCTTTAAAAAGGCAGAAATTGATACGTACACGTTACGTATCGTAAAAAGACGTCATAAATCGCCATGTTTTCGGAAAAAGTGGCGATTTATGCATTTATTTTTGATTTTTCAAAAATATGCATTTATCGCCAATTTCGGCTTTTTATTCAATAAAAATTATTTGTATGCATTTATGCATTTATCCAGTTTCTATTAATATCTAACTTTTATTTGTAGACCCCGGATATTTATGCAAAATAAAATTCGTTTTATGCGCATAAAATAAGCACCAAAAATTCCATTTTATGCAAAATAAAAATACAAATATGCAAAATAAAAAAAATTATTCAAGTGAAATCAGGTGTTAAATAACAACTTAATGCCATTTGAAAGTGTTCTTGATGTAAATGAATTATAATTAGTAATTACAATTCATTTTTTGCTATTTTTTTATTTGTTTATTTGTTTATTTCTTAAAACTTTTTCCAGACACTAATTTAGTGATTTCCCCTGGTGTCTGTTTTTGGCAAAATCCTCAGTTTTCCGAATGCAAGCATAAGTACACAATACGTGTCTTAAAAAAAAAGACAAAAATTGATACGTACATGTTACGTATCGTTAAAAAAAGACATAAATCGCAGTTTTTTCTCGGAAAAATGGCGATTTATGCATTTATTTACCGATTTTTGCGAAATATGCAATTTAAGCCAATTTCAGCTTTTTATTCAATATAAATATATTCTATGCATTTATGCATTTATCCGGGGTCTATTTATTTGTTATGTTTTTATAGTTTAGTATTGTTCGAATCACGATTCCATCAATTGAATAATCGATGTTATAAATCTCGGTAAATGCAGAGGATTCTCTGCATCTTTGTGCATTTCAGCCACGTGGCCGAATACGACCATGTAATGTTATTGTGACGATGCCGCGAAGCCAGCCCTATCCCTTGGCCCGTCCAGATCCTCAACCAGACGATGCTGCCTGTTTACACGTGCCCAGAACCTAGAATCCAGTCGTACTTTATAATAAACATAATCACGTTACCTGTGTTAGCGCACAGTTTTAGTCTAACTCTGTAGGTTTAGGTTTATCTTTAAAGGCTAATACTGTATATTCAGCCAAAAGTAGAATCGTCACAACCACCTGGGGGTGCAAGATAGATATTCTACAAATCTACTTCAGAAGTGGTTAAAAGTAAAAACTTAGTTCAAAAATATTTTCCTTTGGTAAGCTGTGAGCAGAGACTGCAAAAGTCAAGGGTTGCCAACTGCTACAAAGGTTAAGAACCAGGATTTCATGTCATCCCATCCCACGGATGAAACATAAAGACAACGATTACTGTTCTTTTACACTTTTGGACATCAGACCAAACACTTACACTTGCTGCAGTCTCCATGGAAACAGTGTCCATTATAGGTGTTTGATAGCGCCATACATCTTCCATTGATGGCTTTTTCTCTCTGATAGTTGTATTCATTAAATCAACAAAGTGAATTTTGCATTCTGGAATGCCTGTAATTTTGGCATATCGGTTTCTGTAGTGTGTCATTAAGTGTCCATCCATACATGCAATAACGTTGGGCATATATAATGTGTCATTTTCTTGAATATTTACCACATATCTTGTTGGTTCACTCAGATATAATGTAATTCTTTCTTTGCTCACATAAACTGCTAAGAAAGCACAAATCAAAATGAGAATGAAAAACGTACGTTGTAGCATGGGCGAGGTTTGAGGCAAAGTCTTCTTTGTCTTTTTCTTCAAATTTGACATTTTAATTTGATAAATGACTTTTGTTTTAATGTGAGTTTGTAGTCGAATAGGTCTAATATACTTATTGTAGCACAAAAGCGAAACAAATTGTACAATTTCGATTATAGAGAGGAGCGAATATCCCAAAGAAAATCCTAGATTACCGCCAAAATCGATCACCAAATTAGAAATTTTGTAAATGTAGATTTCTGTCATTCTGACAAATGTTTCTTCCATCACTTTAAGATTTATACTTGCTAAATCTCTACTACTGGGTTCATCTTCAAAATCTAAGAGTGAAAGATGAATAATTTTGTTATAATTACACCTAAAAATGATATCGTTTGACTTAACTAGTATCGGTCTTGACTATTAGGGTATAAGCACTCGTTTGACAAGGTCTTAGGCAACCACATTCAATTGTTGCCAGCGTGGATGTTTCGGGATGGTAGGAGTTGTCATACACTTTAAGCACAATTGATTTGTTTGCTTCTAAACTGCAGTCTGGCAGATTTTTGTCAGCCATGTAAGGCAACCTAAGTAAACAATCTACAGTATCAGCATTATCAATCGTTTCAGTGAACTAAGTTTTCAGACCTGCATGGTGGATGTTTTTTTAGAGTTTGTTTTGACACACAGTTTTCATAACATTGGGTTTGCTTTATAAGGCTGGGTTCACAGTAGGGGTTTCTTGAAGGCAAAAATTGATACTTGCAAAAAAGAAATACAATATCACTATTTTTGTTAAATGTATCCGCAATAAAAACTGTCACAAGATATCTGTAATCTTGCTGCATCATTGAATAAATTGCAAGAACTAAAGAAACAAACAATTAACTCACTTTGCGCAAAATAAATTGAAATTCAGCTTCAATTCCCATCTGCACGGCCAAAGTGTATCGATAGGGCATGACACCATCCTTCAGAGATACCTAGTATTAAACGGTGGAAGTGTAATGAACAATTTTTGTGGCCGCAATTGTACAATCCCAGTTGCATAAACTGTTTATGGTATATTCGGATAGCCACGCTAAATCAGGTAAGTGTGAACAATTTTTATGATTGGGATTGAACGAAATATGCCACCCCCTTGAAGGACAAACAATTTGACAGGCCTCTATCATACATGCGATATTCTTACTCGCGATGTTGCGATAATGTTTGCGTGCATACACCGCAACGACAAGTTTTGTAAGTATGTACAGTACATGTGCGACGACGCACAAGTGCACATTGTAAGTATTGGTCTTCGCCAAGGTAACCCAGGGACTGGTTATCCTGGTGTGGGACGCATACTCATGAATAAATGACAAAGACTCCTTATTATTGGTTGTTGGCCTTTAATATGTGTTGTCTAGGGGTATGGGGAATCCCGTCACCCGTTGTAGGGATGCCAGTAGGCACACCGCACCGGCAACCTACCCGTCACACACAGGGCGTGAGCCCTATGGGTGACGTGGTCGGTTCGACATAACACTCATGTCGTACTCACCCACGACCCATGCAGCCACTCATGGAGGGTGCACTAAAGAGACCGCCATAATACTGAGCTTTGCTGTGGTGAATGGCAAGGAGTGCAGAGTCCACGATAGGCCGGGACACGTCTTGTCCCCTCGATGATCACAGCTCCTCTCTCCCTCGCAGTCGGAGAGAGACTCACCTCTCTCTAGCACGACCGGTGACAGACAGAGAGACAAACCAACCTCTCTCTCTCACCTATCACACTCAACTCTCCACCACATCACTCAGCTCCCTCTTCCCCTAGGCTAGGTCAGTCCACCCATACAGGGGATGACCTTGGGGCTGTAAGGTGGTGTGTGGCAGTGACGCAGGTGACCCTGGGTGGCCAAGCGGTAACAAAGTTTAATATGGCATCTCAAAGGTGATTATTTATTATTCCTTCCGAATATTAAACAGAAAGACCCGGATCGTTGCAGTGTGGAGCGGTCAGTGCATGATTGGGAGAAGTCAGTGCCAACATTGCAAGCAAAGCGACTTGGAGTCGGCGCCGACATTTTCGGCCAATTTGGACGTCCGCTAATTGAGCACACGCATGCCTACGTAATTTGTACGCGTCGCAGGTACGAATATTTGCACTATGCAACACGATTCTTAGGTGTGATTGGTATTATTGCACGTAAGAATATTGCACATATTACGAATTCCCAATTTGACAAAGTGAACTGACTGCAACCATTGGTACGTCACAGGTTCCATTTTTTTTAAAAAGAATATGCAATTTTCTCTTTTGAACCGGTAGTAAATCTAAAAAAAATAAAAAAAATAAAAAAATACAGCCAAAAAGATTAAATACCGTATATCGTCGAATTGTCTGCGGACCTCTAATAGCCCGCGAACCTCCAATTGCGCGCGGGGCAAATTTTATTTTTGCCAATAACGCATGGGCCTCGAATTGCGCGCGGATACACAATTGGAGCCCCGATAATGTGCCAAAAAAGGATGACAAATGACAAGTTTTGCATACGTTTCGGCAGAAAATTACCGAAACGTATGGAAAACGTTTCAATTGTCACACTTTTAGGTGTTTTTCATTGCCGATACTAATAGCGCAAGGGCCAAAAAAAAATTTTCTAAAAGCGCACGGGTGTGCTATTTACAGATATACGGTAATAAATGGAAAATATGATTATATTAATTTTACCTGTTTTCACAATCAGTGTACTGCCGAAAACAGAATTCTTGTATTTTAATTCAGTTGTTGTCTCCTGGTTTGTGTAATTGCCACTTCTCATCTTAGACTCAAGTAATATAGTTTTGCCCTGAAAAAGTAGTTATTATCAAAATACTGGCAACAATATTTTTTAATATAGCTCTTTTACTTATCCAAGGTTACTTACCTGCCTGATCTTAAAGTGCTGCATATTTTCTGAAATGTTGGAATGCTCCCACAAGTGTGTGTAATTTTTAACTTTGACTTTCTTCGAAATGATTCCTCTCACTGGGATGCTGCAAGCTCTCATTCTCTCTTTTACATCATCAATTGTGTTCGGTTCTGGTATTTTGTCCCAGTACTCCGACATCAGAGGAGTATCAAGCACCATGAGTCTAATTTCATTGAATCTACTTTCTTGAATTGGAACAAAATCAATTTCAACTTTGAAAGGTCCAGACATGTAGAAGCGAAATCTTTCCCAAGTTTGATAACCGCAAATGCCGAAACAAACCAACCAACCAACCAACCAAACTGCACGAACTATTCCAGTGTTCTCGACAACCTTGTTTATATATTGCAAACTATCTTTGCCCGACAGTGAAGTTTGCAATTCTTGTCGCACAAATTGGCGAGTACGGATACGGATCCAACGGATGCGCAAAGCTTTAGGAGCGGGCATTTTGTCTACAAATCAAGGTTAAAAGATAAAAGTACGTAACTTGTATCTAGTTTAACAATCGATGGTTGTAAAACTTCAAAAATTAATTTGTTTCCAACTGAATTTTCCATGAAAAAAAAATTTTATACCAAAATATAGAAATGTAATTTTCAAAAATAATGTTTGTTTTCAATTTGTGAGCAACAGTAAAAGAGGAACTAAAGTCATAAAATTATAATGAAATATTGATATTTCAAAAGTATGATTTATCATGGTTGTTTTTGAGTGAGTGTGACGATTCTACTTTTTGGTAGGTAAATAATACAAATCTAACTGAGATAAGCTAAACTATTGTGTGCTAAGTGAATTATAACTACTGGATAATACGAACTTACGATACAATGGACATGACTATGTTTATTACCAGTATAAAGAAACCGGGGTTCTGGGTTCTGTACACGTGTAAACGGGTGGCATCGTCTGGATGAGTGTCCGGGCGGGCCGAGGGATAAGGCAGGCTTCGCAGCATCGTCAAAACAACGTTATGTGGCCATTTTAGCCACTTGGCGAGAATGCACAATGATGCGGAGAATTCTCTGCATCACCAATAATTAACCAATCGATTTCTCAATCGGTTGTACGAGATTCGGAAAAGTACCAAGAATAAAACATTAGTTATTAGTAATAATTGAAATATCGGCGGGGACAGTCAACAATGATCTACAACCATTTCGGGAGGTTTTGACACCTCCGTCCGCCTCAGAGACGTGACTGTGAATCTGATCGCGAATGATCAGTAATCGGGATTTGTTGGACGGGTTCGCCTTCCCGTACGCGCGATATATGATCGCCTGCTACAACCAATCTTACACCTAAAAGGCAAGCTGAGTTGAGTGGAGGGACTACGGTTAACTGGGTTCGCCTCCCCGAATATGTGCGACACATGATCGCTAACGTTGTGACCGTCAGGCCACCTGGGGTGACCTACGTCACTGCCACACACCACCATACGGCCCCAAGATCACCCCCTGATTGGGCAAGGTGATCTAGCCCGGGGGAAGGAGGGAGCTGAGTGGTGTGGGCGGGAGTTGCAGAGAGAGAGAGTGCGGGCACCGACCAGGACGGTCGTGTGTTGACAGAGTTCCAGGGTGTTGTAGTTGACGAGGGGACAAGACGTGTCCCGGCTGAGAGGACTCTGCACTCCTTCCCATTCACCACAGCGATGCTCAGTATCTGGGTTTACCACCCAATACAGCCTCCATGAGTGGTCACTGCGGGCTGTAGGTAAGTACAGCATGAATGTAACGTTGAACCGACCACGTCACCCATTGGGCTCGCGCCCAGTGTGTGACGGGCCGGTTGCCGGTGCGGCGTGCCTTCGTGGCACCCCTGCAACGGATAACGGGATTCCCCATACCCCTAGACAACACAATAAAGGCCAACCAACCAATATTGTGGGATTCCCCGTTATTTACGTGAAGTATGCGTCCCTACCCGGTGTTATCAGTCCCCTGACTACACTGGCGAGACCATAGCAGTCACAACGTGACAGCGACAAGAGCGTTTGTCAGCGTTACAACAATAGTAAACTATTGAAGGGGCTTAAAACTGTTAAGAATCAAAAGATAACAAAACAAGAATAAAAGCCAAAGTTCTGGTGAAAACCAGAGCTCATATAAGTTCTAAGAACAATAGGATTAGTGGCAGCCAATTGGACACCAGGTTCCGCCGTTCCGCTGTTCCGCAAAATATTCGGTCCCGTAAAAAATTGTGTTGTGATTCCAAATCACAAGAAATGATTAGATAGAATTTCATCTTGTTTACTAGTTATTAGTAAACCAATACGACGCTAGGAGTCATCCGAAGAACTAGATTGGCTAGTTCCCGCTTCTGCGATACTGCATAATCCGTTAAGATTTGCATGTTACGTCATTTCCGGTTCATATATAAGCCCATGTTTTGACCGGAAACTACACTACAGTTACAGTTTACCTTTTAGCAAGAGCATCATTACCTCACCTTCAGGCCGGTTTACCGGATTGATAGAGGACCGATGCCCGCTGATTTACAACTGTACAACCGAGATAATCTTTTAACATAGCAAATCTACGTTACAACGATAATTCGCACGACGAGAATTTCACCTCGTGTTTAATCGAAACAAGTGTTTAACCCTAGACAACAACAGAAGCCACGTGTAAGGCTAAACAATCAATCATGATTGCTTAGCAACGAATCGTATTCGCAGAGGAATCCGAGACCCAATATAATTTAACAATTTAGTGTATTATCTATCGTAAGTTTATTTAATAAAGTATTATTTCATTATTCATTGTTGTTCCGAAGCTCTTGTATTATCTACCACTAAGTCGAATCACGCACAGTGGCTTTAAGCTTTTATGACTACGACCTCCCGGACCCCTAAATCCGCGAGGCCTCTGAAACATCTGGTTCATCCGGTTCACACGAAATATCCTCGCAATTTTTAGATATTGGAAAAATTTTGCATTGAAGACAATTGGCACAAATGCCCGAAAAATCATCAAGAAGCTGATTATGACCGTTTGGTCTGTCAAGTGTATGGCATACCCCAGAATGGATACACTGACCAATTGCCCTAAACACTAAAGTCAGTCCTACCCTTACCATGGGTTGGGCCGACCCAGAAAAGTGAAAAAGGGGTCTCAGTGGTGCAGGGAGAGAGAAAGGTGAGATAGTCGTGTTGTGGACACTAGTGAGAGCAGTCATGTTCTGCACTAGTCCCGCCTTCTCCCGGTTCATCCCACGCTCAGTATCATTAAGTTTTTACAGCGATGTGAATATACTTTTGATGACAACTGTATGCTGTTAAACTCCACTAACCGGTCCCCTAGTCGACATAATCTCCCATTCAGTTTTAATTAAAATAATAGGATTAAAATACCTGTCTTAAATTTATGTGCTGAAAATTACTTGAATTATTGGTTTTTAGCGAAAAATTTGTATAGTTTTCAACTTTGACTTCTTGCAAAATGAAAAACTATCTTTGGGTCTGACACTAAACCTTGCATTTCTTGTCGCATAAAACGACAAATGTGGTTTTGACTAAGTCGAAAAATTCTTACCAGTCATTTTGTATCAAATTTTACTCTAATGATGACAACTTTCGACAACTCGTGCTGTTGGCAGTCCAGTATATAGAAACGCTGCTCTTCAGGTGCGAAAAAATTCAACAAACTTACATTAAGTG
This sequence comes from Strigamia acuminata, assembly GCA_949358305.1. Taxonomy (NCBI): domain Eukaryota; kingdom Metazoa; phylum Arthropoda; class Chilopoda; order Geophilomorpha; family Linotaeniidae; genus Strigamia; species Strigamia acuminata. Next base: position 27,738,896 of record OX442314.1, on the reverse strand, counting down.
TTGATATTGTAGTAATGGTTTACTGCATAATTAAGTTCATAATCGGTTGTTTACGAAACATCCAAATTAAAAATTGATTTTTTTATAAACCATGTGCATAATTTTAAAATTTAATTCAGTGAGTCATTAAATTTTCTCACGAACATCGGTGAAAATTATATAGTGCGGCATGATATGAAAATTAATTGAAAAACATCATCTAATTTTTTAAAAATACATTAAAGCATTACGTACATGTAAATTGAAAATATTCCCAATATTTTCAACAACGCAGTCGAAAGTATGTACTCACAAGAAATGTGAAATATTATGTGATCACGGCCATTTTTAGTTCTAGTGTTTAAACGTTTTATGCAAATATATTTAAAATTTCTTTTCTAACTAAATTTCACAGTTATGGTTTGCGGACCAATTGAAAACTAGAATTATATAATATGAATATTTTGCTAATTTAACTAATATTGGAATATTAAAGGTATTGTAAATCGTTGAAGAAAACGCGCATTGATTGGTGAGGATACACGCAAGTCGTTTATTTGCGCACACGTTATCGCGTACGAACCGCACGTTGTCGTAAAGTAACTGGAAGTGTCCAAATCACGTTCTGGGTCGCGAGATTTCAAGAACTCCCCCTGGTGGGAGACCCTCATTCGGGATTTGTATATTGGAGCCAGGTGACAAACAAAATATAAACAACACACACCACCTTTAACTGATCAATAACTCAAATCAAGACAAACTCACAAAACTGTAATCACAAAATAGCACAATAAAATAAAATAAAATAAAATAAAAAGTAAAAATAAAAATGCAAAATGAAACACACTTACAAACAATTCAATGGAAAGATTAATAAATCAATTTCAAAACAACGCATATTTTCAACATCTATTCAATCCACCGCGTTTTGTATCACTAACTCTGCTTTTGCAGTGTTATTGCTTTGGCCAGCATATCTGCCACCATTCGGTCGGTTCCTAGATGTAGCAGCTGCACTTTTCCCCGCTCCTCGCATTCCGGTGGTTTCTCCCAAAACACCTTCACTTATCCCGTCGACCCACTGCTTACATTTGGCAGGCTCTACGATGAACTTCACGCTTTCACAGCACCTCGCCCTCTTCGGTCGCACCACCAGATGGTCTTGTGGTTTCGTCGCTTGAGTCGACTCTCGTTTTGCCGTGTGGCACCGGCTCTTCGAATGCCCCAGATGGTTGTGCCCCACATCAACCACAGTCGATTGCTGACACACGTCGGTCTGTGCCCTCTCAACAGTTTCCACATATAGTCCGCGCAACAAGAAGTTCGAGACGTTATTCACAGGACCATTCGAGATCGTGAAGAATATCGGTAGCGAGGTGTTTTTAATAACGGATTCAACTGAGGGGAGATCTTGAAAAACTCACGCTTCTCAGCTAAAGAGATTTTTCGGCGAGAAGGACGAAAGGACTTTGACGGAGAAAACAGACTCGACGAAGACGATTGAAGATCCATCGGAGGCACGTTACGTGTTAAGGAATCGTATTGTGCCCTAGTTGTATTTTGATTTTGTTTTGTTGTCGAGGACGACAACTCAAAAAGGAGGGTCGTGTGAGCTATAGCGCCCTTTACCTGATTTGTTCTGTATCTAATTGAAATAAATAGTCTAGTTACGACAGTCAAACCTAAAGGTTGTCTAATCATTCTCACATTCGACTTCCCAGCTATCAGTGGCATTGCATAAACGCGCAATGCCTGCGCCATTATTGCTCAAGCGCGTTTGAAGAAGAGCGCAATTGGGTTGCGCTCTTCTTCAATTCGCTATAACTACCACTATCCATTGAGATATTGAGTATATGTCCACGGCTGATTAAACGCCTGCAATGAAAACGCTGGGAATCGTTTGAATTTTTATAAACGCAGCGTGTAACGTGCACGTACGCCCGACGTTTCACAAACATGTACACGCGCAAAAACACTACAACGCAGAACGCTGGCTAGAAAAACGCCGGCAAGAACAACGCTGGCAAAAAAAACACTACAATGTAAAAGATTTGCAAATTAGTTTATTATATTAATTAATTCAACACGCTGAAATTGAAAATGCTGAAAAAAACAATTTAAAACTACAAATATGCTAAAACACGAAACGCCAGGATTAAAAAACGCTGGCAACGCTGCGCACCGAATAATCGTATAATAATGTAGAATAATAGGATAATAATATAGAATAATAGGATAATAATATAGAATAATAGGATAATAATATAGAATAATAGAATAATAATATAGAATAATGGGATAATAAAATAGAACATTTGGATAACAATATAGAATAATAGGATAATAAAATAGAATATTTGGATAACAATATAGAATAATAGGATAATAAAATAGAATAATCGTTTTAATAGTACCGTATATCTGCGATTAGTACGCGGGCCTCTAATAGCCCGCGGACCTCAAATTGCGCGCGGGACAAATTATATTTTTGTCAATAACGCGCGGGTCTCGAATTGCGCGCGGGCACACAATTGGATGCCCGAAATATATATTATAATAATATAGTATAGTATTAATAACAGTTAATAGGATAGCATAACTATACCTAAAACCACCCCAACGTTGATCTATTTCAGCCGGGTTAGGCCTAACTGTGTACTGTGTTCTACTACGCGGAAAAGTAGTTCTATGTCAAAGCATCACCTTTGACAATGTTGGTAATCGAGCACAATGTCTGGAGTTCGATTACAATTCTGGTGTTTTGGACTACTTTTTTGTGCCACTACACCAGTGAAATAGATCAACGTTGGGGTGGTTTTGAGTATAGTTAGCCCACTAATCCTATCGAATGTTCAATTTTTAAGATTAAAAATATATATGGGTAAAGTTCATAATAGCATGATGTATCATAATACCGGTAGGTAAAATATTATATTACAGTAATAGTTGAAAAATTAAAGTCTTAAAATATAAACTGAGAGACTAAATTGTTCTGAAATGATACTTTTACTTTTTAAACCTCTTAAAAGATCTTTTTCCACTCTATAACAACTTAAAGTTTGTGAAAAAACAGACAACAGTATGTTATGCTCGTGGTCAAACTTGCCCCCACTAACCCAAGTCGCTTGACTTTACGTCAAATTAAAATATAATATTTAAAGAAACTGAGTTTGAGTGATTGATAGAAAAGTTTAGCTGCATTGTGTGTATTAGTGACAGATAGCCATGCTCATTATCTACTATTGTTTGTTATATTTATTTACTTATTTATTTACGTGGGTATTATTTATTAGAGTATGCTTTACATTTACTTGTAGTTTAATTTTTTATTTATATCAGTGTATATGTTTTGGGAAATGTGATGGTAGATTTCACTTTTTTCTGGTCAGTCGAATAAATTGCAAAAACATTTTTTGTGATAGCTGTGGAATTGCAAGAATTGAAAGGCCAAGCATTAGTGAAAAACAATTTCCAATGTCACAGCACAATGCAACTTCAGTGTAGGATAATATTTGCTTAATCTCTTCAATTATGTTGTTCATTGGAATTATAGCGAGAAGTTTGACTGGCCATGCTTGTTTGTCTTGAAAGAAAACGAATGTGTCAAACACCGGCTCTTCACAAGGTGGATGGCAACCGCAGTCTATAATTGTATCGGTAGTTAATGAATTGTTCATGAAGGATGCCAATGAAGTTTTAGTGTCTTGAAGGTTGGTGCAATTATTCTTATTGATGTTGACCAAAAATGGTAACCTAATAATATTTAAATAACATGTATTGCAAACTACATCGTGTAAAGTTTTAAAATTTCATCTGTTGGTTTTCTTAATGTCCAAAACACAGATTTTTACAAGTGTGAAAAGTGATGACACCACTCATACAGTAACTCCCTAAATGTCACATATATGTAAAAAGAAAAAGAAATACTCACTTGCACTGAATTATATTATAAATCTTTTTTTCGTAGCAATCATCTTGGCATCTCATGTATTTGTCATGGTCAAGGCAAGGTTGAGATTTCAGATTTAATCGAATGGTCTAAATTAAAACAATCGATTTTAGTAGTTTTAGTTTTAGTAGTTTTGTTTATATAATTGTCTCCAAACATACTTTAAACATTTTGAATTGGAGAATGGTAAAGGTGTCTGTTTTAATACTTCTTCTGCTTCTTAGTATTGAAGGAATTGATGGAATTGTCGCTTCGCTTTGTTTAAAGTACACCTACAGAAAGAAAACTACCGTTATCGTAACCTTAACATTTAGCATGAAATCAGTTCTGATCAAACAACCCTACAGTTAACAAAAATACAAGCTGATGTTGGTACATTTCATCTGTGCTTACTGCAAATGTCTTTAGTAATTTATCAAAAAGATTAATTACTATGACTCTTGACGGCGACTCTTGTCCACCTAGTGGATAAGTATTGTGCAACTTGTGTATTTATTCGAGTACCGTGCAAAATTCAATAGTTGATGAAAAATGGAATTTGTTCATTACCTCGTACTCATTTTGGTTACAGATTTGATGTTTGTTTGGTCGAAAACTAAAAAATATTGCTGAAGCAACTCCTGCATATGTTAGTGGTTCTAAGAAAATAATGTCATTATAATTGTTATAAAATTATAATTTTTGTACAAATTTTTAATTACCTATTCGAGATTGATAGCATGTTCCTGTGTGCATAGCAATTTTGCTCCAAGATACATTTGCTTTTATTCCTAAGTTCTGTTAGGAAAATACATTTTATGTATATGATTGAATTTGGTAGAAAGGACTAGTTTGATCTATACTCTGAACTGATACAAGGTTGTCCTAATTCAAGCCGTATTACGCCTAACTGTGGAGTGAGCTCTACTACACGGAAAAGTAGTTTTGTCTACTTCCAATTAGTTTTAGCGTAAAAAGTGATTAGAATGATAGATTTAATTTATTTGGAAATAAATTTTTTATTTAATTTGCTAAACCTGCTGTTTTTTTATTTTTCGATTACAATTCTAGTGGTGTTATGGGCTACTTTTTTGTGCCACTACACCAGTGATACGGTTTGAATTAGGACAACGTTGTATCGGCTCACAGTATAACACTCGCACAGTCTACCTAACAGGTTCAAAATAGATTTATCAAAGGATTGCTATTAATGGCCCCCCTGAATTAACGGGTTTCCCCCCCCCCCCCCGAAAAAAATATGTTTGGCCCCCCAAATAAAACCAATCAAGAAAATCTACTTGGTCCCCCAAAATACATTTTTGGGCCCCCTAAAAACTGAGTTCCCCCCAAACAGAAATATCAAAAATTAATCAATTACCCCCCAAAATAAGCAGTTATTGCACGAAAAGTGCCTTTTTAGCCTTAGACGGCCTGCCACGTTTCCTTTTTTCTCCTAGAGGAACATTTTTCGCCTCAAGCGGAACAGAGTACAGCTTCTCACCAATTGCTATACTTAAAATGTGTTTACACATGTAGGTCTTATCAAAGTGACGCCAATTTTTAAGGTCAACCTTCTCCCTCTTGCGTGGTAGAGTTTCGTCGCTTCTCACACATCTGCTCAGCTTTCAGAGTCAAAGATGCCTCGTCGATGTGAGCAAAAACTTTTTGTTTGGCCCATTTTAATCCCAACTTCCGGCGCTTTCGGGATTGATCTGAATCAGATTCGGAATTGGAGTTTACGAACACATACGTTTGTGAAGTCATCGCCATCGCAGTATGAATACGAATAAATATGAATGCGCACAAGCCAGCTTATACTGTATAGTCAAACAGACACGTACGTTGCACGAACGTTACACGTAACACGTTCATGCGACGTAATGAGGCGACAAAACCTAGTTTGGGGGGTTTAAGGAAATGGGGGAAAAAAAACTTTAAAGGGGGCGAAGTAGATATTTTTGGGGGGTTCAAAAAGTGGGGGGCATTTCAGTTTGTTTTGCGGGGGATGCATAGTTTTGGGGGGCGTTTTATTATGTCTTTTGACCCAATGCAAATCGACCTACTGTGTATTTAATCACTGCCACAGTTATCGACCCATTAGGAATTGGATGGCAGACTGTTTTTCCGATGTTCTTAGACCCATTTTATGCAGCGCTTCTCAACCGATAATGCATGCATTGCCTAGGAGTGCAAGATAGATATTCTAGGGGTGCAAAGTTACTTCATAAGTGGTTCAGTAACAACAGTAAAAACTTAGTTAAAAAAATATTTTCCTTTGGTAAGCTGTGAGCAGAGACTGTAAAAGTCAAGGGGTGCCAACTGCTATAAAGGTTAAGAACCAAGATTTAATGTCATCCCATCCCACGGATGGGGGTTAGACCATCTGAGCACATTGCAAATGAGCACCCTATTTAAATTGGTTGCAGGGGAGCACGGGTTTATTTGTGCACCCAATTAAAAAATTTAAATATTAATATTACATAATTAATTAAGTAATAATTAAATTAAATGAGCACGTTTTAAATGATCACGTTTTAAATGATCACGTTTTAAATGAGCACGTTTTAAATGCACAAACGCCAGCGCAACGCCGCAGAACCAGACGGAACATTACCGAAGATGTGCCCCAAGCGCTCGTTATGACACTTGTTGAGGAGAAATATGCGGTAATGCCTGATGAATGGGCCAACATCGGGGAACGGCAGCGACTCCAGGCCATTGCACAACTACCCGAGGTAGTTCATAGAGTGGCGGCCCAGTTGATCGAAGTGCTGACCGAGGCAAACGCAGGTCTAGTGGTGCAGTTGGAACCAACAGATTCCACCTGTCTCCTGTGCAATGCACACAAGTGCAGTGTTGTGTACAGGTGTGGGCACACTGCATGCTCTGCCTGTGTACAAAGGGCTGTTCAGATAGATGTGCTTCTAAAATGCCATGTTTGCCGCATGGTTATAAAGAAGCGTAGCTATCTTACCAGACTCTTCTTATTATAAAAATAACAAGAAATAACAACGGATTTACTAATGTGCCCATTTGAAACCCATTTTATTATTATTATATATACATACAAATAAACCCGTGCTCCCCTGCAACCAATTTAAATAGGGTGCTCATTTGCAACTTAATATTATTTAATTTATTTTTATTTTATTTTATTACATTTTAATCAGTGCTCATTTAAGACGAGCTCATTTAGGACGTGCTCCACGTGAGACAGCGCCTTTGCAACGTGCTCAATTGAGGTGCTCAATTAATTTCGGTGCTCATTTGCAATGTGCTCAGATGGTCCCCGCCCCACGGATGAAACATAAAGACAATGATTACTGATGTTCTTGGACATCAGACCAAACACTTACACTTGCAGCAGCCTCCAAGGTAACCATATCCATTATAGGTGTTTGATAGCGCCATACATCTTCCATTGATGGCTTTTTCCCTTTGATGGTTGTATTCATTAAATCAACAAAGTGAATTTTGCATTCTGGAATGCCTGTAATTTTGGCATATTGGTTCCTGTAGTGTGTCGTTAAAGGCCCGTCCATACATGCAATAACGTTGGGCATATATAATGTGTCATTTTCTTGAATATTTACTACATATCTTGTCGGTTCACTCAGATATAATGTAATTCTTTCTTTGCTCACATAAACTGCTAAGAAGACGAAAATAAAAATGAGAATGAAAAACAACGTGCGTTGTAGCATGGATGAGGCTTGAGGCAAAGTTTCATCCTTTATCTTCAAATTTGACTTTCTAATTTGATTAATGACTTTCGCTTTTATGTGAGCTTGTAGTCGAACAGGTCTAATATACTTATTGTAGCACAAAAACGAAACAAATTGTACAATTTCGATTATAGAGAGGAGCGAAAATCCCAAAGAAAATCCTAGATTACCGCCAAAATCGATCACCAAATTAGGGATTTTGTAAATGTAGATTTCTGTCATTCTGACAAATGTTTCTTCCATCACTTTAAGATTTATACTTGCTAAATCTTTACTACTAGGTTCATCTTCAAAATCTAACAGTAAAAAGAAAATAATTTTGTTATAATTACACGTCAAAATGATATCGTTTGACCTAACTAGTATCGGTCTTCACTATTAGGATATAAACACTCGTTTGACAAGGTCTTAGGCAACCACATTCAATTGTCGCCAGCGTGGATGTTTCGGGATGGTAGGAGTCATCATACACTTTTAACACAGTTGATTTGTTTGCTTCTAAACTGCAGTCTGGCAGATTTTTGGCACCCATGTAAGGCAACCTAAGTAAACAATCAATCAGCATTATCAATTGTTTCAGTGAACTAAGTTTACAGACCTGCATTGTGGATGTTTTTTAAGAGTTTGTTTTGTCACACAGTCATCATAACATTGGGTTTGCTTTATCAGGCTGGGCTCGCAGTAGGGCTTTCTTGAAGGCAAAAATTGATACTTGCAGAAAAGAAATACAATATCACTATTTTTGTTAAATGCATCCATTTGCAATACAAATTAATAACTGTCACAAGATATCTGTAATCTTGCTGCATCGTTGAATAAATTGCTAGAACTAAACAGACAAGCAATTAACTCACTTTACGCAAAATAAATTGAAATTCAGCTTCAATTCCCATCTGCACCGGCAAAGTGTATCGATAGGGCATGACACCATCCTTCAGAGATACCTAGTATTAAATGATGGAAGTGCAATAAACAATTTTTATGACCGCAATTGTACAATCCCAGTCGCATAAACTGTTCATGGTATATTCGGTTAGCCATGCTAAATCAGGTTAGTATGAACATTTTATACGATCAGGATTGAACGAAATATGCCATCCCCTTGAAGGAGAATCAATTTGACGGGCCTCTATAATACACGCGATATATTCTTACGCACAACGTCGCGATTATGCATACTGTTTGCAACTTTGCATGCACACGTGCGACGTCAAGTTTTGTAAGTATCTATATGCGCAACATCGCACATGTTCACATTGTAAGCATTCATAGGCACGACGGCGACTTTTAAATGTATGCACATGCTTGACGTCGGCCGACTCGGGTGATTGCAACAAGAGCGAGAACGGCATCGCCCACTTGCTCATCACGTCGGCCGAGTTTATGAACGATTACGACCGGAATGATTGGCTAAAAATATTACGGTTAATGTGACGAATTTTATCCAGAGTTTCCTCGAGAGCGAACTGAGGGACAAGGACTGTGTGTGGATCGGTCGGTGCGCCGATTGGGCGGGAAGTCAGTGCCAACATCGCAAGCAAAGCGACTTGGAGTCGGCGCCGACATTTTCGGCCAATTTGGACGTCTGTTAATCGCGCACACGGATGCCTACGTGATTTGTACGCGTCGCACGTACGAATATTTGCACTACGCAACACCGCGTAAGAATGTTGCACGTATTACGGATCCCCAATTTGACAAAGTGAACTGACTGCAACCATTGGTACGACACAGGTTCCATTTTTTTTAAAAAGGAAATGCAATTTTCTCTTTGGAGCTTGTTGTAAATCTTAAAATAATAATAATAATAATAATAATAATAATAATAATCATAATATTACGGCCAAAAAGATTATATAAATGGAAAATATGATTATATGAATTTTACCTGTTTTCACAATCAGTGTACTGCCGAAAACAGAATTCTTGTATTTTAATTCAACTCTTGTCTCCTGGTTTGTGTAATTGCCACTTTTCATCTTAGTCTCAAGTAATATAGTTTTGCCCTGAAAAAGTAGTTATTAGCAAAATACTGACAACAATATTTTTTAATATAGCTCTTTTACTTTTCCAAGGTTACTTACCTGTCTGAACTTAAAGTGCTGCATATTTTCTGAAATGTTGGAATGTTCCCACAAGTGTGTGTAATTTTTAACTTTGACTTTCTTCAAAATGATTCCTCTCACTGGGGCCCTGCATGCTCTCATTCTCTCTTTTACATCATCAATTGTGTTCGGTTCTGGTATTTTGTCCCAGTACTCCGACATCAGAGGAGTATCAAGCACCATGAGTCTAATTTCAGCGAATCTGCTTTCTTGTATTGGAACAAAATCAATTTCAACTTTGAAGGGTCCAGACATGTAGAAGCGAAATCTTTCCCAAGTTTGATAACCGCAAATGCCGAAACAAACCAACCAACCAACCAACCAAACTGCACGAACTATTCCAGTGTTCTCGAGAACGTTGTTTATAAATCGCAAACTATCTTTGCCCGACAGTGAAGTTTGCAATTCTTGTCGCACAAATTGGCGAGTACGAATGCGGAACCGGCGGATGCGCAAAGCTTTAGGAGCGGGCATTTTGTCTACAACTCAAGTTTAAAAGATAAAACTGCGTAACTTATATGTCGTTTAACATCGATAGTACATAAATGATGGAGTAAAATTTATTAACTTGTCTTTTTGGATTGCAATTTTAATTTAATTTAATTTGTTTTTCACTTGAATGATTATGGTTGTAAAACTTCAAAAGTTAATTTGTTTTCAACTGAATTTTCTTTGAAAAAAAATTTTATACCAAATTACAGAAATGTAATTTTCTAAAATAATGTTTGTTTTCAATTTGTGAGCAGCAGTAAAAGAAGAACTAAAGTCATAAAATTGTAATTAAATATTGATATTTAAAAAGTATGTTTCATCATGGTTGTTTTTGAGTGAGGAATAAAGTACAAAACTGTTGAATTTATATCATTTTTCATCAACTATTTTTTCAACTATTTTTTCAATGTGTATCTCGCCACAGACCTTTCTTTGTATTTCATCTATACACTTTTATGGTTGAACCAACGAAATAATTAAATTACCTTTTACTCGGCAATAAAGTATATAATTTCATATTTTTAACATCACGCCTTGTGCTTTGCTAAAATTCGTAAGACACATCTTAGGGCTTGCTTTAATTAAATTTCTCCAAAGGAGAGTCTGACACGTTCTGGGTGGAACTTCTGTTTGCAATGGACGTGGATGTGTAATTTATTGTAATGTTGCTAGGGAGCAAATGGATGCTCTAGTGATGTAACTATACTCAAAACCACTCCAACGTTGATCTATTTCACTGGTGTAGTGGCACAAAAAAGTAGTCCGAAACACCAGAATTGTAATCGAACTCCAGACATTGTGCTCGATTACCAACATTGTCAAAGGTGATGCTTTGACACAGAACTACTTTTCCGCGTAGTAGAACACAGTACACAGTTAGGCGTAAACCGGCTGAAATAGATCAACGTTGGGGTGGTTTTGAGTGTAGTGATGTAACCAGTTATTATCCAAGAGCAGACGTTGTTGGGACTGCTGCATTCTGGAGCAGACCGCTCATTTATTTCAGAAGACATGGTAACATTGGTAACACAACTGAAGCTCATCGATAAACTGATTGGTGTCAACGCAAACGCGCAGCCATAATCAAAATCACCCCAACGTTAACCTAACTCCTATTGGTTGAGCCATCTCACTAGTGTAGTGGCACAAAAAAGTAGCCCATAACACCAGAAATGTAATCTAACTAGGCAAAACATCCGATAAAAAACTAAACCTTTGTTTTCCTGCCAAAAGAAACCAACAAACTATGCTAACATTGTTTGATTGATTAAAAGGGGAAAAAGCTTATTTAATAAACCTTTTCTTATCAAATAAATAATAATTGATGTTTATGCTCACTTTGATACCAGGACCACGGTACTAAGTGCGGAAGCGCCTTGTACCATATACCGGTACCGTTCTAGGTACTGCGTACCGGGACCGCGGTGCTTTCCAGCACCTGCACAAGTACCGCGTACTTGTACCGCGGGTGTACCGCACCCAACACTGGTGTTGGGTTTGTGTATACTAATTGCTAATGGTTATGTGAGACCCAAGTGAAGTACACCATGGTTGTTGCTGCGCGCTGTGACAGATTGTGAACTTCAAATAACCCACAAACCAAAATAAACACATTTTTATTGAAAACGTGACAAATTTTTAAAACAGAAAAATTCAAATATCAGCTTCTCAGTGGCTCCCACAACTTACAATACTTCGAACTGATGAAATGAAAATTTCACTATCAATTTCTATAACTCGCCTTTCTTGCCCTTTTTCTTCCCACTCCTATCGTACTCTTTCAATTCGACCGTGGCATGTTTTGCTACAAACTTAACAAAATCATCCAACTCTCTTCCCCCTTCGTACCGCACGGGGTTGGTCTTCCCGTTCTTCGGCACCCAAAACAACGTGGGGAACCCGCTCACCCTGAAATAATCCGGCACGTCGTTGGCCGTTGCGTCCATCTTGACGACATCCACGTCCTCCAACTTCATCTAAGACCCAAAAAACAAACAAAATTTTAAATTCCTTTCTTCTTTGCAGTAAGACGTGCGAATTTGACGACAAATATTTACCAAACTTCCTAATTCGTCGAAAATGGGCGCCAATTTCTTACAATGTCCACACCAGGGCGCGTAAAATTCAATCAAAACATCGTTTTCGCTTTTCGTGACCAATTTGTCGATGCTTTTAGCCACCACCACCTGAAAATCAAGATCAAATTCAATTTTAAAACCACTAGTAATCGATTTAGACTCTCGCCTTGACCGGTCCATCATTCACTTCCGGTTCCGGCTCGGATTTCATGTGCGGGGTTAAATTACCCGCAAGAAAATCAACAACAAACTTGTTCAAAGCGAGGGGCCTGTGACAAAAAAAATGGATTAAAAATCAAAGTTTTTAATTCATTAATTAATTACTCACGTGAATTCGTCCGCCATTACGAATTTCTCGGATTTGGCATTCCGCCCTGAGACTACCGGCTTGTCGTCATTCCGATAAGGCAGGCCAAGTTCGTTCATTTCGTGAGAAAATTCGTCCTTGCTGGAAATGGCGAAGGTGACGTTTCCGCGGTGAGCTTTTGCGATCTTTAAAATACGGTTTCTCCAATAATTCGTCCCTTGATGAATAAATAATTAATTGATGGATTGATTATCGGATTTTTCAGTGATGTGGTTAGTTACCTTTGATATTTTTCGTGTAGTCGACTTTGAAGTAGGCGATGACCAAGGGTTTTGGGAACGTGCCACTGTTTTCGCTCGTTCTGTGGCCAACAAGACCGTGACTGGTACGAATAACAAAATAATTACATTCAGCTTTGAGAAAATTTATGGATGAACTCCATTTTTGTGCAGTTTTGGAACAGTAAAATACACCATTTGCGTACACATTTTGCATTTTGGTGGTAAAAGTGAATTTTGGTGGTTTAAAATATTTTTTTTTTGCATGAAAAGACTCGTTTTACCGGCCAAAAAGAGCATTTTTTCATGTAAAAAAGATTTTTTTGCCACTTAAAAACAGCACTTGTGCACTTAAAATTTAATTGTTTTAGCAAAATATCGCCTTTTTTGCATTTAAGAAATGTAAATTTCAGTTTTGCATCTTAAAAAAAAGCATTCTTATATTGGGGTTCACGTGCAACTGAATCTGATAAATGTAAACAAATGGTTTACTAATTGTGGCTGATAAAGTGCTCCATTTGACTTCTGTTTGTTTTATCTCCTTTGTATGTAATTTCGTTGTCTTCAAACTTATTTTTCATTTGAGCCGGACGGTACAAAACAACTTTACTGAAAAAAAAATTTAATTAAAAAAATAATAATAATACAGTAATAATAATAATAATCATCCAACTTTTTGCGTTTATATTTCTTAAGAACATCAGCACTGCTCGAATGAGCGAATCGTACGGAGTCGCGGAGCTTATCCGCAACTTTCTCGAACGTTCTTCTCAACTTCCCGTCAGCGGTTTCGAAAAATCCCACAACACCGACTTCCTGTTTGCTCAAAAACGTCTGCAAATCGGCCACACTCTCCAATGTCTTCGCACTGGGGCCAGCTTGGGTCAACATGTAGGTCACTATTCCATCTAAAACATTAAAAAAAATTAAATTAAAACATCATTTTTTCTCCTCCGTATACTTGTTTTTCTTTTCACTGACTGGCTTCGCGGATCCCCGTGTAATCGTGCGAATATTCGCCGCCGCGGAAAATCTTCAACGACGGATAACCGTTAATACTGAATTTCTCACACGTGTCTTTGCCGGCTTGGGTACAATCGACCTAAAATTTGTTTCAATTTATTCCGTAGGAATTGAAGGAGAAAAAATTGCGTGTTTGATCCAGCGAGCCCATATGAAAAAATATTATAGGGTATTCTTATAGTAATATCCTATCCAAAATACCAAAATTTCGGAATTTGACGGTAAAAGGGTTTCATTAAATGTACAATTTTGTAATTTTACGATTTTGCATTTCTGTAATCACAAAATCGGTGAAATAAATGCGCCTTCTGTTAATGAAACGTGAAAACTCGTCCAAATTCCCGGTTCCCTAATCGGGTCTCACTTTGGCTAAAGGAATGGGTGGATTCGATTTTTTCAGAGCTGTTGCAGCTTTCTCATATTCTGGTGCAAATCTTTTGCAATGTCCACACCTTCAAGGATGAAAAAAGTAATTATATTTAAATTTATAGTTTTTGGATTTTTGGGTTCTCACCATGGTGCATAAAACTCTACTAACACGGTTTTCAAGGCTTGAATGCTTTCGATGAAATCTGTATCGGTGAATGTGAGGACATCACTCGCGATAGCTGGGATAATTATTGCAGATAAAATCAAGGGTGGAATACACAGTAGCATTTTGTGACACGTTATTTGCCGGCATCGAACACAGACATGGCAACAGATCGGATTTTGCGCTGGCGCGCTGATTGGTGCGCGTCACTGGTGACGTTGCGGCGAGAATGTTTGGTGCTGACATCTACATGCAACTCGAAGAAACACAACACGGTGGAATTGCGATATTACTCGTTTTTATTGGATAGAAATATCCAAAATTCGTTTTAGAAATAAAAGAAATTTATATGGAATAAAACTAAAAATGAAAAAATTATTTAAAAATCTGGACTTTTTGGTCCTCTGCCTAAGTAACCAATCAGAAGCATGACGATTCGATCTGCGAGCTGCACTTCTCAAATTTCATTTCAAGGTGTCCGTTCAATTGTTTAGCTCGGATTGGTGTATTTTTTAACGTTCAGATTGGAAGTATGTGCCCCATTTAATATTTATAGTGAGAAACAAAATGAATCTTTATTTCTTGTACATTTTTATAGTCAGGTGTTTGTTATTTTGATCAAGTTTGCCGTCGTTCAATGGCCGCATGTTTTTCACATTTCTACACCGGCCAACGGCCATCTTGGATTTTCTCTAGAGTTCGACTTTGGCTTGTTCACTTGATCTGATGTCTAAAATTGCTGGCAAAACTTTGCTGCTGCAAGAGCCAAATCCAATTCGATAGCCATTTCCTTGACAGTAACCTACAGAACATAATTAACACTTTTTAAATCAGATAAACCACATTGCTTTCCAGTGGCGGATCATTCATTTGGAGGGCCCCAAAGCGCACCCTATTTCTTAAATCAACAATTGTTTTTGAGGCCCTGGCATAGGGACTTTGGTGGTGTGTGGATTTATATTTATCCAAAGGTCCAGATATGCAGTGCTGGACTGGCTCGTGACTCAGTGACCGGTGGCAGGCCCACCTTGGCCCATTCCCTGGCCCCTCGTAGCCTGTCCCTGTGGTCTGACACATCCAGATTTCCCGGTACTAAATTTGTACTCAGTCCAGCCCTGCAGATATGCGTTTGTTTGCGCCTATGCGGTGACTCGCCACTGTTAGTTTCGCTCTTACCATTCATGATAACCTCATCCCCATCTTCAATGAAGACGCGTGTTAAACCATTGCCAATGTTCAGAGGTTTTGTCCCCCTCCAAGATAGTTCCAACATGCTTCCAAAAGAATCTGGCGTCTAAATAGAGGCTTTATTGTTTATAATTTTATTTTTAATGCACTAGGCATGAGTTACCTCGCCACTAATGGTGCCAGATGCTAGGAGGTCTCCTGGATTCAGATTGCAACCTGTTACTGTCTGCTGAGCCAATTGTTGTTTCATAGTCCAATACATATTCTATCAAGATAAATAAGAATTTTTATGTGTGTAATTCAATTGAAATATTTCAAAGTTACCTTAAAGTTTGTTTTGCAGATTGTAAGTGGTGTGTTGGTTCCCTTAGCTGAATTTGAAAGGAGTTTTTGGTTAAATGGAATTTAATTTTTTTTTTTTAGGAAATATCTATTGATAGGGGAAAATGCTTTGGTCCAAAATGCCAATTGATATGGTAAAAGTAAGGCTTCGGTTTGGCGGCCCTGCCCTGAAATCGTGGGTCCGAGCCACAATTTTCCAGCAAAAATTCAACTTTTATTATTTATTATTTATTATTAAATCGGCATAAAAAAATTTTGGTAATGAAACTTGAAAAACGACCAAAAAAAAACAGGCAGGGCTGGACTGGGAACAAATTTAGTACCGGGAAATCTGGACAGGTCGGGCCACGGGAACAAATATATACCCGGAAATCTGGATAGATCGGGCCACAACGAACGGAGAGAAAAATTCGTAGTTCCATGGGCCACCGGGAAATAATTCCCGGTATCCTGCCAGGTTAGGTTGGGACGCCACGTTATTTTCCCCTGGCAATAGATATCGTATTTTTAATGCTTAATATAAATTTGTGGTTACGTGTCAGTGCAACTTCTAATTTAATATCAAACGAGTAAGGATCCTTGTGTTGCAAATATGGAAATGGCTCTGGATCCTATCAAGAAATTTCAAACATTTATTCATTTCCTTTTAAACATGCACACATACATTGTAGTCTGTACAGACCGGATATTGGACATTTGACTAAAAGGGTGTCCAGATGAGATATAGGTTAGGTCCTGCAAACCTGTCCAGTCTGTACAGATTACACTGTATTTTATTAAGTCACCTGAGAAGAATTGTTGGTTTTAAATGGTTCCAAAGCTTCCATTGTGACAACCCACGGTGAGATCACAGTTCCTAAATTCTTCGATGTAAATGGGCCAAGAGGAACATATTCCCATTTTTGGATATCTCTTGCTATAAAAACATTCACGCAATTACTAATAGGTTAAAGGGAGTTAAATTAATGGCAGACCACTCCAATCGTTCATAAGGACCATTCCAAAAATGTAATCTTCAGCTTTAGATGCGGGAATTGGTTGGCCTAACGTAGTTGCGGGTCCGTTGAAGAAAGCCATCTCTAACTCGAAATCGAGTTGCTTGCAGGCACCGAATACTGGTGGCTGAGCTAAACAAAACAATCAAAAGAAATTCTAGCTGCATTCAAAAAGTCTCTTTTAAATTGCAGTTGAACGTGTAAAATTGAAAATAGAAAATTCCAAAGCATCATTGGCAATGTAGTTTTCCATTTTATGTCCAATCAGGTTAGAGCACAATTTCCAATCAGAAAGTTGTAGAGCACCATCAAATTAGTACTATCCAACTTATCTTACAAGTTAGTCATCTTAAGTTAACTGTTTTTTTTTTTAAGAAAAAAGGGAAAATAAATCAGCAAATTGAAATTTTTTCTTCTTATGAAAATAAATTAATTTAGACATTAAAAAAAATGGTAGTTTTTCTTGTTAACTTGCATAATAATGGAAATTTGAATACATTTATTGAAGAAATTCAGTACTTTTGCAGTAAAAATTTAATTTTTGCCACAATGGCTGGCTTTTGGGACACCCTGTATAATTGTCAGAATGCACTTACTGTCGTTTGGTCGAGATTGTCCCACAGGTCTTCTAATCGGAGTCTTCGAAATGACAACCGACGAGGCCCTGCCATGATAACCGACAGGGAGGTATTTCCTAGTTGAGTTTAAACAGACAATATTGCAATGTTAGTTACGGTATACAATAAGTTCAAAGTTACGGTGTAGGACCATATTTGCGATGTCCTAATTTGCGATCACTAAAATTGCTCCCAAAATTGCGCTGTTGTTAAATTGCAATGAATTAAAAATATTTACTTGATTTAAATAAGTAATGATCCCAAATTTGCAACACGTTTTAGCTTCGTTTCTGCCATATCAATAGAGAGTTTGCGAGTTGCATTTTTCCCTCACAGTTAAAGACTATACCGTATAAAAATAGTGTAAGGGAAAAATGATAAATTAAGTTTTTGCGGGCTGCACTTTTCCCTTATCACTACACTATTTCAGCCAACTACTGACAGTTAGTAATTTTGGGCCTAAAAATTCAATTTGGGGGCGTAAATGTGCAAATTTCTGCATAAAATTCCATTATTATGCCTATAAAGTATGGCTTTGGGCCTAAAATTTAATTTTGGGCCTCACTTATCATTCAATCTACATACCTTTGACTGTTGTGTGGGCGGAGCTAACAATTTAGTGTTCTCAATTCTGATTGGCTGCGCTATATTTTAATTTAGTGTTGAAAACGATACACTAAAGATTTTTCCCTTACGATATGGCACTAATATAGTGTAACGTGGCACAAAATATGGGAAAAATGCATCCCGCAAACTCTCTATTGTCCAAAAACGTACCGAAAATGACTGAAAATGATCGTTATCGCCCGAGTACATGGTGAATAAAAATTCGGTAAAAACCGTAAAATCCGAAACTTTGAACTCGCCTAGTGCGGTCTAAACTCTGAACATACAATCTACGCTCAGTATTTTGATGCCAAATTCAAGCACTAAATCCAGTACAGTCGAAACTCTTTATAACGAATCACAAGCAAGGGACCTGAAAAATCAATTCGTTATAACGAATTGGCAACTAAACCAGCCATTTTTAGGTATTCGTTATATCGATAATTCGTTACATCGCGATTCGTTTTAAAGAGTTTCGACTGTATTCACACAAAAGTCTACAACTATTTAGTGCTGCTATCTTGTATCATTTCTAAAAATCATGTATTTTTTGCGCAGATTGGAATTTTTCAGTTGGATTTTGGCATCAAGATTAATAAGCAAAATTACCAATTGGGCATTAAGGCATTCTCTTTTCCACGAAACATAGTACCAACATTAGTTGCATGGTGAATTGATGAATAGAAATCAGTATAATCACCTAAACAAAACGAAGCAAACGAAAACATCAAAAATTTATTCATTTCTTTATTGATTTAGTTAACCAATTTCGGCTGGCAAGTGCATCGTTGCGTCGCTTTGGTGAACAAAAGCCCTATAAATAAGCAAAGTTTGCTACAGTTTCTCATTTCCATCGCGAAGATAAGGAAGATAATACTTGGCTCTGAGTTCAGGGTCATCGCGGATCCTTGCGTCATCACCAGATAGCAGTTGCGCAATTAAACGTCTGGCTTCCATCCAAGCTGGACGACCCAGTGCCATAAATGCATTAAGCGAAGGCTGACAAAATTTTTTAAATTTTTTAAATTTTTAGATATAAAATTTATATATGTGTATAATTACTTCATCGAGCACTTGTTGCTGATTTCTCATATACTGCCCGTCGAACAGATGTTTTATCGCTCGTAAATCCAATATTTGATCCCCTATCGCCACTCCAATCCGATGCACCGGCTAAAAGTGAATCAAATTTGGGCTGAAAAACACACAAAAAACACAAAAACTCACCATTTTTTGAGTCGAAAATACGCCATATGGCAAATTTTGGATGGGAAAATCGCTTTGCGGATCGACGTTCAAAAACGACATCTTGTAAGTCGAGGAACCCGACGAGCAATGAATGGAGGTCAATGTTCAAACGCAGTAAAAAGACCTACGGTTCAAAACTCTGATATAATTAAAATGAAGAATTATTACTCGTGTAATTATTTGTAAGAGGATTTCTATAAATCGAGACTTTTGGTAAAACCAGTATTTTTCGGTAATACGGTAAAATAAAATAGCTGCGATGTTAAATATTATACTATTTTAATCGTAATGTTTTCATTTTAATTTTTTTAAATTATTATTTTGAATGGGTTGTAGCAGTTTGATGAATGTGGGATTGTTATGTTATCAGGTGTTGGTTTTATTAGTTGAAATTGAATTTTTTTTTTAAATTTATAAATTGAGAGTATATAAGATTTTTAAGTTAAGAAATTTGATAAATTCTCATTTTTAAGTTAAAAAATCAATATATTCTCATTTTTTTGTGGAAAAAATTGAATAATTTCTAATTTTTACGTATAAAAATCGATTAATTTCTAATTTTTACGTATAAAAATCGATTAATTTCTAATTTTTACGTATAAAAATCGATTAATTTCTAATTTTTACGTATAAAAATCGATTAATTTCTAATTTTTACGTATAAAAATCGAAAACTCACATTTTTATGTTTAAAAAAATGTCATTCAACGGAAGAAACCGATACCAAAGACAGTATTCGGTATTTTCTTAAAAAATACCGGTTTTTGATACCGCTAATTTCGTAATTATAATCAACAAAAAATCGTGGGAGACAAATTTCACATTTTATTTCATATTTTTCTAAAACCGTATCAGTTATCACACAAAATCAAACCAAATAAAACATTTTCTAAAACTAAAAAGAAATCAACTAAAGTCCCTTCTTTTTCTCCGCCGGACAAAGCTGCGTGTAACTAATACATTCACCAGTAATCGGATTGCGCACGTCGTCAAATTGCTTAACCTTGATACTCGGTCTGAACAACACTTCCCCGCTGCACACGTTCGAAACGTTCAAATTCCGATGCCGTTTCTTATTCACGTTTGATATGTCCGAACCAAACAAACTAGATTTACTGCAATCACGATTCAAACGCTTCGAAGGCCGCTCGCGCTGTCTCTTCTCAACGTTATCACAGTTATCGAAGTTCAACTGACTCGTGTGCATCGCCGGACGACTCTGTCGGCGACCCGGCTTCCACACCGACTCCGCCGCGCCGTCCAGAAAATTATACGTGCTCGCAGCCTGCGTGCGCAAGTGCCGCGTGCTGCGCGCCTCTTTGACCACATTTTGCCCGTATTCCTCGTTAATTTTGAACGCCTTTCTCTCGCAATTCGAAACGACATTTTTTCGTATTCGTCGAGGCGAAACCTCCGTGTCTTGTTTGTTCTTCGGGACCCAACTCAATTGCGTTTGCACCCTGGAGCTGTCGAAATTGAGGTTCTGCGCACTTCGGGGGCTCAGCGGACGAATTGTCGTGTCGGGTTGCTCGGAGTAATGCAGGAGGTTCGGGGAGCAGCGTCCGTGCGGATGCGGAGAGCAGCGCCCGAAACAGCGGCCCGTCGGAGAGCTGCGGCCGTTGGATTTTGCGTCGAAGATGGGGAGATTTAGTTGTCGTAAGTCCTGGTAGTGGTGGTGGATTAGTCGGGGTCTGAGAGTGTGTTGTGCGGATGATTTGGAGTTGATTTCGTAGACGGAAAAGGGATGGCTCGACGCTGCTACGTTTTGAGGCTTAATTCGTATGTGGTATTTCCAGGCTGTGTCGTCGCCGAGGTCCGCTATGGACATTCGGTTGCTGACGAGTGACCTGCCTTTCATTCTTGCTGGAATTTTTTGTCTTTTTGTGCGGTTGAGTGGTCCGGGGATGGATTTACATTGGTTAATTTTTGTGCTGAACCAAGTCGGCCAGGGTGCGGAAAAGAACTGAACTTACAATGAGTGATAGATAACAATGGATTAGATAAATTGAAATACGTGATTGTGGGAGTGTGGAAATTGAGATTTGGGTTGTTTGTTTTTAGTGTTTGTTGGAGATGAAAGTTTTTTTTTTTTTTTTTTTTTTTTTTTTTTTTTTTTTTTTTTTTTTTTTTTTTTTTTTTTTTTTTTTTTTTTTTTAGTTTTGATTTGGGAGAAATGTGCATTGGGGTTGAGATGGTCAATGAAATCACGAGGGCGTTTATTATTGTGCCTAAAATTGAACTTTTGTGTAATAGGGAAATTTTTGGATGTAAAAATGTATTTTTATGAGAAAGATGCATTCCTAAGAGAAGAAAATGGATTTCTAAGGGAAAAAATGAATTTCTAAAAGAAAAAATGGATTTCTAAGAGAAAAATGCATTTCTAAAAGGATAAATGCATTTCTAAGAGGAAAAAATGCATTTCTAAGAGAAAAATTGCATTTCTTAGAGAAAAAAGTGCATTTCTAAGAAAAAAAATGCATTTTTAAGAGAAAAAATGTATTTCTGAGAGAAAAATGCATTTCTAAGAGAAAAAATGCATTTCTAAGAGGATAAATGCATTTCTATGAGGAAAAAATTCATTTCTAAGAGAAAAATTGCATTTCTTAGAGAAAAAAGTGCATTTCCAAGAAAAAAATGCATTTTTAAGAGAAAAAATGTATTTCTGAGAGAAAAAATGCATTTCTAAGAGGAAAAAATGCTTTTCTATGGAGGAAAATCCATCCATTTATACGATTTTTATTCTTTTACATATTGTACATTTACACGCATAACGTTTTACTGCCATTCACAAAACAAAATATTTAAAATTTGCAACTTAAATATTTACGATTTTAACATTGACATTGCATTATATGAAATTTTAAAATATTAATTAAACAAAATAAAGTAAAAAAAAAAATAAAAAATAAAAAAAAAAATAAACAATTTATAATTTTCACTCTTCCCTGCAACTTTTGCGATCGTATGATATCCTCGCCCCCGTGATAGGATTGCGAACATCCGCACCACGTCTCCGACTAATGACGCTCTCAGCGCGCCGCGAAACCTCACTCCCGTTCTCCTGAAGAATATTATTGTATTTATAAACGTTTTCATTCCCCAGATCCTTCTTCGGCTCGGCGAAAACCGTCGATTTCCAATGATGGTTTTTAAATTTCAAATTGTGTTTTTGTTTATTCATAATCTTTTGCTTGCTGTCGTCTTCCCACCTCTTCACGTGCACGCCCTTCGTCCCGACCAACTCGTACGCCATCGAGCGCGTCGGCTGCCACACAATCTGATCCGCAGCCGGCCCAAGAATACTATAATACGCGCTGCCGTTGACGTAAGCCGGGTGCAGCATCCTCTTATTTTTCTTCTTCTCCGGAACCGCACAGTCCCTCATATCGGTCGTAACCAAAGCGGGATTCACCTTAACCACCCGCAACTTCGAGTCGGGGTCGTCCTCCTCGTCGCTCAGACATTGGTGCACGTATTGCGATTGGTAGGTCCCTCTTCGCGAGCTGTCGGAGAATTTCTTAGGTTCGGCTGGCGACAAGTTGTCCGTTGTGCGGTCTCCAGGGGCGGCGAGCGGCCTGAATCGGGCCTTAACGCCGTCCGGACGAACGTTGGCGTTGGTGTGTTGTTTGGTTTTTCTTACGATGGGGTTGAGGTTCCAATAGGAAGTGTCTCTGCAATTTAAGGCCCTGCGCACTTGTCGACTGCTGTACTCGGGGTTCCGGTGTCTGTAGGAGAGCACTTGTTTTCTGCGGAGGATTCGTGTTGAAGGTACCGGAGGTTTGTTCATGTTACGTAAGAGAAAAGGACGACACGTCGCAGCCGTGACGACCGGTGGTTTCTTGATTCGAATGCTGCATCGTGCTCGGCTTTCTTCGGAGCCAATTTCGCTCATGTATTTTACGAAACGGACTGGTTTGTCGTAACTCATCGTCAACTTACTTGGTTAATTTTCTTGTATTGGATGTCTAAACATTTTTCGCGTTAGTCTTGTTGTGTTGTGTGGTTTAGTAATAATTGGGGAGTGATGTGGTTATTGTTTCGTGGGGGAACAAATGGCGGAATGACGTCGGTTTGTTTTGGAGTTGGTTTTGGGGGTTTTGTGTGTTGCGGATGTGATGGTGTGGGGACGGCGCCACCGTTGAGGCAAGCGAAGGAGTGTTAGGAAAAAATGAGTTTTTAAATCAAAATGTGCTGTTTTCGTTTATTTTTTTGCATACAAATTGGTGTTTTTACGTTATTTTGGACACAACGTTTGTGTTTTTACGTTATTTTGTACACACCATTTGTGTTTTTACGTTATTTTGTACACACCATTTGTGTTTTTACGTTATTTTGTACACACCATTTGTGTTTTTACGTTATTTTGTACA
The DNA here is from genome assembly GCA_949358305.1 of Strigamia acuminata. Taxonomy (NCBI): domain Eukaryota; kingdom Metazoa; phylum Arthropoda; class Chilopoda; order Geophilomorpha; family Linotaeniidae; genus Strigamia; species Strigamia acuminata. Next base: position 27,715,083 of record OX442314.1, on the reverse strand, counting down.
AAAAATAATGTTTTTACGTTATTTTGTACACAAAACTGGTGTTTTTACGTTATTTTATACACAAAATTGGTGTTTTTACGGTATTTTCTACACAAAATTGGTGTTTTCACGTTATTTTGTACACAGGATTTGTGTTTTTACGTTATTTTGTACAAAAAATAATTTTTTACGTTATTTTGTACAAAAAATAATGTTTTTACGTTATTTTGTACACAAAATTGGTGTTTTTACATTATTGTGTACACAAAATTGGTGTTTTTACGTTATTTTGTACACAAAATTGGTGTTTTTACGTTATTTTGTACACTATTTTCAGATACAAAAATATTGCTGTTTTATCTATTTCGTCATAAAATATTCTGTTTTCATCAATTTTTGCATAATTAATACGGGTCCTGTTGATGACAAATAATTCTAATTTTTATTAATAAAATAAAATAAAAATAAAAATAAAAGAGAGAATAATTCCATTTTGCACATTTTTTTAATACAATTAACTTTTGCGTTGTTTTTACATATTTTTTAATAAAAATATATTTTTACATATTTTTTATAAAAATATACTAATCAATTTATGTTTAGAATTACGATTTTTTTTCCTTCACTCATCATTTCTTATTTTTCCATTTTTTGTCGACTCAGAAGTCAGAACCCAATAATAATTCCAAAGCCAAACTAATCGAAAACCAACTCAACCACGTGTAAAATTCACTTCCTCGCCGGTGATCGGGTTGCGAATGATCTCCATCTTGCGACACTTGACCGCCGGCCTCGCATAAATCCTGTCCGAAACGGTCATGTCGAACAACGGCGTGTCGCACTTGTGCCAATTCGGCGCGTCGTGTTTCGTCTCCTCCCACGTGATGGGATTCCTGTTCGAGTTTTGCCGCCGTCTCAAATTAATCTTCAACTTTGGCTGATCCACATTGAAAACGTCCGACTTCCAATGGTGGTTTTCGTACTGCATATTCCGCGAGTGTTTGTTCATCAAGCAGTTCTTGCTGTCATCCTCCATCTTCTTCACATGCACGCCGTTCACCCGCAGAAAGTTGTACGCAATGCGCTGATTTGGTTGCCAAACTCCGTCCGAACCGTCGAGAATACTCGAGAAGTCGCAACTCACGACCTGTGGTCGTTTCACCGTCGATCGTTCCTTGAACATGGACGACGGTTTCAATTCCATTTTCCTTGACTTTGATTTCTCTTTGCTGTCTCTACAACCTGTGAACTCGCAGCGGTATTGCACTCCGCATACTTTGATGGTCGGTTTGTACTTGTCGTTGGATTTGGACTTGGAGTCGTGTCGGAAAAATTTCGGGGTGCCGGGAAAGACGGCGGAGATGGACTTGCACTTGTCGCGTTGCAGTTCGTGGGGATCTATTTTAATTTTCCTGAGGAGCGAGTCGTATGGTTGGCGGATTCTGAGCCAGCTTTTTCTGGGATGGGTTTCTTCACTCATGCATTTTTCGTGGTTGGAAATGTTGCAAAATTGCTTCGTACTCATGTAAATTTTGTTTGGTTTTTCAGGAAATGGTTTCTTGGATGTTTTTCTCTGCTTTTTTTTAGTCACGCCATTAATTTTTATTTTTTATTGTTGCGGGAAGGCGGTTGTTGGGCTTGCTACGGCGTTGTTGCGATTCGGAATGGTTTTGGGTTTTGTTTTGTTTTGTTTGGTGGCGTGGTGGTCGTACGAGGTAGATTTGTGTGGTGTTGAAGAGGACGGTAAAAGAGTGCCTTGAGAATTACCGTAAATAAATAAATAAATAAATAAAGATTTGATAAGATTTGCATTGTTTGGAATTTGACATATTCCAAAAGAAATTTGAAATTTGTCAACATTTTGAAGAATTTGAAATTTGTCAACATTTGGAAAAATTTGTTAAAAATTTGATATTTGGGGAATTATCTGGAATTATCTGTCATTTTCTGAAAATTTCTGACATATTCTTATATTTTCTTACATTTTTTTAAATTTTCTTGCATTTTCTTACATTTTTTGAAATTTTCTTACATTTTTTGAAATTTTCTTACATTTTTTGAAATTTTCTTACATTTTTTGAAATTTTCTTACATTTTTTGAAATTTTCTTACATTTTTTGAAATTTTCTTACATTTTTTGAAATTTTCTTACATTTTTTGAAATTTTCTTACATTTTTTGAAATTTTCTTACATTTTTTGAAATTTTCTTACATTTTTTGAAATTTTCTTACATTTTTTGAAATTTTCTTACATTTTTTGAAATTTTCTTACATTTTTTGAAATTTTCTTACATTTTTTGAAATTTTCTTACATTTTTTGAAATTTTCTTACATTTTCTAACTTTTCCGAACGTTTCCAGACGTTTCCAGTGTTCTCTCACCTTCTGACATTTTCTGAAGTTTTCTACAATTTTCTGACATTTTATGAAGTTTTCTACAATTTTCTACATTTTCTACAATTTTCTACATTTTCTACAATTTTCTACATTTTCTACAATTTTCTACATTTTCTACAATTTTCTGACATTTTCTACAATTTTCTAAAATTTATCAAGAATTTTCAATTTTTTTATCAAAATTTTATCCAGAGTCCCAATTAATCCAAAAAATAAAAAAATAAAAAACATACTTTTCCTGGTGGCAGTAGAGTAGCAGTAATGAGGCTCGCCCAATGGGAGAAAGGACCAACTTCTAGTTGGTTAGAGTATATATAGTTTCGAAAAAGTTCATTGCACTGTCACTTGATTGGTCACTATGTGTGCCCCTCCCAATGTCACATGTCTTATTAAAATTATAAAAAAAAATATATATATGCACAAATTTCTTTCTTATATACAATTTTTTTAATTTATTTTTTCACCGTATTTATAAATTGTTTTGTGTTACAAATCCTTTTCCATATTGCTTTTCTTCCGCACGTAACATATTACATAGAAAATTTATACACATTATATTGTATTAAAAAATATATATATTGATAGTTTATCATCCAACACGAATTTACTTAGCACGAGTGTGCTGGAATTTCTCTCCAGTAATCGGATTGCGCACGGACTCGGTTATGCGACACCGCACGGTCGGTCGAAGCACCGGAAGCTGATGATTACAAACCGTAACTTCGAAATAATCTTTATTCCCCTCGTCGAAAACATGCGACTTCCAGTGATGATTGTTGTACTTATTAATAACGTCTTGTCGCGCATGAATTTTCTCTATTCGATCTTCCTCGAACGTTTTCCCATGAATCTTATGCGCCTTCGACTTCCACGGAACAAACTGCACCGACGTCCCGAAAATCCCCGCACATTCCGGCTCGTACGGCCCGAAAATGTCCGAACAAATCTCTGCCTTCTCACTATTCTCATCGTTACTTGCCTCGCTTTTCACATTGATCACAACACGAGCCTCCTTTCCGCTTACAACTCCATCAGAAACCACTTGCCGAGTGTTGTGCCCCGTCTTCTTCTCCTTCTCCAGTCGCATTATAATCTCGTCTTCTTTCCTCAACGGGCCCACGAGCGCCCTCACACGGGCGCTGTCCTTCTCGCGAAAAGCCCTCTCGACCTCTCGACACCTGACTGCCGGTCGCGCATAAATCGTGTCGGAAACGGTCACGTCGAAGATCGGCGTGTCGCACTTGTGCCACATCGGAGCGTCGTCTTTCGTCTCCTCCCACGTGATGGGATTGATGTTTGGCTTTTTGCGACGTCTCAAATTAATCTTCAACTTTGGCTGATGCTGATCCGGGTTGAAAACGTCCGACTTCCAATGGTGGTTTTCGTACTGCATGTTCCGCGAGTGTTTGTTCACCAAGCAGTTCGGCGTGAAGTCGCAACTCAAGGCCTGTGGTCGTTTCACCGTCGATCGTTCCTTGAACGTGGACGACGCTTTCTGGAATGTGATTTCCATTTTCCTGGACTTTGATTTGTCTTTGCTTTCTCTGCAAACTGCGAACTCGCAGCGGGATTGCACCGCGCATAGTTTGGTGGTCGGTTTGTAATTGTCGTTGGGTTTGGAATTGGAGTCGTGTCGGGAAAATTTCGGGGTGCCGGGAAAGACGGCGGTGATGGACTTGCACTTGTCGCGTTGCAGTTCGGGGGGATCTGTTTTGACTTCCCTGAGCAGATCGTATGGTTGGTGGATTCTGATCCAGCTTTCTCTGGGACGTATTTTTTCGCTCATGCATTTGTTGTGTTTGGAAATGCGGAGAAATTGGTTCGTATTCATGTGAATTTTGTTTGGTTTTTCCTGAAATGGTTTCTTGGATGTTTTTCTCTGCCTTTTTTTACTTACGCCATTAATTTTTATTTGTTATTGTTGCGCGAAGGCGATTGTTGGGCTTGCTACGGCGTTGTTGCGATTCGGAATGGTTTTGTTGTGTTTTGGTGGCGTAGATTTGTGTAGTGCAGAGAACGACGATAAAAGAGTGCCTTGAGAATTAAATAAATAAATAAATAAATAAATAAATAAATAAATAAATAAATAAATAAATAAATAAATAAAGATTTGACAAAAATTTGCCTTGTTTGGAATTTGACATATTTCAAGAAAAATTCGAAAGTTGTCAACATTTTGGAAAATTTGTTTAAAATTTAAAATTTGGGGAATTTTCTGGAATTATCTGACATTTTCCGAAAATTTCTCACATTTCTGACATTGTCTTACATTTTTTGACAATTTATTAAACTTTAGAAATTTTTTGACATTTTCTTACATTTTTTGACATTTTCTTACATTTTTAGACATTTTCTTACAATTTATGACATTTTCTTACATTTTTAGACAATTTCTCACAATATCTTACGTTTACTGATGTTTTGCGGACGTTTTCTGAAGTTTTCTCTTACTTTCTGAAATTTTCTGAAGTTTTCTACAATTTTCTGACATTTATCAAGAATTTCCAATTTTTTATCCAACATTTTATCCACAGACCCAATTTTTGCAGGGGGTTCATTGAGTTGTTAAACTCAATAAGCATCATTCCAAATTTTGAAAAGGTATAGTTTTATAAGTCAAATTGCAACATCACACAATTATTATTCAAATAATAATAAAAAAAATATATATACTGTATATGTATCCAAACAAAACTCACAACTTTCTTTCTATGTACAATTTTTTTAATTTATTATTTCACCGTATTTACATATTTTTTTGCGTTACAAATCCTTTTCCATATTTCTTTTCTTCCACACGTAACACATTATAAAGAAAATTTATACACATTATATTGTATTTAAAAAAAAAAACATATTAATCGTTTGTCTTGTTTATCTTTTCTCACTAATTCCAACACGAATTTACTTAGCACGAGTGTGCTGGAATTTCTCTCCAGTAATCGGATTGCGCACAGACTCGGTTTCGCGACACCGCACGATCGGTCGAAGCACCGGAATCCGATCACAAATCGTAACTTCGAAATAATCGTTACTCCCCGCGTCGAAAACATTCGATTTCCACTGATGATTCTTGTATTTCTTAATAACGTTTTTGTGCGCCAGAATTTTCTCTAACCGCTCTTCCTCCAACGTCTTCCCATGAATCGTATGCGCCTTCGACTTCCACGGAACAATCGCCATCGACGTCCCGAAAATCTCCCGACATTCCGTCTCGCGCAGCCCGAAAATGTCCGAATACGTCTCCGCCTTCACCGGCTTCCTCCGACTATTCTCATCGATAATTGCCGCGCTTTTCCGATTCATCACAACACGAGCCTCGTTCCCGCTTAAAACTCGATCATAAAACAGTTGCCGAGGGTTCCGCATCGTTTTCTCCTTCTCCAGTCGCATTTTAATCTCGTCTTCTTTCCTCAAGGGGCCCACGAGGGCCCTCACGCCCGCACTCTCCATCTCGCGAAAAGACCTCTCGGTGATCTTCTTGAGGGGTCTCTGGGGCCTGGTTGGTGAATCCTCTAGGTATCTTCTAGGGTCCTGAAACGATTCCTCGACTTGGGTGCTGGTCAAAGTTAATTTCTGGTTGTTTGATCGTTTTTTCGACGTTTTCTGTGGTCGTTTCACCGTCGATGGTTCCTTGGACGTGGACGGCGGTTTCTGGAATGGCAATTCCATTATCTTGGACTTTGATTCTTCTTTGCTTTCTCTGCAACCTGCGAACTCGCAGCGGGATTGTACTGCGCATAGTTTGGTGGTCGGTTTGTATTTGTCGTTGGGTTTTGAGTTGGAGTCGTGTCGGAGAAATTTCGGGGTGTCGGGAAAGACGGCGGAGGTGGAGATGGACTTGTACTTGTCGCGTTGCAGTTCGTAGAGATCTGTTTTGATTTTCCTGAGCAATAACGAGTCGAATGGTTGGTGGATTTTGAGCCAGTTTTTTCTGGGCGGTGTTCCTTCACTCAGGCATTTGTTGTGTTTGGAAATGCGGCTGAATTGGTTCGTACTCATGTGAATTTTGTTTGGTTTTTCGTGAAATGGTTTCTTGGATGTTTTTCTCTGCTTTTTTTTTACTTACGCCATTAATTTTTATTTTTTATTGTTATTATACGCCATTGTTGCGATTAGAAATGGTTTTGGTTTTGGTTTTGGTTTTGTTTTGGTGGCGTATTTGTGTGATGCAGAGAACGACGATAAAAGAATGCCTTGAGAATTGAATAAATAAATAAATAGATAAATGGATAAAGATTTGATAAAAATTTGCATTCTTTGGAATTTGACATGTTCCAAGAAAATTTCAAAAGTTGTTACCATTTTGGAAAATTTGTTAAAAAGTTGAAATTTGGGGAGTTTTCTGGAATTATCTGGACATTTTCTGAAGATTTCTCACATTTCTCACATTTTTTTTACAATTTTTACATTTTACATTTTTAGACATTTTTAGACATTTTCTTACATTTTTAGACATTATATGACATTTTTAGACATTATATGACATTTTTAGACATTTTCTTACATTTTTAGACATTTTCTTACATTTTTAGACATTTCTTACATTTTTAGACATTTTCTTACATTTTTAGACATTTTTAGACATTTTCTTACATTTTTAGACATTTTCTTACATTTTTTGACAATTTCTCACAATATCTTACGTTTACTGATGTTTTCCGGACGTTTTCTGAAGTTTTCTCTTACTTTCTGAAATTTTCTGAAGTTTTCTACAATTTTCTGACATTTTCTGAAGTTTTCTAAAATTTATCAAGAATTTCCAATTTTTTATTCAACATTTTATCCACAGACCCAATTTTTGCAGAGGGTTCATCTGTTGTAACTGTAGGTAATCGACTGCTTTCACTCATCCTGTCAACCGTTCTAGATGAATGAATCCATCAGGACAAACGAGTCCCCAGACCATTACACTTCCTCCGCCCATCTGACGTTTAATACGAGAATTTTTGATATATTTGTCACAATATGAGCCAAAATTATCAGGTCCATCAAATGAAAACTTCTTCCCATCACTAAAAACAGTTTTGTCAAAAGGATGATTTCCAGCAATCGATTTTTAATTCCAGTCGGTTTTTCTTATGCTGTTTGGTCAAAGGTAAATTTTGCACAACATGCTTGTAAACAAACCCTTCTTGGGCTAATTCACGTTGCACAGTCTTAACTGAAACAGATAAATCGCAATTTTCCTTGATTTTTCTGGCTGTAACCTTCTCATCCTTTCTTTATCCTGGTTTTTTCCTTCTGTTTCAACTTAAATCTAGGTCCTCTTTTCTTCTTAACTTTCTTATAATCATTTCTCACTATTTTATGCACTGAACTTTTGGGAAGTTTGAGATCACGGCTTATTTGTCTGATCCCATGGCCAATCGCAAATAATTCCTTCACTTTGGCTATAATATCCTTCCCATATTTTTGAATAAGTAAATATTATGATTTTTATCTTTGTTTATTCCAACAGCATCCCAATTTGCTAAAACATGGTGTCCACGAAAATGTGTCGGATAAGTCAAATTGCAACATCTCACAATTATTATTCAAATAATAAAAAATATATATATACTGTATATATGTACGCAAACAAAACTCACAACTTTCTTTCTTATGTACAATTTTTTTAATTTATTATTTAACCGTATTTACATATTTTTTTGTCTTACAAATCCTTTTCAACATTGCTTTTCTACCACACGTAACATATTATATAGAAAATTTATACACATTATATTGTATTTAAAAAGAAAATATATTGATCGTTTGTCTTGTTTATCTTTTCTCACTTATTCAACACGAATTTACATAGCACGAGTGTGCTGGAATTCCTCCCCAGTAATCGGATTGCGCACAGACTCCGTTTCGCGACACCGCACGGTCGGCCGAAACACCGGATGCTGATTACAAATCGTAACTTCGAAATAATCTTTATTCCCATCGTCGAAAACATTCGACTGCCAGTGATGATTCTTGTACTTATTAATACTGCTTTGGCGCGCCAGAATTTTCTCTATCCGCTCTTCCTCCAACGTCTTCCCATGAATCTTATACGCCTTCGACTTCCACGGAACAAACTGCACCGACGTCCCGAAAATCCCCGCACATTCCGGCTCCTGCGGCTCGGAAATCTCCGAACACGTCTCTGACTTCTCCTCCTTCTCAATCTCCGTCTCGCTCTCACCAATCGCCTCGTTCTTCGGATTGATCACTACACGAACCTCGCTCCCGCTTAAAACTCGATCATAAAACAGTTGCCGAGGATTCCGCATCGTTTTCTCCTTCTCCAGTCGCATTTTAATCTCGTCTTCCTTCCTCAAGGGGCCCACGAGGGCCCTCACGTCGGCGCTGTCCTTCTCGCGAAAAGACCGCTCGTTCACCATCCTGAGGGGCTTCTGGGGCCTGATTGGCGACTCGTCGAGGTACCTTGTGGGGTCCAGGAGGCAGCCCTCCACCTGGTTGCTGGCGAAAGTCATTTTCTGGTTGTTTTGTCGCTTTTTCGACGCGGATTTTGTTCTGGTTTTCTGTTCGATTTGTTTTTTCCTCGAAGGGGCTTCGGGGTTCAGTTTTTTCGTGCTGATTTTCCGCCTCAGTCCGGTTTGCACTTCCATCGGGTGTTTGCTGAGTCTGGAACGTTGAGATTGTTTCCATGATTGCTGGCGGACTGAGGGGCGCCAGTTTTGGCCACCGCTAATCTCGGCTATGGTTTTCACGAACGTCGACTGATTCATGTTTCTTTGGTTGGGTGACATAAAAACTACAATCTCAAATTTTGAAATTAATTGCAAATTTTATAGTTAAAGCTGTGCGCGAACAAACGGTTTCTCAAACATGGATGCCAAAGCTGCAATGGAACAATTGTTGTGTCACGTTTTCATTATTTTATTGAAGGTTACGTAATTGTTTAGTAAAAATGACGAATAAAAACACAAATATCGATACATCGTAAAAAATAAAATTTAAAATAAATCACGGAATTAATTTGTTGACGACTTTTTCATCGATAGGTCAAGCGGCAACTCAAAATCATTTACAAAAAAGCAAATTGGACAACAATGCAAGAATGAGGTGTTATTCACTCTTATCCCAACATTGTCGACGCCATATTTAATATTTTCTTCGACATTCACGCGCATTACACAAGTTTCTACGTCTATTTTCTCCGTTTTAACCCGTTGTGCAAGCTTGGCAACAATTTCACTCAATCTGGGACGTTTCGATGGAGGTTGTGGAGTGTTGACGACTTGGACATTCGGGTTGGTATCCACGTTACGCTTTCGACTAGTTTTTACATTTGTTTTATCTGGTGTGACCTCTTTTGGACTAAAAAGCGACCTACGTGGCCTCAATCTCGAACGTGGTGAAGTTAAAGGTGCCAAACGTGGACGTAAACCAATATTTGCTAAAAACGCAATTTGTTTCTGCCGTGGCGACACATTATCGCAGATAATTTCCTTTTTAATGCGAGTATTGGCGACTTCGACGTTCGGTTTGGTATCCGCGTGCACTACAGTGATATCTACGTCTGTTTTCTCCGTTTTAACCCGTTTGGCGGGACGTTTACGCTTAGGAGAAGACGGCGCAATTTTATCGGCGATTTCGATTTGTGGAGTCGCGACTTGGGTACCTTCGATTAGAACTTCGTCGCTGTCGTCGCTGGACACTTGGTTCTGCTGATCCGGGTTCCGTAGTCTCGCGAGGTCGTCCCGGACTTTTTCGTGTTGGCACTGATGGTTCTTCTTCATGCAATGTCGCTTCATGTTGAACGCATGCGCCGTGTCGTAGTCGCAGGTGTCGCAGTGGATGTCTTTTATGCCCGTGTGCACGAACGAATGGCGCTCCAGCGTGACTTTTTTCGGAAACCATTTGTCGCAGCCGATTTCGGGACAGAAATATCCGTTTCCGTGACGCTCTTTCACGTGTTGGAAGAAGTCGAATTTGGTGGGGAAATCCACATCGCAACATCTTTCCGGTTTCGTCGACTGCTCGTGCAATTTGGTATAATGCCGAGTCAAGTTGTACTGTCTGTAGCTTTTGTAGTCGCAGTTCGCGGCCGAGCAGTGAAACCACAATATCTCGATCTTGTGTCGCGGTGGATCGGTGACGTCACCTTCGCTGCGTTCTTGTTTTATCTCTCGTACACCGTCTTCGTCCGATACCGGAGAAAAAGTAGGAATATTCTGGTCTAATTCGGGAGAAACGATACAAATAATTTTGTCTAATTTGGGAGAAACGATAGAAATAATTTTGTCTGATTCGGAAGAAACGATGGAAATATTTTTGTCTAATTCGGGAGAAATTACGGGAATATTTTTCTCTAATTTGGGAGAAACTATCGTGTCGCCTTCGTGGACTTCCGGACGAGGGGCGGCCGCATTGACTTGCTCTGGTTGGTTACCCATTGATGAATTTGTCAGTTTGTTTAACGAGATGCGATCAGGGGATGATCCAAGTTAATAATGATCAACTACCCTAGAAGATGTTGTTTATGTAGGAGTACGTATTGGAATCAAAATGAAAACGAACGTCGAGTTAACGTGTAAAACTATACCCCAAATCCCCAATGTGATAAAACGTTACTGTACCGTACGATGCTGTGAAGGTACGAACCAATCAGCTAGAAGGTTTCGGACGTGGATTACGCAACCTAGTTTTGGTTTATGCAATCTTGTTTTGGTTCATGCAACTAAGTTTAAAATGGCTGCCACCTAAGTTCGTAGTTTTACACTAATCACCGCTCTTCTTCTATTCAGCCAATCCTGCCGCTCCGTCTATTCTTATTTCTTACCACCGCACGGCGCGAAATTCAATTTTCCCGTTCGCCATTTTGCCAAATAAAATGCTCGCGAAAACCATCTTTGGTAATTGTGTTCGCAGAATTTGGTGAAAATGAAAGAGATTTAAAAACTAGACTATAAAAAGAACACACAAACTAAAAATCGCGTCCACGTTTGCCACTCTTTTGCCAGTTGTAGAATATTGATTTTTGCGATCTATCAAGGCACCGAGATCAATCTTTCATGCTTTGATATTTTCTACATCGAGACAAATTTTGTATTACTACGCACGCGGACCAAGAGCCGAGAGGAACCGGGTTTCCAATGTGCGAGTGAGTTGGCATTTCTCGCCTTTTTCGTCCTTATTTTTTATTATTCGTGCGTTTAAATACGTATTATTTCATTTAATAAACACAATTTGTTCCTTTTTTAATTACCCACGAGCGTTTTCGTTGAATATTTTATGTCGGGATTTAAAACGAGATTGGCATTCCATCTGCGAGTAAACCCGGAACACATTCAAATCTCGATCGATATAGTGCAGCTGAAAAATGACATCAGCGAGTATGCACTTTCTGTGGTTTAGCCCATCCTTTGATGACTCATGGTCATGACGTAGTAAAATATGAAAATGTTTGCACCCGAGTCTTCGGTTGTGACATCACATTTTTTTTTAAAGCGCTTCTGTTGGAATTATTCGGAATTATTCAACCATTTCCGCACAATCACGTAACGTCCGTAAAACGTTACAAGTGTAGAAAAACGACGTTTGTTCAGCAAAAACAGTTCCTTAGCAACATAACAACAACTTCCACCGTTAGAAAATTAAACAAAAACTCTAGTGGGAAATGAGCATGAGTTCATTGACTATTTTAATAAATTATCTCACAAGAAACGAACAATACACACGTTTCTTTAAAAAAAAATATCCATTATTACAATCCCACTTGCATCTATGCATACACAATTATTCTTTATGTTTGGTGCATTAAACTTTGTAGCATTTAATTTACTCCGAAAAACAAATATTTATTTAGTCCGCACTAAAATAGTAAAAACATTAATCGTGTTTAGTTTGAGTACGCTACAGTGCTCACATGAATATAAACGTTATTATTAGATTCAACGTTTTCTTAATTGGTTTATTTAAGTGTGTTGAAAGCATTTTCGATTTGAATAACGATGTACTCTTGTGTTGACAAGGAGATGATGCATAAAAATGATTAAAAAACACCACCAACTGAACAAAGCATTATAATCCCACTTATCTACAACTTAGTAAAGAAAATAAAAACAACTATTTCCTGCAGAGAAAACAAACAAATCAAATGTCGTAAAACATCCGTTCGCCCTTTATTAAAATAAAAAAAAAATAAAAAATAAAAATTAAACAGAAAAAAAAAAAAAATGAAATGACTTGAAACCCGATACCTTCAATCCAGAGTTTAAATATTGCACAATTCCCATCATTTTGCGAACGTTCCCTGCGTCTGAGGCAATCAGACGCCATCTGCCATTAAATTAACGGCAGGATGCGCAGATTGGCTTAAAAATAGACTCAACATGGCAGATCGATTCTCAATGCGCCCACCAACGTTCAGTTCCTTTTCTGTGCATGGAAGAAGCGAATATCGAAGCCGTGCAACTCAGTGTCACAAATGGAACGCATTTCCTCCCACCTACTGACTGCCCTTTTTTGCAAAATGCGCACACAACCCTTAATAAGTGTGCAATATGTCAAGGACGCCATTCCACATTAGCTACCCCATCTAAGCAGTGCAGCATCCACATCTTTACGAGCATCCTCACTCACAGCCGACCAAAAACATCATGTGGCTCGAATTCGGCCTCCAATCGTCTCCCAACAATGCACCGAACAACGTGTAAGTGATGAAAGCGTCGCCTATTCACCATACTTTGTTTTTCTCCCGTATTTACGTCATCAACACGTGCAGGGCTTTCCCACTCGGCGCCTGGGATGCACGAAACAGCCGCAACTGTGCACCATACATTCGCTCGCAGTCCGAGTCCAGTCTGGTGGAAATTAATAATGAAATGTGCAAATCCGCTCGACTCAATCAGGATGTGATGATTGCTATGCCTCGATACGAGTTGCAGGGAATATGAAGAAGCAAAACGTGCGCACTTTATCGCTCATTGTCTGTACATTCACTTACCTACTGGTGGGAGCTGCAGTGTTTGATGCGTTGGAGTCTGAACAGGAGAAAAAACAAGAAGAAATACTCACGTCGATGGAGAATATTCTTAAGGCCAGGTATAACATTAGTGAGGATGACTACACTGTTTTGCGGACCGTCATCGTGCGCGGTGTGCCGCACAAGGCCGGCAAACAGTGGAAATTCGCGGGCGCCTTTTATTTTGCAACGACCGTACTTACTACCATAGGTAAGGAATTAAATAAAATTGATAATATTAAATAAATGGAGTTGCGTTTTGCGGCTGCTGCAGTAGAGGAAGGATTGTGTTTACGAGGACGTTTTCAATTAGGATTTAGAGCATGAAACAGTGTGTGCAGTGCAATGTGAATGATGTAGAAAAAGATTTAATTATAAGTTAAAGGTGTGTGCTTTTGTGCGTGGAATTATCATTGTGAATAAATGGGTGCGGGCATTGTTTCTGTTGTGTAATGTGTTCATAAATCTCGTTTAGGTTTGTTTTTGGACGGATTTGCGAGGATTTGGTTCATTGGCGCGCTTGTTTTGATGCAAATTTAACTCGTAATTGAATGTTTTGATAAAGGGTCGTGGAAGCAGTCGTGGAAATGTTATAATATTTTGTTTAGTTGTTGTTATAGTTACCGGAATTGCGTCGTTCATCAATTAAAGCTAATTTGTGGACATAGTTTTCACCTGGACGCAGAGTAACAAATGGAAAGTGCTTTTATCTGAAATTAGCGGATAAAAATTCTGCAATGTAATATTCTGCACACTTTTATGTTGGATGCAATAAATTAAGGAAGAATTGAAATTCCAAACAATTTTTAAGGGCAAGGGGCCACTGGATAGGTGCAACTGCACTGTTTACATGCAAATGTGCACTTTAAAGAGCCGCTTCGCACTTTATACACACACACGCGAAAAAATTGAATTTCAAGCACTAAAGCGGAGAGTTATTTGCAACAAATATAAATAAAACAGTGTTTCACCGCATTGTAAATGCAAATTTCCAATATAATTACACGAATGGTGCATTTCCAACGCACCAGCACAAGCTGGCAAATATAAATAACTACATAACCGACATTCCTGGACCGCGCCTGTGTGATTTTATTGAGTTATTTACACAAAAATTAGCATACATTAATAGCCCCCCAAGCGTTAGTTAATCCGGTTTGTTCCCGGTTTGCGTCTCAAAGGGAATTGATAGAGGCTTGTGTCGCGAGTGTCATGTCTGCGCGAGACTTGGCCGTGTGGGAATCAAAGAAAATGAACTCGCCAATAAAGTGGAAAAGTCATACACTAAGTATTGGAAACCTCAGCCCTTGATGGCTTCTCATATAAATAGATATATAGCACGAAGGCTTGGCCTTTTTCTCAATCTCGAGCAGGTGGAACCGACTATTGATCTTCAGCCATCTATTGGATAGTGAAATAAGTCATCACACAAGCGCGTGACACTGCTGGTTCGATAACCCGTTGTCTGTGTGATTGTGTCTGATTAAAAAAGAATAAAACTTGGTTTGAAGCGTGGAAAGCATTTAAGAGCTGACAATGTTGTGTTATCTAATTGCCAGCACATGTGTAGTTATTATATTAGGTGTTAAATTGCTGATACGGTTTGGTTTGGACTTTGTTTTGTTTGGTTTTAAAAGTGTATTTTATTTCAGTGAATTGCAGTGAAGCGGTTTTAATTAATTCGTGGTAAGAATTAGCGTTGAGGTTTTGACTTGTGAAGTGATTTGAAACCTCAGGGGTCGGGGGAAAAAATTGATGGACACTCGAGGTTTATAAGATTACTCTCGGTGCTCCTTATAGGATCATGGATGGGTATGTGCAGTTGTCAAGTGCGAGTCAATCTTAAATGTGATCTGAAAGTGTCGTAAACATTCTGGAAAAGGAAGGTGAGATGGAAAAGGTTGGAGGGTGATGGGCAATGTGTCGTTTGTAGGGTTATTTGGTTGGTGGAATTTTCAATTTGTACTCAAATTAGATTGCTGGGTTTGATGTATGGAGTGTGAATGCGAATTTGAAGCTTTCAATGACCCATAGACAACAATTCAAACACTCCAATTCATGTGTCGGTTGAGTAAAATGGTTTCGTTTCTCATTATTTTTAGCTCACAAATGGAAATTCAAGTAGTCGGTTGCACTAAATCCGGTGTCTTTTCGTGCCGCTTTGCAACCCTAAAGTGGTAGATTGTAACATAGACATAAAAGACATTAAAGAAATTATATTTTAGGCAGAAAAATTAAATTTTAGGCAGAAGAATTAAATTTTAGGCTGAAAAATTAAATTTTAAGCAGAAAAATTGCATTTTAGGCAGAAAAAATTACATTTTAGGCAGAAAAATTAAATTTTAGGCAGAAAAATTAAATTTTAGGCAGAAAAATTAAATTTTAGGCAGAAGAATTAAATTTTAGGCAGAAGAATTAAATTTTAGGCAGAAAAATTAAATTTTAGACAGGAAAATTACATTTTAGGCAGGAAAATTAAATTTTAGGCAGAAAAATTAAATTTTAGGCTGAAAAATTAAATTTTAAGCAGAAAAATTGCATTTTAGGCAGAAAAAAATTACATTTTAGGCAGAAAAATTAAATTTTAGGCAGAAAAATTAAATTTTAGGCAGAAAAATTAAATTTTAGGCAGAAGAATTAAATTTTAGGCAGAAGAATTAAATTTTAGGCAGAAAAATTAAATTTTAGGCAGGAAAATTACATTTTAGGCAGGAAAATTAAATTTTAGGCAGAAAAATTAAATTTTAGACTGAAAAATTAAATTTAAGATAAAAAAATTAATTATTAGACCAAAAAAATTCAATTAAACATCGACAATTTTTTTATTAGACCCAAAGAATTCAATTTTAGACAAAAAAATAATTTATCCTACAAGAGACTTGGAAAAAAATTGTTTAGAGCTCCAAAAATAGCTTAACTACTACATCAAAACTACAATAAATTGCAATTAAATACATCAAATTTAACAAAAATATACAGCATCAATTACGATTACTTAATTCCCCTTATTATTTTCGTTGTAATTGTTTTTTTTTTGTTATCAGATCCCATTATCCTGTACACACTCTAATTGACACTTCCATTGATGGGTGGGATCACTGTAGGTGTGCCACTCCGTGTTGGTAATAATAGTGCTCTTTTCTACCACCGTGCACTCAGACGTAACATCAGCTCGTTAAAAGAAACGTCTAAGACAAATGCTATGTTATTTATCGCCATTTTTCTTTAAAGACTGACGTGAACATTGATTTTGACCCACTAAAACCTTAAATTCACATCTTATTTTGCAGGTTACGGTCATTCCACGCCGTCAACTGCAGGAGGAAAAGCATTTTGCATGTTCTACGCGTTGGTGGGAATTCCACTCGGTCTCGTGATGTTCCAAAGCATCGGCGAACGATTAAACAAATTCGCAGCAGTTATAATTAAAAACGTGAAGCGCCTTTTCAAGTTCAAAAGTGTGAATGCGTCCGAAACAAACCTCATCATCATGGTGTCCACGTTGAGCACACTCGTGATGACGACAGGAGCCGCCGCGTTTTCTCATTACGAAGGCTGGAACTACTTCGACTCGTTTTACTACTGTTTTGTAACGCTAACGACTATTGGTTTCGGTGATTACGTGGCTTTGCAGAAGAACAGAGCTTTGCAAAACAATCCAGAGTACGTAGCATTCAGTTTGATTTTTATTCTATTCGGTCTGGCAGTCGTGGCCGCCTCGATGAACCTCTTAGTTCTTCGTTTTATG
The DNA here is from genome assembly GCA_949358305.1 of Strigamia acuminata. Taxonomy (NCBI): domain Eukaryota; kingdom Metazoa; phylum Arthropoda; class Chilopoda; order Geophilomorpha; family Linotaeniidae; genus Strigamia; species Strigamia acuminata. The sequence continues at coordinate 27,697,997 of OX442314.1, read as the reverse complement.
ACTATGAACACCGAAGACGAGCGCAAGGACGAGGCGGAAGCTCAAGCGGCAGCTCAGGGCGCCGTGAAACTCGAAGGTGACGTGATCACGTCGAATGGAAGCATCATTTCGGGCCAAGGTGCTGCCGATACGTCCTCGTACAACGATTTAACGTCCGTGTGTTCGTGTACTTGTTACGGTTACAATAATCACAGTGCGCCTAATTACCGGTACAAAATGACTACGACGTCGCCGATCAAAATATCGCATCTTCTGCCGCCGATGAGCGCGAAGAACGGGATGAATGGTGATCTAGTGCATGAAGAAACCAACTTTTTTTTCAATTATATTACAAAGAAAAGAGCTTCGATTTGATAAACGTTCATTTCCTAGGTTGATTTCATTTTTTTAGTCACTAAACTTGGCTGATTTCGCTCTTAGTTTGATTGAATAAAGTTTTTATATCTATTTTATAAGCAATGGAATGATTTTGTAAATTTTTCTTTCTCTTTATTTATTATTTTTTTTGTTTTTTAAGAGATGGGGGTGGGAAGAGACGTCGCCCACACAGCAGGATGCCTTGTGGACGTGTTTGAGTTCGTGGAAGATCCAGAAATGTCGTCAATAGCTCGCAGACTATTCATCATTAATGTGAAAGGTGCTACGAGTGGATGTCGTGGATTGACGCAGTATTTTATTTGGTATTTAGGGCTTGGATTGAATGTTTTGTAGTGCTGTGTGGGTGGCGATTTTTGTCAATGGGTTAGGTTGGATTCTCTGGCGTTTTTTTTTGGGCCTGCTAGATGTGTAGTTTTGAAAACATTTGTTTGCTATTGTTGTTGTTGTTGTTTTTGCCATTGACAACACAAAGTATTGACTTCCAGTGCCCGGTTGGGGCCGGTTTTGAGTCTTTTGACCCTTTTGAATGGGCTCCATCACTGCAGATTCTATAGGGAAATGATTTTTGTTTTGTTTTGGTTTCTTCCATTTAATAGTACGAATTTGGTTATTTATTGCAATTTGTCATTTCTAGCGTTGAATTTGAAAATCAAGGGTAAATATTAGTATAATTCAAATAAAAATTTTCAATATTTATATTTATTTCATTGTTTTTTATGGATTTAAGGGAAAAAATACAAACGCAAATATTCAGGAGGAAAAAGAATCTCTAGAAAAATATCTAAATTTTATTTAAAATGTTTATAATAGTAGTGCGTATCATAAAGTTTCCACGTTCAAAATTTAAATGCCCAGCAATTATAAAATCGTAAAATTAAATAAAATTAATACAAATCAAATCTACGTGCACGATTTATGCAGTATCACATTAATTGTGTACACACATTTAGCTGCATTAATTCTTTTAACCACAATTATAATATTACCGCAGCGTCCATCTGAATATACGAGCAATTTTAAAGCCGAAACTCCTCCGCGCATCTCTATTTAGGTTTGAGTTTGACAAATAGGCTTAAACTATGTCAATAAAGTAAGTTTGCATGCAAAGCGCGCTCTGTAGTTATAATAAATTACTCGAATTTTTGATTTTTTTGATTTTTTGAAATTCTACTGAAATCTTTCTACATTTATATATGTTGTTTGGCGGATTTAGGGGTAAAAGTATTGGAAAATGGATTTGAAAATAAAGTACTATTTAAAGCAATTGCCAGTCATGTCGAGTGTTTAGTTTTAGTTTGGCTCGACAGCGGATTGACGTCTGCAAACACTCGTTTTGGCAACCCCCATTTTGGTGGGGCGGCTGCGCTGTCCTACTTCTATGAAAAAGGGTTCTGTATAGTCATTTTTACACTTTCAAGCTGCAACCAGTTTTAAAAATGTTTTTTATTCTGTTGAAAATAGGAAGGAAAAAATTTCTATCAAAGTAGACTTGATCACATCATAGTCAACTGACTGTTAAAGTTTAAAATTTTTTTTTTTCCTGAATTATTTTATTTTAGGAAATAAATTTCGAAAACAAATTTTAAGTGTACGCATAATTTATTTTAAATTTTGGGTTAAAATCCCTGGTTGGTTATGTAAAACCATAAAGTTTTACATTGATAAGTTAGAAAAACATCATTAAAAATGAAACAGAATGTGGGAATTGCTTTTCGCCAAAAATTTAATGGAAAAGTAAATGCATTAATTGATAAATATATTTACATCGCGGTTTTTAAGGGGGAAGTACCACAATTGATTTTTTCACATGATTGGGATTCTGGAAATCTTTATTTGTGTTATCGAATTTCTGTTTCTCCGGACTTTTATGCCAGAGCGGTGGCGGTTTTGAGAAAAAATGACGTCGCAGTGTGAGAGCTAGTTCTGGGATTTAATAACAACATGGCGGAAGACGGTGATTTTGTTTCCCGAGTTGACCAGGCAAATCTATTTAGAAAATGTATATACGAACGTGTATTAATTTTATTTTTACGGTTTTCAGGTTGACGCGAATGAGCTCAACACAGAACTATACTCCATTTACAAATCACAAATTTTATTGATCTTTAAATATCTAAAAGTAAAGCGGAAATTATCATTTTGTCGAATTAAATTTGAAAAATATATTTTATTTTCAGCCAGAAATAATTACTATCTTGGAACCGGAATTAAATGCCATTCTCCGGTTTGTAATTTGCAAAGTAAGATAACAATTACATTTTATTTAAACAAAGCTATTGAAATCTTGTAATTCCAGTTCAGTCTTCAAGCCGTTCACGCATCTGTAGGTTCGTAACAGTTTATCAGACATTTTCATACGTCATAACAACAATTTTTTCTTCAAAAGGTCAACAGCTGTTGCTGATTAAATATGTCGACGCATGGACCAATCACAACCCGTCTTCTTTTCAAATGACTGCCTACACATTTTGTGTCGTGGCATCTCATTGGTTGAAAGAGAGGCGGCCATATTTAGGTCTACACATTAGCAGACGACCTCGTTTATCATGGCTGCATAAAGTAAACAATACGTAATTTGGTTTTCGATGAATATTAATGTTCTTATTTTCTTCGTAGGTGTTAGATTGGAGCGAGATCTTCATAAAAACATCGTCGATTGTAAATTTTCTAATATTTCTTCAAAATGGAAGATATTTATCGATTTTGGAAAGATTTCTATGCATTCGCAGTGTGCCCGCAGCTCCGCATAACTTGAGACAAGTTAATACGCAATGACGATCTATTTTACGATTAATTATTGATAATTAATTTGTGTCATTTCAGTTGACGTATCAGTACATGATGAGAGAAATTCTGTGGCATGGATTCGCTGAGTTTTTAACCGTTATCATCCCACTGTTGAACACGAGGAGAATTCAAATGTACATAAACAAATTTATACCAAAGTCAAAAAGTTCTATTTCAATCGACGCACAAACTTGTGGTATTTGTGGCGACACCCCGTGTTTGCCTCATGTGGTTGGATGTAAACATGTATTTTGTTATTTCTGTATAAAAGTATGCAGATAAATCACAACTAAAGCGCAAGAAATATTAATCTTTAATTTGTACTTTTTCAGACCTCTGTTGCTGATGACTTGAAAAGTGTTTGTCCAGTTTGCAATTACAGTTTGGAGTACGAAAACGTTGTGCCTTTGCTGTACACATGAAGATATTATTTCATTCTTACGGTTTATTGCCAAATTCAAACACTAAATTTTATTTTTGTGCACGAAAAGACGAGCAGTGCCACTAACCTGTTATTATATTCTATAAATCATGTATTTGTTGTGTTTGTGTGGGTGCGATAGGGATTTTTCGGTTTGATTTAACCATCAAGTTATTAATGAAGATTATTTGTTGTGCTCAGTGATTGTAATTCCTTTCATTCAAATTGTTAAAACCAAAATCTAAATTGGGTGTCACGCTCGGTCTCTCGGAGAGACGCTTCACAGTGGTGAGTGCCTTTATCGAAAGGGCCTAGAATTGATTGTGCACAAAGCAACGGACGATGTAACACGAAGATAAAATATTTTATGTTTCTAATCGTTTTCAGATAGCAATTTTATTTAATAGCTACTTCCACCAGCCACCACACGTTTAAATGCATATCTTTTGGTATTAATTGGTGTTAAAAATGTAATTGGGCACTTACTGTAATTTGTATTATGCCAGAAACGGCACAGCTGTCAACACACGTGGAGTAAGACGTGCTCAGAAAAGATTACAAATCAAACCAGGGGATCAGCAAACAGACACATTTTTGGACCTTTCTTTCCATGGGTAGTTGTGGTCCAGTTTGTTTGTTGTTGTGGATGTGTAGGAGTTGTATAGACTGTGTTTTGGCCGGTGATGGTGGTGGACTGTTGGATGTTTGGTTTGATTGTTTGTGTGGAAAGGGTCAATCGTGGTTATCTGTGATAATTTAATGATTTAATATTTTTTTCCAGCTCCTATCATATGGTGGGCCAAAAGTCACGAACTGGTTTGAAGTCTTAATAACTTTCTTTTAATTAATTTATTTAAATTTTTTTTAAAATTTATTTTATAAAGAACAGAGAACACAAATTGTTAAATTTTCTAACAAACCCGAGGATCAATAATTTTGACCCAATTTTGACCCAACACTCAACAAACAAACATCTAATCATTGATGTGCTCGTTGGGTCAGAATTGACACTCGCTTTTGATAGTAAAATGTCCAATTTGTGCGCGCTGTTTGGTCGTGAATTTTACTATGATTAATCTCCTTCGTCTGCTTAGAAAAAAGGTAAAGAAAAATTAAAAAAAAACTATTTTAAAAAAAAGTTAGTAAGACTTAAGATCAGTTTGTGACTTTTGGCCCACTCTGTATAAATCTATAAATCTACAACTATGCAACAGATTGGATTTGAAAACAGAAATAGAAGTTACTTGAGCCTTCCTTTACAACACCCAAAAACTAAAATTATATTTATATATTTAAATTTACATACAGTGTACTTTGTGTAGCCCGGACATAGGACCGGTACTAGAAAGTTGACTGGATTAACAAGCTGTCCGGATTCATATAAGTCGAGACTTTTAAATCTGTCTGGACCTCACAGCTGTCTGTATGGCGTTATGTCCGGGCTACACAGAGTACACTGTAATATATTTAAATCACCAGACAAGCAAATGCAGTTTACTCTGTATTACAGACTGGACTGGAGAGTCAGGCCCACCTTTACTATTCGGCTAACTGGGCTGCAGCTCAGGGGTGCAGAGAGGGGTTATGGGCAGAGGAACGTCAGGTGAGAGGAACGCCAGGTGCCTCCTACAAAGTCTTCGTGAGTGTTCAAATAAAAGCTGAACTTCTAGACCAGTTCCTTCACATTGTTGATATTGTGTAAAACACGTGGACGCCACGCCACAGGTCAGTGGTCGCCGCCCCGGGTGGCATTTTTTCTCTAAAGACGCATTTTTAGGTCTGAAAATACATTTTTAGGTCCGAAAATGCATTTTTTGGTTCGAATTTATTTTTCACAAAAATGCTTACTGGTGCATCTTTTGAAGGGGGGTTGGAGTGGGGCGCCAGCATGCCCAAAAAACACGAGTGCACTACAATTGTACCCTAGGAACGGGCCTGTGAAATTGTAAATGTAAATTTTTTTTTAATTATGACAAGGGGCAAGGGGCGCCTGATTTTTTTTTCAGCCCGGGGCGCTGAAAAGTGTTAAGACAGCCCTGGTGCTCCTTTGTACAGCAGTGTGGTCTGGACAAGTTTGCTCGACCCAACCTATATCCAGCAATGTTAAATTCCCTATCCCATCCGGACAGCCTGTTCTATGCTCCTGTTCTATGACTGCTTATCATTTTACATTGAGATAATGTATCCACCAAGGAGTTTGTTATTGTAAAAAGGTTTATGATTGTGTATGATGAATTCTACCTAGTAGTAATTTAATTTATGTTATAGTTCCTTCATGGTTGACAAACCGGGTCACTTCATACATGCAGTGTAAATAATCTATATCTGTGTTTATGTTGACAAGAAAATTACAGACAGTTAATCCATACTTTGCAGCTAAAGTTTTGTCAGCAGCTGTCTGTACGATTAGACTTCTCGCGTCAAACTATTGTCAAACACTGAAAACGGTAAATACAATATTTTTTTAGTTTTACCAGTTCTTCCTATATTTTCAATTTTGAAACAAGCTTTGACGTTTTCTCAAACAATTTAGCAGTTTTTTTTAAAAGCAAACTGACATTTTTGTTTACATTTTCCATTTTGAAGTTTTTTTTCCTCTCTTGCTACTCTTTACACTTTTAGTCAGAAAACTACTGAACAAGAGCACACGTTTAGTTAATAGTCACAACAAAATGAAAGAATTAGAAGGTTTGCGTTTTCGTCGTAGTCTTATTCGTCGTTTCGTGCAGCAAGAAATTCAACCTTCAGTGTCAGGCTGTGATAGTTTGAAATTTATTGACAATGTTTTCAACAAAAAAAAGAGTGGTTTAGTCCGTGCGGTTTGGTTAGTAGGTTTGATCGTTTGTGGCACCATTTGCTGTTACCAAACAATGGAAAGAATACAATACTACTTTAAAGCAGATTTCAAAGTTGAAATCGAATTTGTTCCAATAGGTGAAATGACGTTCCCAGAAGTGATGTATTTCGGTCTTGATACCAGATCTTTGTCCAAGTACTGGAATGAAATGGGAAAAGGTTCTTCAATGCAGGACAACAGGAAAAAATTAATTGCTTGTTATTTCCCACTGAAAGAAATCATTCTGGAAAAAGTCAAAGTTGAAAATTATACGGAGTTATGGCTCAATACCAACATTTCAAGCAATTTACAGCACATAAAGATAAGACAGGTATTTAATTCCTATTAGTTTCTTAATGTTGGAAGGGACATCGTATGTTCACCAGGGGATCATGTCATGTTGTGATGCCCGAGACCAGCATCATAACAGTATTATGGGTTAAAATATGAATTTTAAAAAAATTAAAATTTAATAAAAAAAAAATATTCATGAACAAATAAATATAATATTTTTAGGACAAAATTGTATTGCACGAAACGACATTTAAAGAAGGAATTTCTAAAAAAGATAGCACGGAAATTTCAGTAAGCTATAGGAACCACATAACTGGAAGATCATTGGTTCTTAATTCTGGTTAGAAATAAAAACAAAAACAAAAAATAATTTTTAAGGTCTAATATTTTTGGCAATTTTAGATCGAAAATTAGCACAATGTATGAAACTACATATGCTCTTTAAAAGGAATGGAAACTGTGAAAATCCACAAATTTTGGTAAAAATCTCAACTTTTACTATTTTATTACAATTTGTAACTTCGACTTTTTTTTTTAAATAATTGAATATTAGATGTCTGTGATGAATGGCGTCAATCCTTACCAACATACTTTTACAGGGCAGTTAGGAATTGAATCTAATGTTCAATTTTTTATTCGAAATGTAAGCTTAATTAACCCATTGTAGATATTGTGGAATTAATAGTGAATTACAAAAGTGTATAAGTTGTTGTGATCTCAGGTGTATTTTTATATATTTGTTGTCACCACTTAAAAAAATTTATTATTTTTAATTACTCTGGTTTGGCACACGCCAAACCAGCCTGCTGTGTCTTGGGGGTGAAAACTCCCAAGGCACACTTCATCCAAATTTGGCTGGGGTGGGTTGCAAATTAACCGTTTTGGTGCAATTATTCTTTTGATGCACCAAAATGCGCTCACTGCGCATATCTGCTGAGCAGATCCGAAGTGTGCTGGGCTATAATTTATTGGCACACTCTTGAATTCACCTACAACCAAATAACACACTTTGCCACTGCTCTGCCACTGCAAGTATTGACCGTGTTTCGGTTTAGGTGATTTGGGATATTTCCTGCTATTTTTCTGCTAAGTTTGCAAAGCCAGCACTTTAGTGTATATCAGCCACAGTTGATACATGGATTTCCACTGTTATTCAGTGATCTCTGCTAAACAGCAGTGCTCTCACTCGCCGCCGCAATCGAGCACCACCGTGAACGTTTCCGTTTCCGGAGTCAGCCATGTGAGTGAGTTTTTGGTGGGAAACAACTTTCCGGCCATTTTCGCGTACAACAAACGTTGTACCCATTTCATTACTCATCTCTTTCTAGTCATTATTAGTTTAGCTTATTATTAATTATCGTATAAAATGGTAATGCTGCTATTATACTTTTTGGTAGTATCAATTTTTACCTTCAAGATATCCCTTCTGCGAATCAGATAAGAAAAAAGAAACCCAATGTTACCAAGACTGTGTTTCAAAAAAAAATCTTCAGCGATGCAGGTCGGAATAGCTTACAGCTTCTAAATATTGATATACTCATAGGTTTTTATTTTTGGCTTAGATTTTCTTACATGTCTAATACAAATGTGAAAGATTGCAGTTTAGAGCCAAATAAATCAATTGTGGCTGACATATATGAGAATGCATTTTATCATGAAACCACTACCCGGTCATCATTAGAATGTGGTTGCTTGATACCTTGTCAACGGAGTGTTTATCTCTTTATAATCCATTCTGATACAAGTAAAACTAGAATCTCTGTTATTATCATGCGTAATTATCAAAATTATCAATGTTTTTTATTAGATTTTGAAGATGAACAAAGTGGCAAAGATCTAATAAGTTTAAATCTTAAAGTTTTGGAAGAATTATTTGTCCGAATGACAGAAACCTACATTTACTCTATTCCAAACTTGTTGATCGATTTTGGGGGCAATTTGGGATTCTCCTTGGGATTATCTTTTCTGTCTTTAATTGAAATTGCACAAATCTTTCTGCTCATTTTGTCTAAATACATCAGACCTGTTCAACTGAAAGTTAGCGTAAAAAAGAAAATCACTAAGTATTTGCAAAAGTTAGCCATTGAGAAAAAGGATGTTTTACAAGGTGTGATACAGGATGCGATACAGCAACCACCAAAGAGACTTCTGCTGCAATCAACATTGAATTTAATACTGATATTTACTTCTGCAATATTAGCAGTTTATGTGAGCAAAGAAAGAATCTCATTTTATCTCAGTGAACCAACAAGACATGTGGTAATTATTCAAGAAAATGACACAATATATTTGCCCAATGTTATTGCATGTATGGACGGTCTCATAATGACGCACTACAGGAAGAAATATGCCAAAACTACAGGAATTCCTGAATGCAAAATTCACTTCATTGATTTAATGAATGCGACAATCAGAGGCAAAAAACCATCAATTGAGAATGTATGGCGCTATCAAACACCCAGAATGGATATTTTTTCCATGGAGTTAGCTAAAAGTGTAAGTTGTCACTTTCTATAAAATATTTCTCATTTCCTATCCATTTTATTTCCAAACTAAAATTTATCCAATGATTTTTTTTGGAAATCCAAACTTTTTGCAGTGTAGGTTTGAAAGATAAAGCCAAATAAAAATTTGAGCACTAGCTTGAAATTTTAATTTATACATACAATGTTTACGGAGTTATACCGGGTGGCCCACATAAAACCGGCTCGACAATACTAGGAGGGTTATGAAGGGTGACTCAAAAAAGTGTGTACACACAAAATTAAATATACATTAATCATTAGCTGTGGACAGTATTGTTTAATTAACGTTTCTAGTGCAGTTTTTTCCGCTCTTTCGTTTGGTGTTTAGTTTTTCACAATCCGAGCTTTTGTTCTCGAGATATTTGCATTTTTCATCAATTTTTGTCCGAATTTTCCAAGTTTGATGGCACTAGTCAGCTTGAATTTTAGATTTTGTGGTAGGTACTTTTGTGGATTTCTTCAGCAGTACCGGTACCTGTACAAGTACACAGTACTTTTCAAAAAATACTGCAATTTGTGGGACTGGTACCGTACCTTTAACACTTTTTTGATACCATACGACTTTACTTTAGCAAAATCTCAAAAGAAGTAGCAAAATCAAGCAAAATCAAGCAAAATCAAGCAAAATCTCGTACTAGTACATCTGAAGAAATCTACAAAAGTACCATTGAAGAGATTCAAAAAATATCACAAAATTCAGGATTGACTAGTGCAATCAAACCAAGGATATATCCTTGATTAAACTTGGTGAATTCGGACAAAAATTGATAAAAAATGCAAATATATCCAGAACAAAAGCTCGAATTGTGAAAAACTAAACACCAAACGAAAGAGCGGTAAAAACTGCACTAGAAAAGTTAATCAAAGAACCCTGCCCACAGCTAAAGATTTATGTACTGTGGTGACCTCAAATATCCCTATTTGAGTGCGCACCATATTTCCAAATTGTCTTTTAAACATATTCAACAAGCCTATATGTTTTATTTCAATGTAAATTGAAATAAAACATACATTAACAAAATATAAAACAAGACACAATATTACCCAAATAATATTGTGTTTTGCAGCAAGTTTTGGCCCAGCAACAGCGTCAACCAATCGCGCTGCAGCGTGCATTGCTTTGATGATGCTGCTAGGCGTGTGCCTGGGCGGAGCATCCCTTCCCCTCGCGCGTGCCCGGCTCAATTGTTGCACACGACCCGAAGGCGGCCGTGTGTGATCTTTGTGCAACTCGTCATCTGCGCAGCTTTTCTGAGCAGATTTAGAAGTGAGCCAAACGGTTTTGGCCCACTCTTCCCGCACTCTTGATTCCACCTCCAAACTGTTCACAACCGTGTCAAACTTCTGCCAAAACTGCAAAGTGTGATCTGTGATTCTTGGACGAATTGAGTTTCATCGCTGGTCTGTACCCACTGTACGGAATAGCAACTTTCTAGCTTGAATTACTACACGTAATTTAAGCCATTTCTGTGTGGAACTAACATCGAGTTTACTCTGTTAGTTTGAAGGCTTTGTGTCGAGTTTAACTCCACAAAGCGATTTGTGTAAAGACCGATTGTTACGTCGAGCTTGCTCCGTAATAATCGAACCGCTGTGTGCAAGACGTATTCTCGTGTTGAGCTTGCTCCGCGAGGATTTTAGAATATTTAGAGGCGTATTTTAGCGTTGAGTTTACTCCGCTAAAATCCCGCGCTCACACCAACGGCCGACTGTGAGTCTATATTGGTGTAGAAGAAGCCAGATCGACCCCAAACATTATTATTTTGCATATACCTCCTGTGTATTTTTGAACTAATTAAAACTATCTAATTTTTCCTTTACTCTGTGTAAAATCATTCCCCTAGACAAACATTTGGCCACAGAGTAGAAGTCCTGTACGGCATCTCTACGACGATTGCTTATTAAATTATATAAATTCAATAAGTAAAAACCCGGATCGCCGCAGTACTAGTATATTTAATTTTGTGCGTGTATAAATTTTTTGAAACACCCTTCGTAACCCTCCTTATATTGTGGGGCCGGTTTTCTGTGGGCCACCCAGTATGTTATGCACTTTAAACAAATGAAATTTTAATCTATGCACATTAAACAAACTTGGCACCAGTGATTGTTTAAAGGGGGTCAATATCGAGGATTAGATATGATTGCACCCAACATTCAGAATCATATCATTTGACCACCAGATTATGCACACACCATCTTGCAATAAGCTTGGTAATCCTAGCAGAATAGTGAATGTGACATCAAGACACCAGCCAATAATTTAGAGCGATTGAAAAATGAAAATATGTGTTAATCTAACTGAAAATTGATCATAAATATAGTTGCAGCCTTTTGGAATAAATGATAGAGTTTCATGGAGGAAAATAGCTATGCCCACTGGAACATGTTTTCAATTTAGCATCGGTATATACAGTAACTAAACATTCTATAAAAATCACAGAAATTATATGTATTAAAATTGTATTATTGTAGCTCCACAAAAATATATAGGATCTTTCCCAGCAATATTTTTGAGTTTAGTACAATTGCGACATCAAATATGTAATCAGCATGAGTTTGAAGTAATGTAGAATTTATGTCAACTTCAATTAGTGCACATCAAGACTCAACTAATACTTTTAACAAGTGCTTTAGTTGGATATGAGTAGAATAGCTGTTAATTCAGTTTAGTAGAATAGTAGCCACTAATTCAGTTTAGTAGAAAAGTAGCTGCTAACTAACTCACTTTATTAGAGTATAAAGGGTTCCATTTATTACCCCCCTAATTTCCCAGAAATTAGTCACTAAATAAATATTAAATTTTCCAGTTACTGAATTTCCCACTTAAATTTTTTTCTCCCTCAGTGTTCCAAGTGAGGTCAAGAACGTGCCTTTGGGCCAGAAACGCAAGCGAGGAAGATTGTCGAAAGCCACGAAGGCATTCATTGCACAATAGTGAAAATGGTGTATGCAACCAATTTTTTAGTGATACAATCAGTATGATTGAAATAAACTTTTTTAGAGGAAAAAGTAATTAATTTAGGTTAAGTTAAATTAGTGGAAAGAAAAAATGTATTTAGTAGAAAATATAGTAAAGTGGTGTAAATTTAATATTAATTTAATGGGAAATTCAGTAAAATTAGGGGTTTTTTTTAATTTATCCCCATAAATTGTTATCTCTTTCTTTCTAGGTGTACTTCCGACAAAATGATGCTGAAATACCAGCAATTCTCAGAAGTAGAAGAAGTGTTACAGCTAACACCTATATCCTTATTACATTTAAAATGCTTAAAGTAATACATCAGATTATTATATAGAACTTGATCAAACATTTTCTCTAATTTAGACCGTTCGATTAAACTTGCGAGCACGACCTTGCCTTGACCCTGACAAATACAAACGATGCCAAGATTATTGTTACAAAAAAATGATTTATAATTCTGTTCAATGCAAGTGAGTAGTAATTTTTCACAGGCAAATAACTTTCTTACATTTTATTGACAAAGTATGAGAAACTTAAATACGTCTCACTTGTGTGGTTAATTTCACACTGTATATGTATAGTGCAATTGAGTTTTTAAAAGTAATATTTCAACCCAGGACTTACTAGTATAATACATTTTTATAACATTAGGTTGCCATTTTTCACTAATACAAAAAATAACTGTGTTAATGCTGAAGAAGCCATTAATTCATTGCACCTGTTCATGAACAATTCTTTAAAAGTTGATGTAATGAAAGACTGTGGTTGTCATCCACCTTGCAAAGAACAAATATTTGACTCTTACGTTTACTTTCAACATCCTGAAGCATTTCCACTCAAAGTTCTTGGTATAATTCCAGTGAATAACATAATTGAACAGATTACACAAATATTATCTTACACACCAGTTGCATTGTGTTGTGATATTGGAAATTCTTTTGCATTAATGCTTGGCCTTTCTATTCTTGCAATTCCAGAACTATTGCAAAAGATACTTCATCAGTTTATAATTATAAACAAAAATGCCAGATATTAATTCAAAGCAAAAGCATTTAATCTGAAATCGCTTAAAATGTCTAGCCTTCTAATTATTACTGTATTTGTCTAATTGCATTGATTGAAACAATCCGTAGATAAATATACTGTAGCTACACTTATGACTGGAGTGTTCCAGACTCCAATTCTGTATAACCTCATTTATGTTAATTTTTGACGCCGCACGATTGCAGCACCACCTATGTTAAACTGCAGAATAAACACTTATGCAAATAAGCTCTAATAGAATGGTCATTTCGTAGTCCATTTATTTCTACATTCATTTACATCAAGAAAACCATTAGCAGAAACACTTAACAGAATGAGCATTTTCTGCTGTATCCACCAGGTAGTGCAAAAACTCACTAGCTGCATTCAAAAATTAAAACATTTTGTGTTTTAGTTCCATTTTAAAACAAAAATGACATTATTTCCTGTCTATAAAACTAAAATTGGTTAAAATACAAACTAAAATACAATTTCACAAAACTCTATTTTACTTCAATTTTAAGTTTAGTAATGCATTACATTTCTATACAAAGTTTTATGAAAATTGAAGCAAAATTCAGTTAAAATTCAAGCACTCACAAATTAAAATGTTATCTGTAGTTATATGACATCACTTCACAACTTATCACATCACTTCCTGTTGTATTTTAAATTTTTGTGCTACACACTCTTAAAACATAAATACAAAAATTTTGAATTTCAATTTCTGAAGAATTTTCATGAAAATAGGTATGTCACATGTGAACTTGTTTTTAAATTGTTTTTTTTTTTAATTTTTCATTATTCTTATTCAAACCATAAATTTTGGTATTTTTCTAACTAAGATTGATATAAATATTACTTAGATGCCTTATTAATTATTTCTTCTTTCTTGTCCAATCACTCCATATTTGAATTGATGCTGTCAATGACCTCTGGTGGCAGTTGGTCATACTCTGTTAAAATTTCTTCCTCTCTTCTACTAGCAAGGCATAAAAATTTTAAATCTTACTAAAAATAATAACATTCCAACAATGCATACTACTTTCTAATCACTTGGAGAGTATTATATGCTACGTTTTGAGAATTTATTACATATCAGGTGATCAAACATGTATGTTAAAGCTTTCACATGTTGTCAATTTTATAAAATAGAGTTAAAATTCTCACACTCAAAATTTAAACTTAAAATACACTTAAACTACAATTGTTAAAACACAAGTATTTTAATTTTTGAATGCAGCTAGTGATAAGTTGTGACAAATTGACATTTAAATGATATCATACAATCATCTAAAACCATGTGAAGGTGATTAAGTGACATAATTTAAATGTCAATTTGTCACTATGTATCAGTGAGTTTTTGCACTACCTGGTGCATACAGCCAAAAACGCTCATTTTACAGGTGAGCTTTAAGCTGGACTGGGACGATTTTTATAACCACAACGTAACTGTTCACCCGTGGACAAAAAAAATTGCCCTTGGTTACAGTAATTTTAAGGTACTGAAGGAAACGTTTTTTGACCACGGATCAAATATTCTCGCTTTGCAAACTTGTCGTAATGCCGGATTGTCACTTGCAGTAGCCAAATCAAGTGGAATTTAGTCGCAAACGTCAATCTGTGAGAGTGGACGGACTGGACACTATTAGGGTACGAGAATGCTGGACACATGACACGTTGATAAAAATGAATACAAGAGACTCTGTTTATGGCCTTTATTCAGTGTCTAGGGGTTAGTATCTCATGCCTCTCCTATTGCTATTGCTGCAGCAAACCTGCAGCCATACATGGCACATGGTTAGGGTTAGAATTAACCCATGTGCAGTTGTTATTCCAGGACTATGGGAATGGCATACCGGCACATTCCCCAAGCTTCACCACGGCTTGGGGAGAACCGTGCTGTTCCTAAGTAACTCTGGGGTCCAAACAAGAAGTGGGACCCTTTGTACTGCCACTTTTGCACCATGTGTACTAGGATACCTTTCCCATTGGTTATTGGGGTTGTGACCGGATGTGATGTCATCAGGGTCACTGTCACTTAACCATCAACTCCACCTGGCAGGGTAGGGTTGGATTGGCCCTGTAGGTTCTGTGTTGTTAGTGGCCATGAATCATTCAAACATTCATCAAGTAAATTGTATTAGAAAAACAGCAAATTCTTTTCCTTGCAATAGCAAACCAAAAGAAATGACAACAGACATTTTGCGGATTAATTTCTCATTGTCTCCTCTCTAATTCTAAGTTTAATCCCGATATTTTAGATCCAGTTTGCATCGTTTTAAAGGCAAGATAAAAATTGGTCAGTTTCAATGCAAACAAGATGCACAGGAAATTAAAAGAGAAAGAAAGAATGATGAAGATTTTGCCGGAGAAAGGGAGGGATCTTGAGAATTGCTCGTCCTGATGTGATGTCTTTGACCCAGATGATGGTAATGGGAAGGTGGCCTTGAGTGACAACGCACATATGTCGACCACAGATCCACACAATTAGGCGAGAAATATGTGTAGCTTTTCAACGTGGCTATACTCTGGCCGAGTATAAGAGTGCGCTAATTTTTCATTTTGTCCAGTCATTTCACTAGTGTAGTGATACCAAAAAATAGATCAAATTACTCTGGCTGACATTTTGAATACTTCCCAGGCAAAACAACCAATAAAAAAATTCCAAAATTGCTTGCTTTCCTGCCACCGGAAAACTCCCGGTAGCCTGCCGGGCCAGTCCAGCACTGTGTTATCCATTGGTTTTCCCATTGACGCCTCATTGACTTCCCATTAACCCCTCATTGACTCCTCATTGACCCCCCATTGATCCCCATTGATCCCCAATCAAACCCCAATCGAACCCCAATCGAATCCCGATTGATCCCCGATCGAACCTCGAACGACTCCCGAATGACCCCCGAACGACCCTTGAACGACCCCCGAACAACCTTTGAACGACCTTCAAACGACCTTCAAATGACCTTTGAACAACCTTCGAACGACCCCAGAACAACTCTTAAACGACACCCGAACGACCCCTGAACAATCCCCAAACGACCTTTGAACGATCCCTGAACGAACCCAGAACGACCTTTGAATGACTCCCAAACGACTCCCGAACAACCCCTGAACAATCCCCGAACGACCTTTAAACGACCTTTAAACGACCTTCAAATAACCTTCAAACAACCTTTGAACGACCCCCAAACGACTCCCGAATGACCCCTGAACAATCCCCAAATGACCTTTGAACGATCCCTGAACGAACCCAGAACGACCTTTGAATGATCCTCAAATGACCCCCAAACAACTCTTGAACAATCCCCAAATGGCCTTTGAATGACCTTCAAATGACCTTTGAACAACCTTCAAATGACCTTTGAACGACCTTCAAATGACCTTTGAACGACCTTCAAATGACCTTTGAACGACCTTCAAATGACTTTTGAACGACCTTCAAATGACCTTTGAACGACCTTCAAATAACCTTCAAACAACTTTCGAACGACCCCTGAACAACTCTTATACGACTCCCGAACAACCCCTAAACGTTGAACACGAGGAAAATTCAAATTTCTACCAAAGTCAAAAAGTGCTATTTCAATCGATGCACAACCTTGTGGCATTTGTGGCGACACCCCGTGTTTGCCTCACGTGGTTGGATGCATGTAAACATGTATTTTGTTATTTCTGTATAAAAGTATGCAGATAAATCACAACTTAAGCGCAAGAGGAACGTTAGGTGAGAGGAACACCAGGCAGAGAGGGGTGCCAGGTGCCTCCTACAAAGTCTTCGTGAGTGTTCAAATAAAAGCTGAACTTCTAGACCAGTTCCTTCACATTGTTGATATTGTGTAAAACACATGGACGCCACGCCCCGGGTGGCATTTTTTCTCTAAAGATGCATTTTTAGGGCTGAAAATACATTTATAGGTCCGAAAATACATTTATAGGCCCGAAAATACATTTTTAGATCCGAAAATACATTTTTAGGTCCGAAAATACATTTTTAGGTCAGAAAAAGCATTTTTAGGTTCAAAAATGCATTTTTTGGTTCGAATTTATTTTTCACAAAAATGCTCACTGGTGCTTCTTTTGAAGGGGGGTGGGAGTGGGGTGCCAGCATGCTCAAAAAACACAAGTGGACTACAATTATACTCTAGGAACAGGCCTGTGAAATAGTAAATGTAATTTTTTTTTAATTATGACAAGGGGCAAGGGGCGCCTGATTTTTTTTTTAAGCCTGGGGTGCTGAAAAGTGCTAAGACGGCCCTGGTGCTCCTCCGAAAAGCAGTGTGGTCTGGACAAGTTTGCTCGACCCAACCTACTAGTATGTCCAGCAATGTTAAATTCCCTATCCCATCCGGACAGCCTGTTACTTCAGACAACTTCTGAGACCTGGATTATGTGCACAGAGTACTTCAACTAGAGGTTTTTCTGATTCTTAAAGAATAAAGAATAAAACATAATAAATTATTACAAGATAGTTTTAATTATTGAACAACAATCAAAACAACAAATTTTGGCTTTTCTCTGCGCCCCAAAACATAAAATTAGCGGTTAAACTTTGGTATTTTTAATCCACGCCCCAAAATAAAAAATTAGCGAACACTTTTTGGTATTTTTAATCCACGCCCCAAAAAATAAAAAATTAGCGAACACCTTTCTGGTACTTATCCACGCCCCAGAAGATAGAAACTGGCGAACACCTTTCCGGCATTTATCCACGCCCCAGAAGATAGAAATGGGCGACTGGAAGTTTACTGACACTCCCAAACTAACAAACACAATGCATGGTTCGTCTTTCCCTTCGTGTTCTAAATTATTCGCGCCAGAACCAAGTAGAAAAAACTGCGTATATCGATTTTTCGTGGCATTTTCTCATCGCGCCCCACAGCTTCGATGCTAAGGTCGTACGTTTTCCTTTGCGCTGGTGTATACATCTGCCACCAGTTTTAACCCCTGCTGAAAACGCTAAAATCGCGTATCTTAGGCTTCCTTTGGCATAGCTAGCTCAAGCACCAAATTCACACCCAAAACACCATCAAGGTCGCGATAACCCTGATGAGGCAAAAATCGACTCAGTCACCTCAGACAAAGAGTGAAGAGAAATCGGCGACTGAATCTGGATTAGACCGGGCAGAGTACTGTTGAACACGGCCCAATGCCAGGATGTGTTAGGTCCACACCCCAGGAGTGTCACGTTCCCAATCCAATCCGGTTATGAAAATAGAGTAGAAATAGTATAAGAGAAAGGTTAGGAGAAAAATGTGGCGTGTATCACAAAATGATCTACACACAGCACATTGAAAACAAAGATAAAAAAGATGTTGGGCTGGATTCACGGTCTCTTTTCAAAGCCGTTAGCCACCCAATTCGTGTTTGCAAACATCCCACGCGCGGTCCGAGAGCAAACACCGTTAGGCTCGACACCCAAGCAGTCCCCTGCAAGGGCCGCCTTCCCCGCTATCCGAGACCCAATTTCGACAGAACGGCAGCGAAATTGACAAAAATGTGCCATAAGTGGCCACAAAAACACAAAAAAGCCAAAATCATGCCAAACTGCTTCCACCAGTGCCCGGGACAGGGTTGGAAACCCAGTCTCCGTGTGCTCCAAGGAAGTACGTGCGCCTGTGATTCAAAAGATTACTCAAACCGCTGAAACCAGGAATGTACCTCTGGCCAGTAATGAACAGAGCTCCCCTAAATATACCGCATTAGTTTATCATCGTCCGGGCGAGGCACAGGGCTGAACTGGGATATACTGCACCCAGCAGCATGCCCGCCCACCACAACAACACCACAACCACGTTTCCCGCCAAAAAAAACACACTCGGAAAAGGAACCAAATCGCCCGACCCTGAGAGAGGAATCAAAGAACCAAATCCACCAATTGTCCGGTGTGGTGCCGACCCTCTAAGACACTCAACAGCCACTCTCAATTGCCCTTGAGATGATGAAACAGATCTATTCCAACACCCCAAACCACAAAAACTGAGCACCCCCAACTGGTTCCTCCCTCTATAGGTTGCACACCAAGAAATGAAAAATCATAAAATAATAAAAAATGGTATCAAGCTCATGTGTTGGTCAGCTTTTGTCGCCCCAAGATGATTAAAGGAAACATCCAGGTCGACTCTAGCCAAAGCCAAGCACACAAACAAAACATACCTCAAAAAAAATAAAGAATGGTATTAGACCAATGTGTTGGTTGGCTACTGTCATTGTAAAGTGGACCTCAATTAGAACACAAAAAAAACAAGTCAAACAAATTCCAGCCAGACCAGCAAAAAGAAAAATTACCATAAAACAAAAGAAAATTGCACAAATCTCCCAAAAATCTGAGCAATACCCAGCTCAAACCAAGGAAAAAATGTGGCCGAAGAAAAACAAATGTTTCTCAACCCGGCACCAAAATAGACACACAGTGCAATTGAAAAATAAAGACAAAAGCACTGCGAGGTCAAGTCAGTACAAGGGGAGAAAAACACAAAAGATAAGACACCGTGACATGCACCCCTGTGACTGACCGAGGGGTGAGCAAATCTCCCAAAGCCAATTAGAGAAACACATATCACAATGTTTTGGCTGGTTGCAGTGCGTCTGAAAAAATTAATTTCAGAGCCCCAACCACACCAGCACTGAGAAAAATACAATTCAACAACCTTCAAACGAAAAAGCACCCCGCCTCCCACAACTAAACCCACCAGGACCCAAAGTGGTAAACAGAACACCCCTTCAATTCCGGTCATAAAAAAGCAATTAACCCAAGTCCAAAACAAAGAAAAATGGAAAACAATACAATTGACCCCCGCCAAAAAATAAAGCAAAATGCAACAAAACCTGAAACAAATAGTAAAACAATACGTGACAACGATAAAATTGAGACAAAAAGCTAACCACAATGAAACAAAGGGTTGAGCACAAGGCAAAACAAAATGGCGGATCAAAAAAAAAACTTTCCAAGTTCAAATCTCGGACAGGGCCCTCAATTGTGACTGGTATGGTCTCGCCAATGTAACTAGGGGACTAATCACACTGGGTAGGGACGCATACATCACGTAATAATAACAGAGATTCCCACAATATTGGTTGGTTGGCCTTTATTGTCGTTGTCTAGGGGTATGGGGAATCCCGTTACCCGTTGCAGGGGCGCCACGAAGGCGCGCCGCACCGGCAACCGACCCGTCACACTCTGGGCAGAAGTCCAATGTGTGACGTGGTCGGTTCGACTTAACATTCATGTCGCGCTTACCTGCGACCCGCGTATCCGCTCATGGAGGCTGCACTACGGACTCCGCCATAGCACTGAGGATCAACGTGGTGAATGGTGAGGAGTGTGGGGTTCAACCTGGGACACTTCTCGTCCCTCTCGATGACTACTTCTCCTCTCTGGGAGCCGCTGCAGACACGTCCTTCTCAGGCCGTGTCCAACACTCAACTCTCCTCACACACTCCACTCCCTCCTCACCACACCACTCCACTCCCTCCTCCCCGGGCTAGGTCAATCACCCACAGAGGGGTTGACCTTTGGGGCCGTATGGTGGTGTGTGGCAGTGCCGCAGGTCACCCAGGTGGCCTGACGGTCACAATTGTTTGCTGAGCAAAACCAAGTTTCCTCACAGCTTAATGATATGGGGCTGTATGTCAGCTAAAAGACCTGGAAAAATGTGCATTATTAAAGGAACAGTTAATGCGGAAGCTTATGAAGAAGTTTTAGACCTCTTTCTTCTTCCCAGCATCGAGGACCAGTTCAGTGATGACGATGTTATCTTTCAAGATGATAGTGCATCTAGTCACTGTGCTAAACGGATCAAGAGTTTTCCTTAATTGGAGCCATTTTTTCAAATTCTCATAGAGTAAATGATATAAATATGCATCCCCAGTAAAAGTGGACTAGTGACTAGTCCACTTTTACTGGGGAATCCCGATTGATCCCCGATCGAACCTCGAACGACTTCCGAATGACCCCCGAACGACCCTTGAACGACCCCCGAACAACCTTTGAACAACCTTCAAACGACCTTCAAATGACCTTTGAACAACCTTCGAACGACCCCAGAACAACTCTTAAACGACACCCGAACGACCCCTGAACAATCCCCAAACGACCTTTGAACGATCCCTGAACGAACCCAGAACGACCTTTGAATGACTCCCAAACGACTCCCGAACAACCCCTGAACAATCCCCGAACGACCTTTAAACGACCTTTAAACGACCTTCAAATAACCTTCAAACAACCTTCGAACGACCCCCAAACGACTCCCGAATGACCCCTGAACAATCCCCAAATGACCTTTGAACGATCCCTGAACGAACCCAGAACGACCTTTGAATGATCCTCAAATGACCCCCAAACAACTCTTGAACAATCCCCAAATGGCCTTTGAATGACCTTCAAATGACCTTTGAACAACCTTCAAATGACCTTTGAACGACCTTCAAATGACCTTTGAACGACCTTCAAATGACCTTTGAACGACCTTCAAATGACCTTTGAACGACCTTCAAATGACTTTTGAACGACCTTCAAATGACCTTTGAACGACCTTCAAATAACCTTCAAACAACTTTCGAACGACCCCTGAACAACTCTTATACGACTCCCGAACAACCCCTAAACGTTGAACACGAGGAAAATTCAAATTTCTACCAAAGTCAAAAAGTGCTATTTCAATCGATGCACAACCTTGTGGCATTTGTGGCGACACCCCGTGTTTGCCTCACGTGGTTGGATGCATGTAAACATGTATTTTGTTATTTCTGTATAAAAGTATGCAGATAAATCACAACTTAAGCGCAAGAGGAACGTTAGGTGAGAGGAACACCAGGCAGAGAGGGGTGCCAGGTGCCTCCTACAAAGTCTTCGTGAGTGTTCAAATAAAAGCTGAACTTCTAGACCAGTTCCTTCACATTGTTGATATTGTGTAAAACACATGGACGCCACGCCCCGGGTGGCATTTTTTCTCTAAAGATGCATTTTTAGGGCTGAAAATACATTTATAGGTCCGAAAATACATTTATAGGCCCGAAAATACATTTTTAGATCCGAAAATACATTTTTAGGTCCGAAAATACATTTTTAGGTCAGAAAAAGCATTTTTAGGTTCAAAAATGCATTTTTTGGTTCGAATTTATTTTTCACAAAAATGCTCACTGGTGCTTCTTTTGAAGGGGGGTGGGAGTGGGGTGCCAGCATGCTCAAAAAACACAAGTGGACTACAATTATACTCTAGGAACAGGCCTGTGAAATAGTAAATGTAATTTTTTTTTAATTATGACAAGGGGCAAGGGGCGCCTGATTTTTTTTTTAAGCCTGGGGTGCTGAAAAGTGCTAAGACGGCCCTGGTGCTCCTCCGAAAAGCAGTGTGGTCTGGACAAGTTTGCTCGACCCAACCTACTAGTATGTCCAGCAATGTTAAATTCCCTATCCCATCCGGACAGCCTGTTACTTCAGACAACTTCTGAGACCTGGATTATGTGCACAGAGTACTTCAACTAGAGGTTTTTCTGATTCTATGACTGCTTATCATTTTACATTGTGGATTTCGCTTCTTATAATACTTTTTCCACAAGTTAGAATTTTTTTCTTTGCCCCAAAAGCTCTAGTAGCCATCGCCTTGGGAAATGCACTGTGAAACACCCACCATACCCCTAGAGCCCCTAAAGCCAATAACTAAAACTATCTTGTGTCTCTTGTGTATTTTGTGTATAATTTTATACAGGGTGAGTCAAAAGTCCAGAAACACCTTTTTTTCTTGAAAATGACTGAAGATATATCAATTCTGTTGATGTAGACGTATAGGAAGTCGATAGTGGGCTATCCAGTGGTCACCTTAAATTTGATCCGGAAGGTCATTTTCAAGGTCATTCACTTCTTAACTTTTAAACCGTTTAAGATACAGCAAAATTTCCAATTACAAAGTTGCAGAGCACCATCAAATTAGTACTATCCAAATTATCCTAGTCACCTTAAGTTAAATGGTTTTTTTTTTAAAAAAGGAAAACAAATCAGCAAATTGAAATTTTTTATTCCTATGAAAATAAAATAATTTAGACATTTAAAAAAAGACAGTGGTTTTTCTTGTTTACTTACATAATAATGCAAATTTGAATACATTTATTGAAGAAATTTAGTACTTTTGCAGTAGAAATTGAAGTTTTGCCACAATGCTGGCTTTACTTCAACTGATTTGTTTTCATTTTAAAATGAAAACATTAAAATGAAGATGTCTAAGATAAGTTGGATAGTACTAATTCGATGGTGTTCTACAACTTTGTAATTGGAAATTTTTCTGTATCTCCAACAGTTTAAAAGTTAGAAAGTGAATAACCTTGAAAATGACCTTGTGGGTCAAATTTAAGGTGACCACTGGATAGCCCACCATCGACTTCCTGTATGTCTACATCAACAGAAATGATATATCTTCGATCATTTTCAAGAAAAAAAGGTGTTTCTGGACTTTTGACTCACCCTGTAGTGTGTGTTGCATCCAGTGTCTCGTGGCCCTCCCCAGACCATGTGGTGTCCGTCCGAACACACACTATTACTTTCATAAAATTGGATGGGAATCATGTTGGCCAAGTAATTGGTTACTGTGACGCTGGAGTCCAGCATTCTGCATCATTGTCATTAAAAGTCTACATACCCTTCCAAAAATCGTTAGTACCGTATCGATTCTATGACGCATCCCACACTATTAGACTTGGTTTTTTAGAGAAAAAAAAGTTAGCTGTCGATTGTAAGACGCACATAATATTTCTAATATTGTTTACATTTTTGTTACAATACAGCCCCTGGCAAAAAGTATTCAAACATGAGGTACGATTTATTAAAAATTGAGTTTGGACCCGTTTTACTCTTAAATAAGAGACATTATTGACAATTCAGAATATACACTTTATTCCTTCATGTATTGATAGTTTGTGGCCAAAAATTCAAATGAAAAGGTCAAACCGTTTGTCCAGAAAAATTTTTCTGTCCGACCTAGGAGGGAAAAAAATATTAGAACATGATAAATGTTGGAAAAAAGTTTTCAAACATGAAATTAATAAGCAAATTTTTGGCAGCGAAATTAATTTGACTAGTCCACTTTTACCAGGGATGCTCTATGAGAATTTGAAAAAATGGCTCCAATTAAGGAATACGACAAAGACATTAAAAACCGAATTGTGTGTCTCGTAAAAGAGGGGAAAACCCAGAGAGAAGTTGCTAAAGCTGTAGGTTGTGCCCTATCGACTGTCAATTACACTTGGAAAACATTTCAGGAGACAGGAGACACAACAAATCGCCCAAGAAGCTGCCGACCCAAAAAAACGAGCAAAATTCAAGACAGGTCACTAAGGAAAATTTGCTTAAAAAATCGAAAAATGACATCAAAACACTAAATGCAGAATGGAAGAAGAACAAGACCAATGTTTGTGATCGAACAGTCAGGAACAGGTTAAACAGCAGGGGCTATTCATTTTGTAAAGCTAAAACAAAACCCTTCATGACCAAACTCCATAAATAAAATCGCCTAAAATGGGCTAGGTTGCACAAAAACTGGACTGTAGATGACTGGAATCAAATTATTTTTTCAGATGAGAGTGGGATTTGTGTTGGATGTGGAGATGATGCAGGAAAATTTGTTTGACAGCAAACAAATAAAAAATTTAATGATGATTGTGTGACTGGTATGGTCTCGCCAATGTAACTAGGGGACTAATCACACTGGGTAGGGACGCATACATCACGTAATAATAACAGAGATTCCCACAATATTGGTTGGTTGGCCTTTATTGTCGTTGTCTAGGGGTATGGGGAATCCCGTTACCCGTTGCAGGGGCGCCACGAAGGCGCGCCGCACCGGCAACCGACCCGTCACACACTGGGCAGAAGTCCAATGTGTGACGTGGTCGGTTCGACTTAACACACAACACCAACGGGGACACGCAAGTCGAGGCAAGCACGGCAATAGTGTCGGTCAAAGACCACACACTGTCGGGCTACCGGCGCTGACTTCCGGTGCCGGTTGTCCAAAGGATCACCGCACCGTCGGTCCACGATGTTCGAGCAACGTTGGGCAACGGAAAACCCCCAACCCTAGACTGGCCGAAAACAAAACAAACTATTGATGGTATTACAATGCAAATAATAATTCACCGGGCCTGAACGTAACAAGCCCGGGAGCAAACCATAAAACAAAACAAAAAGAAAAATATTGACATAAAATAATAATAAACGAATTAAATTAAAAGGTAAAACAAGGATGGGAGAGGTTGGTCAAGCCTCTCAAGAACGTCTAAAAAAAAAATTACGTTAAACAAACGAGAAAAAGAAAGAAAAACATAAATAACTATGTACATCAACCGGGATCTGACCAAGACCCACGGTTGGGAGGTTCCGGGAACATTGGAAACCTCCGACGTCATCTTTCGTCGGGCATCTGAGCGCGTGGCGCGGCGTCACCGTCTCGTCACTCGCACTGGCTCGGCGTCCATGTCTTGGGACAGGCATCTCATGGAATCCTGTTCAGGGAAAAAAAAATATTATCGGGACCAGAGGTCTGTCGTTTGTACAATTCCGGCGTCCAAGGACGACGATCGGGGCTTTTCACGGCTCCGGCGCATCCTCGGACGGCGGTTGCGGTTGAGAGGGGCCTCGGGGCTCCTCTTCGGACGCAGCCGCGACTTCCGGCGCGATTTCTCGTGTGGACCTTGCTGGGGCTGGAGAGGTTCTCGCTGCCTCCAGTACGGACCGTATGGATGGTGGTGGTGGCATCAGTCGCCTGTCCTCCGCTTCAGCTGCTGACGTCGATGGGGAAGGATGCGATCGAACCTTCTCCACCATTGGCGCAGCAGCCGTCGACACTGGCGAAGGTGGTGCGCAGTGCGCTCCCTTCTCGCCCTTCGTTGGAGTGGAACCGGGTGCGGCCTTGCGGGACTTCTTCCCCTTCCCCTTCTTCTTCCGCTCGCGTTCCACCTCCTTCTTGTGCTCATCGTACTCGGCCTCCACCGGGTCCCAAACTTCGGTGCTGAAGTCGTCCTTGTAGGCCTTCCGCCTATGCACCCGCTTGACGATCACCTCCTCGTAAGTAGGTGGGGGTGGCGGTGATAGTGTTGCCAGCTCCGGAGGCATCTCGATCGGAACGGGCTCGTGGGATGCCGGTCTGAATACCCGCTGATGGCCATGGTTGTCCACCAGCTTGGGTAGACTCGCCAGCGTCTCCACGTAGCCGCGACAGACCGATGGATCGATGTCGGCGAAATCTGCTCCGACAGTCTCCTCCAGCGTCCATTCCTGAACTGCGAACGGTGACGGCAGATGGAGGTACCAGGCGTTCATTGCCGACCCGACCGTCCACGCGACGATCCGGACCGTCTCGAACCACCTGAGCCTCCTTGCTGCTGCTGACTCGACAGAGGGGATGTTGAGAATAATCCACATTCTCTGCCGTATCAGTGCCACCGCTCGGGTCATTCGGATGTCACTTCCCCTGGCATCCTCGAAGCGCAGGTGGAGCTCCCTCCAGCGCTTCGCCTCGGCAACCCAGAGCGCCAATGTCTGCCCGTGCGCGTGCTCAAGACGGGGAACACCCCGTATGAGCAGCTCAGCACAAACAACTGGGGCTCCGGGCGGCAATTCGGCGATCTCGAGCGGCGTCGGGCCCCCTACGGGCTCGAGGAACTCCGCTCCTCCCCGCTGCTCAGGGGGGTGTGGTACCTGGGCAGGTTCCTCACTCCCCGTCGCCGTTTCTAGTTCCATGTCGACCGTCTCGGGGTCGGCGAGTCGCAGAAGTTGCGCCTTGAGAGACAAGCCCTCCAAGACTGACAACTCCAGCACGTCGTCCTCCGAAACAGCCATCTGAAATTCTTCCTCCACCGAGGCAGAGGATTGGACTGAGCCGACCATCCTGCCAGCGATGCGAGGCTACCCCAGGTACGGTGCGGAAGGCCGCCTGTTCCGTTGAACGAGTCCACCGGAAGGCCGAGAGCAAACGACGCGCAAGCAATCGCTTCCTCCGAGCACGCTCCGATCACCGGTTCGTCGGAAACCACAGGAAGGACCAAAGCGAGTGGCATAGCTGCAATAGCCTGCTCCTCGACTCCGGGTTCCCCCGCTAGCAGCTTGATGACGCTGTCGGGGCGATCCAGAGCAACGGACACGGCCTGTGCGGCCTGTTCGCTGACTCCAGGTTCCCCGACCGGTTGGGCTACTGCCGGTACGGCAGCAGCTTCGGCCTCTTCCAACGCCTTTGCCCGTATGGCGTCGGCACGCGCCTTTCTCGCCGCCTTCTTGAAGCGGCGACGCAGACGCTTCTCTTCGCACTCCACCTGGAACGGCGTGGCCTTGGGGTGAGTGGCACGCCAATCCACCATCGCGGCTGCGTGCCGCACGGTCATCTCCTCCGTCCAAGTGGAGGGCGGTGGCTCCTGCCTCTGGCGCTTCGGGCTCGGCTGGGCTGGCGCCTCTGCAGACGCTGCTCGTCCAGCCTGAACCTGGCGCGCTGGTTGTGGGAT
The DNA here is from genome assembly GCA_949358305.1 of Strigamia acuminata. Taxonomy (NCBI): domain Eukaryota; kingdom Metazoa; phylum Arthropoda; class Chilopoda; order Geophilomorpha; family Linotaeniidae; genus Strigamia; species Strigamia acuminata. The sequence continues at coordinate 27,670,278 of OX442314.1, read as the reverse complement.
ACTCGACGGGGCAGTCAGCTGGTCCCGAATCCTCACCGCCTCGACCGTCAGCCAACGCGGGAGAAGCGCGAAACCGTTCCTCACCAGGGTCTGTGTCCTGGACTCCCAGGAATCCACCTGCATCCACGTCGTTGTCGGGCGGGTGTGATGACGATCTCCACCCTGCCTCGACAAATGTCGCACGAACCATCTTTGTCTGGGCACGGAGAAATGGACTAATCCGTGTCCCAAACAATTCCCGCAAGGGGACTCCCAGCCGCTGGCCGCAACCTGACACCGTTCGCCGAGGCAAACGGGACAGATGCGCCACTGGTCCGAACCATCATCACCAGAATCTCCTGATTTCTAAAGAATAAACAGAAAATAAATCAATTAATAAAACCGTCAAAACCACTGAAAAACGCATGGGATTGAAAAAGAACAATTGAAAAATAGTGTAGAGTAAAGAATGAGAATTGAGGAAATCATGGGGACAAAACTTGGCACGCGGGGGCGACCAACTCGGCCTCGCAGCGCCAAGTGCTCGATCATGCGCAGAGCGCGTGACGTAACCGGACGTTACACAATCGTCGATGTGAGCGAAAGTCCTTCCTGGGTTCAAGAAAATTGAACCGGGATTATGACGGTTAGCGGTACGATGGTTGCTCGAGTTCCAGACACGACAAGGCAAGGGATGGTGACTCCAACGTAAATCGCAACCAACATGGCGGACCGTTCTGCACAACGGCCCGGCATGCCGGTAGTCCTTGGCGTCGGCACCAAAACCCAGTCAAGTCGCGAGCACACGAGCAGAACATCGATGATGACAAAGAGGATTACATTAATGAAAGCACGCGAGCGGGTGAAAAAGTGAAAAGACACCTTTTCAACCCGGAGCGAGCGAAAAGAGAAAAGAAATAATAAAACTCCAATTTAAACGTGAACAAAAAAAACAAAATCAAACCGAACGAGAGCGAAAAACTCGAGTTCGGGGCAAAATAAGCAAAGAAGGGGTCGAAGAATAAAGAAAAGAACGAAAAGCTCCAAACAGATGCGGACTTTGATTTCTTCGAGCCGCGCCGCAGTGACGAGTGAGTCGGAAAGCGAACTTCCCGGCTCCTCTTACCGCGGCGTCGACCCCTCGCCACATGCTATTGTTCCCCTAGACTGACAGTCTCTGATCAAGCCGCCGATGACTCAAGTGACCAGCTGCGGGTCTTTGACCTCAATTAGGGACAATAGAAATGGGGATGCACAGATTCCGAGGGGTTAGGCGTGGGCCAAAAAAAATTAACCTCTGCCACTCTACTCGTGAATCTGTCGCCGATACCCACCTGTTTCACAGAAAAAACCGGGGACACGGCGAATGGAGGCAAAAAACAAAAAAAAAGATAAGAGCAAAAAAGAAATAAAGCGCAAAAAAAAAAAAAAAATTAGAAATGATTAATTAAAAAATTTTAAAAGAAAACTTTTACAGGAACATTGGAAGAAAACGAAGTAAGAAAATGAAACGGAAGTGATAGAAAATCAGGGAAACAATGGAATGGTAAATCGAAACCAATGCAAAAGAAATTGTTACGAAGTGTTTTGTGAGAGGGAACAGCAAAAATTTTCGGGTTTCCTCACACAAAAGTTGCTTTGAAATACTCGCCGAACACATGTTGATCGTAATCAACCGTGTTTCAGTGAAGATATTCGGATGCGGCGAGTCGAAAAACCATTCAATTCGCCAGCATCTCTAGCGGTGAGCGGCGGCCAAAGGCTGCCAGCCCGCACGCTAGTTTATACAAGATCGGGGTCCGGGTGTAAGAAAACAATCGGTCACGGGCGTAGATCGAGGGAAGAGCACAACAAATGATGTAAAAAATTGCAGCTTACCTTCATTGATCAGAAAACACACGAAAAAACGCCTCGAAAGAAAAACGCAGACAAGAACAGTAAACTGATGTTGTCGGCTCGCTCTCACGAAAACAAGTGACACACGGGGTGATGTCCAGAAACAAGAAACTTTGTCTAAACATAGAACAATCCCCGACCCGTGACCTGTGATTGGGTCTCACGACACCCTCACCCCTCTAATTGGTGAAATAAACAATCCCCTAGTTGAAAGACGATCCTTTGCAACAGATGTGGAGAAAAACACCATAAAAGTTCATAAAAAAAAATTGTTTCATAACCACAGCATTTTCTCGAATTCTTCAGTGAAAAAATTCCCACGATTTTCGGGCAGTGAAAGAAAACACGCTCAAAAATTGCGGCCGTGCTGTTTAAGACCGTTGCCATGGCTACGATCTGCCGTGATATTCGTGACGTCATAAGAGCGTCGCGAGCTCATCGGTGAAGATTGCACGTGACCGCTGAAACTGGCCTCGGGAAGTCGGTAATTAAATCAACTTTTCCGACCAATTTTAGCAATTTTTTCTACCTATTTTGGCAGCATCACATGCTTGTGACTGGTACCGATCGATCGGCGGCCACTGCGACTAGCCACGGACCTCCCGATCGACGCACCGATTTCGCCGAGCAACAGGTGGCGTGTTTGAACATGGGTGAGTGTGATTTAAAAAAAAACATACAACCATTACAAATTAGTCACCGTTCCAGGGCAATTTATTACTCCAAAATTATGTTCGCCGGCGTGACAGTAACGAGAGCATCGTCGTGTCTACGCCTGATAAACGTTTCATTAGTTTTGAGTCCGACCGGAACAAGGAAAACTACGTTCCTGGCCAGAAAAACATTCGTCGCAACCTTTTCACCATGTCGGCCGCGTTATCCTGCGCATAACGAGGATGCAGTCGAATGACGTCAAGGCAGCGATCAAGCAGTGGTGCAGGCATCAAGATTTTTACATCCGAGCCGTGCTCCGCTCTGCTTAGCGGCGTGTCGGGTGAGATTGGGGTATTTAAGCACAATTCTCCGCACCCACCGAACACAAAATCTGGTTTGTATTGCGTCATGGATGGTGGGAGTTGGGACAAAAGATGGTCGTCTCTTTGCCCTTCATCTAACCACTTTATGACAGCGCTACAGTCCGGGTCATCTCGCTGGACCTGTCTAACCTCGTCGTAAGACATGATCGTACCAGCGAAACTCTCCGTAACGAGCGTGTGGGCCAGCATGATTGCAGCTTCTTCCTCGGGCGTAGCCGCCGATGTCGTTTCCACGTCATCTAGGCCAACCTTTGAAAGAGCGACCGCGATCCTGTCGTCCGCACGCTTGTTAAACTTAATCGAAAATCTCACCTGTTGCAGTTGCATCGCCCATCGCACCAGGCGACCTGACGCGCTTGTTGATGACAAAAGCCAGAGCAACGCCATACAACCTGTTTCGATGACGAACTTCGAGTACGCGATGAATGGTCGAAAGGAAGCGACTGCCTGCAGAACCGCCAGACATTCCAATTCTGACAGGCTGAACGCTGTCTCGGTGCCTTGCAGCGCACGACTCGCATAGGCAACGGGCCTTTTGACTCCTTGATGATCCATCTGTGTGAGGACTGCTCCGAGCCCAACTCTACTTGCGGCAGCCTGGATGACAAAAGTTCTGTTGAACTCAGGCATAGGAAGCAAGCTCCCACGCGCAAGATGATCCTTGAAGAGCTGGAACACACCCTGACACTCATTAGACCAATTCCACGCAGCGCCGTCATTAAGCAGCGCTTCCAGTGGATTCGAGGAATGTTCGAGACCCTCGATCGCCGGTGTGTCTCCGCCGAACATGCCAAGGAAACGTCGCAGCTGAGCAACATTCCTCGGTTGCGGATAATCCACAATCGCCTGAACGCGGCGTTCGTTCGGTCGGAAACCATACCGAGTCATCGAATAGCCCAGAAAATCCCAAGAGGTCGATAAAATACACGAACCAGACGGGCTGGCGGTCAAACAATGCTTGTTCAACCTGCCTAGCACATCTGACAAGTGCGTTAAATGTTCTTCGAATGTTTTACTGAACACGACGATCGAGTCCAGGTAGGGCAATGCCCACTTAAACTTCGCATCGCCGAGTACTTTGTCCATCAGTCGTTGAAACGCCATAGGAGTATTCAACAAACCGTAAGGTAACTTCACAAATTGAAAAGTACCAAGGGGTGTATAAAATGCTGTTTTAGGTCTGTCGAGCGGCGCAATCCGTAATTGGAAACACCCCATCGCCAGATCTAACGTCGAGAAAAATATACTCCCCTCCAGACAAGCCAAAATCATGGGGATCGACGGGACCTGATACCCATCCCTCTCCGTGATAGCATTCAGTTGTCTGAAATCTATACAAGCATCAAAGGTTCCATCAGGTAACATACTTACGACTGGCTGGCTCCTATAAACACTGACGCTTTCTTCTATTTCGCCCCTTCTCAGCGCATTACGCACTAAACGGCGGAGAGCTCTCGCCTCCGCTGGGCATGTGTGTTTGACTTTGCACGAGAAAGGCGGCGTATCACCCGTGGGAATTAACAACTCTACCGTTGGATGACAACCTCCCGTCTCGCTGAAGGTGTGTCCAAACTCGTCGAGAACACGAGTCAGTCTCACTTTCCGCATGTCTTCTATTTTACAGGCTTCCAATAGATCTAATTGATTGGATGACATCGACAGTGCGGCCGCATCAACGCCGTGTTCCAGCGTGACCCTTGCCCACTTGTCAACATCCGCGCCTTTTTCGTCCAGCTGATCAGGCTGAGGGGCGAAAGGAAACGTTACTCCCGGATGGGGTGCCGTCCGAACGGCGAATCGCCTAAGGGCGAATCTCGCCATAATGATTAATGGCGAAAAAATTTATTTTTTTGCCAAAAACATTCCTAATGGCGAATTTGCACACATTCGCCATTGGAAATGACCAAACAGGTTTCCAATGGCGAATCGGTGTAAAATTAAACCGATTCGCCATTGGAAATGTCCAATTACATTTCCAATGGCGAATCGGTGTAAAATTAAATCGATTCGCCATTGGAAATGTAATTGGACATTTCCAATGGCGAATCGGTCAATACTGTTTTGTGTAGTTTTGTGTAGTTCCATTTATACAAAATCTACCAGCACCAGCACTAGCAGCTGCTACTACAAGACCACCGGCTGGTGGAGGTTGAAACTATATAAAATTTGCAGCAATAATTTGTATTAGAAAGAAACAAATAAAGAAAACAATTCCTGTGTACAAAGTTTCTTATCGGTGATTGAACTATGGTAATTCATGTACAGGGTTGGGCCAGCTGCCACAGGCTCTGATAAATTTCTCGTCGATAATTTTGTCGCCATTTTTTGGCAACAAAATGCTTGTTAGATTGATTTCTCTCAATTGTTTTGCATGTTGACCTATTGTACTTTTATTAGTCGGATGCTTACCAGCCCTACCACAAGGCCAACATTGTAGTTTTAGATGTGATATGAGTGTGATGAAGTACTGTAGGAAATAAAACTTCAACCCAAGTAATAGAAATAAACTCAGTCACTTAAGAAAAGGTTTTCTGCTGTTAAAAATATTATTACACACAGGTGGAACTACATATTTGGGGCCTTGAAGCATGAACTGTTTAGGGGACGTTACGAAAAGGCGAATTACAATGTGAATTACAATGTATTTCCAATGGCCAATTTATTATAATTCGCCATTGGAAATGTAATTGTACCTTTCTAATGGCGAATCGATTTTAATGTTGACCAATTCGCCATTAGAAATGTAAATTGTACCTTTCTAATGGCGAATTGGTCAACACTAAAACCAATTCGCCATTAGAAATGTACAAATACATTTCTAATGGCGAATTGGTCAACATTAAAATCGATTCGCCATTAGAAAGGTACAATTTACATTTCTAATGGCGAATTGGTCAACATTAAAATCGATTCGCCATTAGAAAGGTGCGATTACAGTTCCAATGGCGAATTTTCCTAGATTCGCCATTAGAAAGGTACAATTACATTTCCAAGGGCGAATCTCAAAAATTCGACCTTAGGCGATTCGCCGTTCGGACTGGTACTCTCCCGGATTGTCGATATGATACCAATCATTCCGGGCGATGCGAATTACAATGCCATTCTCGCCGAGCCAACTGCACCCGAGAAGGATGAAGTTAGACGCGGAAGGTAGCACTGCAAACCGTAACCAATCAGCTCCCGTCTGCCAGCTGACATGCACGTTCACCGTCCCGACGGGACTGGTGACTCTACCGCCTGTCATAACCCTAACAAAATCATCGCAGGGTTCAATCGAGGCTGTTAGTCCGTATTCCTCGGCCGCGGCACTACTCATATACTGCCCAGAAGCACGAGAATCCATGAGTGCCACCGCGCTGCGGTCGGAAAAATGAATGTCAACGAACGGGAGAGGCAGATCCTTCCCCAGTCCGGCCACGTTCACAGTATCCCAGACCGCACCAACGGCTAAGCCGACAAAACAAACTTGACCGGGCGACGAGCCGTCTGTTATGACGCCTTCGTCTGCTTCAGTCGTTCTTAGAGTTTGGAAGGGCGAGATCCGGTCGTAGAGTTCGGCGGGGTCAACCACGTCGTTCCCCGCGATCAAATCTGGCGCATCTTCCTGCTCACCCTCGACATCCGAGTCGTCCTGAGCAACGGCTTGGGCAATAGCCGCTCTCCTGGACAATTCAAAAATGCGTTTTGAAAAATCGTTCCGGAGTGAAACGGTGGATCTTGCCCAAGCTTCCACCATTTCGGTAACTTCCTTCTGAGCGCGAGCAGCTGCTTTACGCGCCCGCTTCGCTGCAAAGTTGGACCAACGCGCGCTGCTACGGGCAGCGGCGGCGCCAAGCACTGCCTGCCGCCTGTCGCGTTGATATTTTTTAATGATTCTCACGACGTCATCCTGCGTCTTCATCTCGCATGGATAAACATCGCACAGAATGGCCAGTTCTCTGGCCCAAGCCGGGTCAAGTTCCGTGCTTGCCATTCTTTTTCCGATTCTTGTCAGTGGTATCTCGTGAGTGTGATCAAGACCACGCACAAGCTAGGAGTGGGGAATTATTCGAAAACTTCTCCACTTCCTATAAACAAACAAACGTCAGGGTCACCTTAACCAATCACTGCCGCCCACAACTAGGTCAACCGTAATTTGCAAAAAGGTTCCAGTTCCCCTTCAGATGGAATGTCCAACCACCGGCCATGTGTTGGACCTTCGGGCGCCTTAACGGTGCTTCAAAGATCTACCAGGCTAGTTTTAGTAATTTGGCAATGAAGCATCTGGTGAAGACAAAAGGTATGCACCAGGGGTGTCATCCTGTTCTTTCATCAGAGTTCACGCTCTTAGGGTTAAAAGTCGATTGAACAGAAGAGCTGCGAGGTCAATGGTTCAATACCCTGACCGCGTCATGCAAATCTGTCACTGATTTAAAATGTACTATAAAGAATAAAACATAATAAATTATTACAAGATAGTTTTAATTATTGAACAACAATCAAAACAACAAATTTTGGCTTTTCTCTGCGCCCCAAAACATAAAATTAGCGGTTAAACTTTGGTATTTTTAATCCACGCCCCAAAATAAAAAATTAGCGAACACTTTTTGGTATTTTTAATCCACGCCCCAAAAAATAAAAAATTAGCGAACACCTTTCTGGTACTTATCCACGCCCCAGAAGATAGAAACTGGCGAACACCTTTCCGGCATTTATCCACGCCCCAGAAGATAGAAATGGGCGACTGGAAGTTTACTGACACTCCCAAACTAACAAACACAATGCATGGTTCGTCTTTCCCTTCGTGTTCTAAATTATTCGCGCCAGAACCAAGTAGAAAAAACTGCGTATATCGATTTTTCGTGGCATTTTCTCATCGCGCCCCACAGCTTCGATGCTAAGGTCGTACGTTTTCCTTTGCGCTGGTGTATACATCTGCCACCAGTTTTAACCCCTGCTGAAAACGCTAAAATCGCGTATCTTAGGCTTCCTTTGGCATAGCTAGCTCAAGCACCAAATTCACACCCAAAACACCATCAAGGTCGCGATAACCCTGATGAGGCAAAAATCGACTCAGTCACCTCAGACAAAGAGTGAAGAGAAATCGGCGACTGAATCTGGATTAGACCGGGCAGAGTACTGTTGAACACGGCCCAATGCCAGGATGTGTTAGGTCCACACCCCAGGAGTGTCACGTTCCCAATCCAATCCGGTTATGAAAATAGAGTAGAAATAGTATAAGAGAAAGGTTAGGAGAAAAATGTGGCGTGTATCACAAAATGATCTACACACAGCACATTGAAAACAAAGATAAAAAAGATGTTGGGCTGGATTCACGGTCTCTTTTCAAAGCCGTTAGCCACCCAATTCGTGTTTGCAAACATCCCACGCGCGGTCCGAGAGCAAACACCGTTAGGCTCGACACCCAAGCAGTCCCCTGCAAGGGCCGCCTTCCCCGCTATCCGAGACCCAATTTCGACAGAACGGCAGCGAAATTGACAAAAATGTGCCATAAGTGGCCACAAAAACACAAAAAAGCCAAAATCATGCCAAACTGCTTCCACCAGTGCCCGGGACAGGGTTGGAAACCCAGTCTCCGTGTGCTCCAAGGAAGTACGTGCGCCTGTGATTCAAAAGATTACTCAAACCGCTGAAACCAGGAATGTACCTCTGGCCAGTAATGAACAGAGCTCCCCTAAATATACCGCATTAGTTTATCATCGTCCGGGCGAGGCACAGGGCTGAACTGGGATATACTGCACCCAGCAGCATGCCCGCCCACCACAACAACACCACAACCACGTTTCCCGCCAAAAAAAACACACTCGGAAAAGGAACCAAATCGCCCGACCCTGAGAGAGGAATCAAAGAACCAAATCCACCAATTGTCCGGTGTGGTGCCGACCCTCTAAGACACTCAACAGCCACTCTCAATTGCCCTTGAGATGATGAAACAGATCTATTCCAACACCCCAAACCACAAAAACTGAGCACCCCCAACTGGTTCCTCCCTCTATAGGTTGCACACCAAGAAATGAAAAATCATAAAATAATAAAAAATGGTATCAAGCTCATGTGTTGGTCAGCTTTTGTCGCCCCAAGATGATTAAAGGAAACATCCAGGTCGACTCTAGCCAAAGCCAAGCACACAAACAAAACATACCTAAAAAAAAATAAAGAATGGTATTAGACCAATGTGTTGGTTGGCTACTGTCATTGTAAAGTGGACCTCAATTAGAACACAAAAAAAACAAGTCAAACAAATTCCAGCCAGACCAGCAAAAAGAAAAATTACCATAAAACAAAAGAAAATTGCACAAATCTCCCAAAAATCTGAGCAATACCCAGCTCAAACCAAGGAAAAAATGTGGCCGAAGAAAAACAAATGTTTCCCAACCCGGCACCAAAATAGACACACAGTGCAATTGAAAAATAAAGACAAAAGCACTGCGAGGTCAAGTCAGTACAAGGGGAGAAAAACACAAAAGATAAGACACCGTGACATGCACCCCTGTGACTGACCGAGGGGTGAGCAAATCTCCCAAAGCCAATTAGAGAAACACATATCACAATGTTTTGGCTGGTTGCAGTGCGTCTGAAAAAATTAATTTCAGAGCCCCAACCACACCAGCACTGAGAAAAATACAATTCAACAACCTTCAAACGAAAAAGCACCCCGCCTCCCACAACTAAACCCACCAGGACCCAAAGTGGTAAACAGAACACCCCTTCAATTCCGGTCATAAAAAAGCAATTAACCCAAGTCCAAAACAAAGAAAAATGGAAAACAATACAATTGACCCCCGCCAAAAAATAAAGCAAAATGCAACAAAACCTGAAACAAATAGTAAAACAATACGTGACAACGATAAAATTGAGACAAAAAGCTAACCACAATGAAACAAAGGGTTGAGCACAAGGCAAAACAAAATGGCGGATCAAAAAAAAAACTTTCCAAGTTCAAATCTCGGACAGGGCCCTCAATTGTGACTGGTATGGTCTCGCCAATGTAACTAGGGGACTAATCACACTGGGTAGGGACGCATACATCACGTAATAATAACAGAGATTCCCACAATATTGGTTGGTTGGCCTTTATTGTCGTTGTCTAGGGGTATGGGGAATCCCGTTACCCGTTGCAGGGGCGCCACGAAGGCGCGCCGCACCGGCAACCGACCCGTCACACACTGGGCAGAAGTCCAATGTGTGACGTGGTCGGTTCGACTTAACATTCATGTCGCGCTTACCTGCGACCCGCGTATCCGCTCATGGAGGCTGCACTACGGACTCCGCCATAGCACTGAGGATCAACGTGGTGAATGGTGAGGAGTGTGGGGTTCAACCTGGGACACTTCTCGTCCCTCTCGATGACTACTTCTCCTCTCTGGGAGCCGCTGCAGACACGTCCTTCTCAGGCCGTGTCCAACACTCAACTCTCCTCACACACTCCACTCCCTCCTCACCACACCACTCCACTCCCTCCTCCCCGGGCTAGGTCAATCACCCACAGAGGGGTTGACCTTTGGGGCCGTATGGTGGTGTGTGGCAGTGCCGCAGGTCACCCAGGTGGCCTGACGGTCACAATTGTTTGCTGAGCAAAACCAAGTTTCCTCACAGCTTAATGATATGGGGCTGTATGTCAGCTAAAAGACCTGGAAAAATGTGCATTATTAAAGGAACAGTTAATGCGGAAGCTTATGAAGAAGTTTTAGACCTCTTTCTTCTTCCCAGCATCGAGGACCAGTTCAGTGATGACGATGTTATCTTTCAAGATGATAGTGCATCTAGTCACTGTGCTAAACGGATCAAGAGTTTTCCTTAATTGGAGCCATTTTTTCAAATTCTCATAGAGTAAATGATATAAATATGCATCCCCAGTAAAAGTGGACTAGTGACTAGTCCACTTTTACTGGGGAATCCCGATTGATCCCCGATCGAACCTCGAACGACTTCCGAATGACCCCCGAACGACCCTTGAACGACCCCCGAACAACCTTTGAACAACCTTCAAACGACCTTCAAATGACCTTTGAACAACCTTCGAACGACCCCAGAACAACTCTTAAACGACACCCGAACGACCCCTGAACAATCCCCAAACGACCTTTGAACGATCCCTGAACGAACCCAGAACGACCTTTGAATGACTCCCAAACGACTCCCGAACAACCCCTGAACAATCCCCGAACGACCTTTAAACGACCTTTAAACGACCTTCAAATAACCTTCAAACAACCTTCGAACGACCCCCAAACGACTCCCGAATGACCCCTGAACAATCCCCAAATGACCTTTGAACGATCCCTGAACGAACCCAGAACGACCTTTGAATGATCCTCAAATGACCCCCAAACAACTCTTGAACAATCCCCAAATGGCCTTTGAATGACCTTCAAATGACCTTTGAACAACCTTCAAATGACCTTTGAACGACCTTCAAATGACCTTTGAACGACCTTCAAATGACCTTTGAACGACCTTCAAATAACCTTTGAACGACCTTCAAATGACTTTTGAACGACCTTCAAATGACCTTTGAACGACCTTCAAATAACCTTCAAACAACTTTCGAACGACCCCTGAACAACTCTTATACGACTCCCGAACAACCCCTAAACGTTGAACACGAGGAAAATTCAAATTTCTACCAAAGTCAAAAAGTGCTATTTCAATCGATGCACAACCTTGTGGCATTTGTGGCGACACCCCGTGTTTGCCTCACGTGGTTGGATGCATGTAAACATGTATTTTGTTATTTCTGTATAAAAGTATGCAGATAAATCACAACTTAAGCGCAAGAGGAACGTTAGGTGAGAGGAACACCAGGCAGAGAGGGGTGCCAGGTGCCTCCTACAAAGTCTTCGTGAGTGTTCAAATAAAAGCTGAACTTCTAGACCAGTTCCTTCACATTGTTGATATTGTGTAAAACACATGGACGCCACGCCCCGGGTGGCATTTTTTCTCTAAAGATGCATTTTTAGGGCTGAAAATACATTTATAGGTCCGAAAATACATTTATAGGCCCGAAAATACATTTTTAGATCCGAAAATACATTTTTAGGTTTGAAAATACATTTTTAGGTCAGAAAAAGCATTTTTAGGTTCAAAAATGCATTTTTTGGTTCGAATTTATTTTTCACAAAAATGCTCACTGCTGCTTCTTTTGAAGGGGGGTGGGAGTGGGGTGCCAGCATGCTCAAAAAACACAAGTGGACTACAATTATACTCTAGGAACAGGCCTGTGAAATAGTAAATGTAATTTTTTTTTAATTATGACAAGGGGCAAGGGGCGCCTGATTTTTTTTTTAAGCCCGGGGTGCTGAAAAGTGCTAAGACGGCCCTGGTGCTCCTCCGTAAAGCAGTGTGGTCTGGACAAGTTTGCTCGACCCAACCTACTAGTATGTCCAGCAATGTTAAATTCCCTATCCCATCCGGACAGCCTGTTACTTCAGACAACTTCTGAGACCTGGATTATGTGCACAGAGTACTTCAACTAGAGGTTTTTCTGATTCTATGACTGCTTATCATTTTACACTGTGGATTTCGCTTCTTATAATACTTTTTCCACAAGTTAGAATTTTTTTCTTTGCCCCAAAAGCTTCAAATTTGTGCTGAAGGGAGTTGGTAATTCCAAAAAAGATGCTTTTTAGCGACCCCACTTTAGCGACGCCAGAGTATTCTTATGCCAGCTCAGTGCTTCGTTTAAGCGACGTAGCACATGAGCGACAGATAGGTTTTAGCGACGTTTCGGTAACTTGTGGTGGATTTCCGATGTTTACGACCTTTAAAGAGGCTACCCAGCTTCCAGGTAGGACACCGGTGCAGACATCCCAGGAACAGGGACATTCTAATTGGACTGATAGACATTTGGACGTCTATTTTAGTCCAAATTTTATCTTAAACCAGACAAACTTGAGATAATGTATCCACCAAGAAGTTTGTTTATTGTAAAAAGGTTTATGATGGTGTATGATGCATTCTACCGTAGTAGTAATTTAATTTATATTATAGTTCCTTTATGGTTGACAAACCGGGTTACATCATACAGGTAGTGTAAATAATCTATATCTGTGTTTATGTTGACAAAAAAATTACAGACAGTTAATCCATACTTTGCAGCAAAAGTTGTCAGCAGCTGTCTGTATGATTAGACTTCTCGCGTCAAACTACTGTCAAACACTGAAAACGGTAAATACAATTTTTTTTTTAAGTTTTGCCAGTTCTTCCTATATTTTCAATTTTGAAACAAACTTTGACGTTTTCTCAAACAATTTAGCAATTTTTTTAAAAAGCAAACTGACATTTTTGTTTACATTTTCCAGTTTGAACTTTTTTTCCTCTCTTGCTGCTCCTTACACTTTTAGTCAGAAAACTCTACTTAACAAGAGCACACGTTTAGTTAATAGTCACAACAAAATGAAAGAATTAGAAGGTTTGCGTTTTCGTCGTAGTCTTATTCGTCGTTTCGTGCAGCAAGAAATTCAAACTTCAGTGTCAGGCTGTGACAGTTTGAAATTTATTGACAATGTTTATAACAAAAATAAGAGTGGTTTAGTCCGTGCGGTTTGGTTAGTAGGTTTGATCGTTTGTGGCACCATTTGCTGTTACCAAACAATGGAAAGAATTCAATACTACTTTCAAGGACCTTTCAAAGTTGAAATCGAATATATTCCAATAGGTGAACTGACATTCCCGGAACTGATGTACTTTGGCCTCGATACCAAATCTTTGTCCGACTACTGGCAAAAATTAGGTGAAGGTTCAAAAGGAAAAAGCCGTCTTTGTTATCTACCACTGAAAGCAATGATTTCTAAAGGAGTCAATGTTGAGAATTATACGGATTTCTGGCTGAAAAGCAACATTTCAAGCAATTTACAACACATAAAGATAAGACAGGTATTTAATTTCTGTTGTGACCAGCTGCCCCTGCAGGCTGCTCACTGCACTGCAATGACAATGCACTTATGCAGCTCTCGCGCTCCTTGCATTTCTCGCGCGCTGGTTGCGGTTCTCTGCAACAGGTAGAGCTGCGGGCCTTTGATTGGTGGAATCAGGCCCCAGAAGTCACCTTCCGGAAGTGGGTGGGCCCCATAGTGGCTCACGTGTTGTTCTTCAAGCCAGCAAGGCGAACGGTCGCATTATGACCGCTCCTCTAAACTGACTATGATAGTGACTCAAACGGTCGGTGTGGCGACTCTGTCACCCACCGGGTCCTGAGCGTCTGAGTAAGTCGCGTTCGCCACAAGTTCTACGAACGTCACAATGACGCGACCGAATCCGTACTACCGACCTCGCGTGTCATGCCTCCCAATGGTCGCCGTGACACGCAGTCTGATTAGGGATGGCTCTAGTAGCCATCGCCTTGGGAAATGCACTGTGAAACACCCATCATACCCCCTAAAGTCAATAACTAAAACTATCTTGTGTCTCTTGTGTATTTTGTGTATAATTTCATAGTGTGTGTTGCATCCAGCGTCTCGTGGCCCTCCCCAGACCATGTGGTGTCCGTCCGAACACACACTGTTACTTTCATAAAATTGGATGGGAATCATGTTGGCCAAGTAATTGGAGTCCAGCATTCTACACCATTGTCATTAAAAGTATACATACATTCTATGACGCATCTCACACTGTTAGACTTGATTTTTTAGAGAAAAAAAAGTTAGCTGTCGGTTGTAAGACGCACATAATATTTCTAATATTGTTTACATTTTTGTTACAATACTAACAAGAAGGCTTGCTTCACTTCTGTGACCGCTCACACAAAGGCTTAAGTCGTCCTACCAATTAGGCTCGTGAGGCGATATTCTCACAACTCGCTGATGGCGGTAGTTTTAGTGCTATGTTGGCTATTCCTCACTGTTATGAGAAAAGACGCTGGGGTTAAGTAGTTAACACAGCTAACCGGCTACGGAGATGTATTCAGGGAAATGTTAGTCATGTTAGAATTATCTTCTGTCCTGTATCAATCCCTTTCTTTGTGGTAAGGGCCTAAAAAGTAGGACTTAGTTTTTTCACGTGCATGTTGGTTTGTTGCTGAATCGGTTCTGCTGTTTGGAGCGAGGCAAATTTCTCGCCCCAAAGGCCATTTTGTCAGGTGACATGCATCAACCAACGAGGAGCGAGTTGAGGCACCCCCACTCCTCTCACGAGGCAAAAGTGAGCAAATTCTCCTCACTGACCCTCCTCATGGTCACTACAAAGTACAGAAGCGATAATTTTGTCGTAGAACTACGTCTTTTATCGCCCTAGGCGGTAAAACAGACGGGAATGACGTAAGAACAAACGGACATAAATTATTCATTTATTTATTAATATTCATTTATGTTGTCCTTATAATTTGTTGAATTACATATAGGCTTACAGATGTATAATTTTTTCAGGGTAAAACTGTATTGCATGAAACAACAATTAAAGAAGGAATTTCTAGAAAAGATAACACAGAAATTTCAGTAACCTATAGAGATTACATAACAGGAAAATCATTGGTCCTTAATTCTGGTTAGAAAAATAAAAAAATCAATTTTGCTTTTGAGTTTAAATAGATAGAAAATTAGTGCAGTATATGAAAATACATATGCTTCTTAAAAAGAATGGAAGTTGTGAAAATCCACAGATTTCGGTAAGAAATCTCAGCTTTTACTATTTTATTACTACAGTGTGAACATATACTTTTATTTTTACATAATTGAATATTAGGTGGCTGTGTTAACTGACCTCATGCCATACAAATATACTTTTTCGGTGATGTCAGGAATTGAATCAGACACGCAATTTCTCATTCGAAAAGTAAGTGTATCAGATAACACTAATTCATCTTATTTATTGTGATTGCTCAGCAAAACATAGTAATGCTGCATTTCTTTTATGGCAGTATCAATTTTTACCTTCAAGAAACCCTTCTTGCGAACCGGATAAGAAAAAAGAAATCCAATGTTACCAAGACTGTATGACAAGAAAAAATCCTCTACGATGCAGGTCAGACTTGCATTGAACATTGCAACATTGATATACTCATAGATTTTTAAGTTAGGTTGCCTTACATGTCCAACAAAAATTTGATAGATTGCAGTTTAGAGCCAAACAAATCAATTGTGGCTGACATGTATGTCAAAGCATTTGCAATGACTACACAATCAGCGGAAGAATGTGGTTGCTTGAGACCTTGTGAACAGAGTGCTTATCTGTTTATAATGCATACTGATACAAGTTAAACTATAATCGCTTCTATTTTGTTGCATAATTAATAGAATGTTTTTGATAGATTTTGAAGATGAACCAAAAGGCAAAGATCTATTTAGCCTAAATTTGAAAGTATTGGAAGAATTGTTTGTCAGACTGACAGAAGTCTACATTTACACTATTCCAGACTTGTTAGTCGATTTTGGGGGCAATTTGGGATTCTCTTTGGGATTTTCTCTTCTATCTTTGATTGAAATTGGACAAATGTTTCTTCTCATTTTGTCTAAATTTGTCAGACCTGTTCAACTTAAAGCCGGCATAAAAAAGAATATTACTAAGCAAATACATTTGGCCATTGAGAAAAAGAAAGGTGTTTCACGGGTTATGATACAGCAGCCTCCAATACGACTTCTGCTGCAATCTGCACTGAATTTATTTCTTATATTTACTTCTGCAGTATTGGCAGTTTATGTGAGCAAAGAAAGAATCACATTATATCTGAGTGAGCCAACAAGATATGTAGTAATTATTCAAGAAAATAACACATTATATTTGCCCAATTTAATTGCATGTGGGGATGGATCAATAATGACTAAATACAGGCAGACATATGCAAAAGAAATTGGCGTGCATGAATGCAAGGTTCATTTTATCAATTTAATGAATATGACTAAAAAGAACAAAAAACTGTCAATAGAAGAAGTGTGGCGATACCAAACGCCTTATATGGATAAAGCAACAATGAACACTGCTATTTCTGTAAGTATTGTATCTACTTCGTCAACTAGCCCAGGGCTTCTCAATCCTTTTTCCCTCGCGCCCCAGAAGTTTTTATGCGACCAAATACTGTAGCACATACAGTATATGTTTTTTAATAGATATACAAATCAGATATTTCCTCATAATAAATCATAGTAATTTTACTCAAAATAATTCTTTGCCGTACGGCCATTACTGCAGTCGAACCACCACGTGGCAACCCCGGAGTGTAAAATTGCGAAGCCAAGGAGCAAGTATGGAAAACCTGCAATATCAAGAAAGCCGAAGCGCGATTGAGATAATCGTCGACACACTAACGGGTGACCAAGTGCTTCAATATCAAGCACCAAGAAATGCAAAAAAGCTCTGGAATAAAATCGAGGACAACATGGCGACTGATAACGTAAAACTGCAACTCGAATGCAATATGCAACTTTTGTTAGATTTAATTGTTGTAAATTATCATTGGTTTGACGTTTTATCTGATTTTGTAACGTTCACGACACGTTATGCGCGTGTCATTCCATTATTGTAAAAACTGTTTTTGAAGAGTAAAGACGTGTTATTTTCTGTTCCGTTAACGTGTGGTCTTTCATTTGATTTGGACATTCGAAATACAACAAGTGGTAGCAGAGGGTGGTTCCGGGCGGTTCGTTAAATCGAATTGAACTTTTGAAACCAAACAACTACTTCATCTGGCAGTTCAAGGTAAAGACTTTATTGGCTGCAAAGAACTTGACAAAAATGATAACCGAACCAGCGGTGGTGGAGCCCATCCAAGGTGATGCAGACTATGCGAATAAACTCGTCACGTACGACGATTGGGCGAAAAAGAACAACGAGGCGCTCGGCATCATCGTTTTAACAATGTCGGACGAGGAGGCAGCAAACTGCATGGAAATGACTGAGGCAAAAGTGGTCTGGGATGCTTTAAAAGCATTATATGCCGGTGCGACCGAGGAACAGCAAATCGACGCGGCAACTGAACTGGCGGAATTGCGTATGAAAAATGACGAAAACGTGGACAGCTACTTGAACAGAGCCAAGTCCATTCAAGCCAGGTCTAAAGCAGTTGGTCGAGACGTGAAAAATCGTGAGTTGATGTTATTTGTTACACGCGGACTTTTGCAAAAACACGAGCATATCGCGAGGAATTCCCGAACAAATGTGACGGCGACAATTGAAGAGTTGCGGCGGGCGTTGAAACTAGAAGAGCAACACTCAATATTCCGAACGAGGGGACCAGCAATGGAAAACACAACAATGGCATTTCGGGCGCAAGTTGGCAAGAACTCTGGCGGCAAAAAGTTGAAAGGTGGGACTAAAATAGTATGTTACGAGTGTGGCAAAAGCGGCCATATTGCCAAAAATTGTTGGCAGCGCTATCCTGAGAAGCGACCTGCACAGGCAGCGCAACGAACCAAAGAAACGGCAAAAATTGCGCAAGTGGAAGAAGCAACAATACAGCATGCGCTCATTGTTGATTTGGAGAACGAGGACCACATTGATGATTGGATTTTGGATTCGGGCGCTTCTGCACACATGTCAAGTAAACGTGGATTGTTCAGTTCATTTGTTGAAATGGAAACAATAGTCACGACAGCAAAGAAAGGAGTGAAGCTCATTTCTACAGGAAAGGGCAACGTGATTTTAAATTGCCAATTGGATGGAGGACAGACAATGAAGATTTTGTTGATGGATGTGCTGTTTATTCCAGAACTAAAGGGGAATTTGATGTCGGTTCCACGTTTGACGGCGAAAAATTACGGAATTTTCTTCAAAGGAAATTGGGCAGACATAAAGAGCCCAAATGGAGAAACAATTGCTAAAGGAATAAGAGATGGGAACATGTACCTGTTGCAGTTAACAAAAGAAGAACAGGTGAATGCAGTAACCACGACAACCAAGGAATCGAAGGAATTATGGCATAAACGCTTGTGTCATATGAGCGAGCAGACGATGGATAAAATGACCAAAAAGGAAATGGTTCACGGTTTGGAGTACGTAGATGCACAATTGGAAAAATGCACGGCATGCATTTTGGGCAAGATGACCAGAAGTCCCTACAAGAAAATCAAGGAAAAACAATCAAACGAGATTTTACAATTGGTGCATGCAGATCTAATAGGACCGATTCAGGTTTCATCTTTGGCGGGAAGCAAATACGCATTAATAATGACGGAAGATTTCACACGCAAGAAATTCGTTTATTTCTTAAAGGAAAAATCGCAGACATTTGAGTTTTTTAAAACGTTTAAGGCGATGACGGAGAAACAAACTGGACAAAAATTGAAAAAATTCAGAAGTGACAATGGAGGCGAGTTTGTGAACGCGAATTTTAAACGTTTTTGCGATGAAGAGGGCATAATCCACGAACTGACGGTGCCATTTAATCCGTCCGGCAACGGAATTTCGGAACGGACGAATCGAACGCTCGTGGAGGCGACGCGGACATTACTGTTGGAATCAGGATTACCATTGAGTTTTTGGGCAGAGGCTTTAGCCACGTCGGTGTACGTGAAGAATCGCTCTTTGACCAAACCAAACGGGGATCTAGTACCGGAGGAGATGTGGACGAAACGCAAGCAAGCAATAAATTTTTTGAGAAATTTTGGATGCGAGGCTTTCCTGCACGTCCCAGCAGAAAAACGACAAAAACTCGACCAAAAGGCGAAACATGGGATTTTTATTGGCTATTCGGTTGATAGAAAAGCGTACAGAGTCTACGTTCCGGATGACAAGAAGGTACAAGAAGGAAGAACAGTTATATTTAACGAGAAAATTCGGGGAGCGGACATTTTTAGTTTAAACGAGAAAAATGAAAAACGACGATTTTGCCAAGAAATCGAGGATGAAATCATTGTTGCAGAGCCGAACGTGGATGACAACAACCAACAGCCAGCGGTTGCAGTCGAAGACGAACCACAACCAGAGCAACAGGCGGAGCAACAATTGGATCAACCAGCACGAGTTGGGAGGCCAGTGGGATCGACGAAGGCCGTACTCGAACAGCGCCACGCAGAGCAACTCGAACTGCGTGAACAACAATTGCAACAAGAGGGAGTACGCCGCTCACAGAGAATTGCAGCGCAGCATGAAGCGGTCAATGCAGCGGTCGAAGCTGTAGATGAACTATTAGTAGATGAGTTTTTTACACCGGAAACCTTTGACCAAGCAATGAACTGTGCCGACAAGGAAAGATGGAAAGAGGCAATGAACAGCGAAATTGATTCGTTACACGTAAACAACATGTGGACCCTGGTCAAGAGGGAGAAGAAAATGACAACAATCAAGAGTAAGTGGATATTTCGCATTAAGCTGAACGCCGATCGAAGCGTGAACAAATACAAGGCGAGGTTGGTGGCGGTGGGATATTCACAGCGAGCCG
Organism: Strigamia acuminata; assembly: GCA_949358305.1. NCBI lineage: Eukaryota > Metazoa > Arthropoda > Chilopoda > Geophilomorpha > Linotaeniidae > Strigamia > Strigamia acuminata. The sequence continues at coordinate 27,650,058 of OX442314.1, read as the reverse complement.
GAATAGATTTTACAGAAACCTTCTCACCAGTGGTCAGACTGGAGTCGCTTCGAATCATCTTGTCCATGGTCGCGAAGCACAAATTATTCACAAGACAATTTGATATCAAGACAGCTTACCTTTACGGTCTGCTTGACGAAACAATCTTCATGGAACAGCCAGAGGGGTATGAGCAAGAGGATTTCGTTTGCAAGCTCGAACGCAGCCTGTATGGCCTGCGCCAATCGGGCAGATGTTGGAATCAACGACTGGACGAAGAACTGACGAAAATAGGCCTGATACCGCTAGTAAACGACAGGTGTGTTTATATTTACAAAAGGAAGAAAGACTATCTTATTTTGGGAGTGTATGTGGACGATATTTTAGCAGCGTTCACCCGACCAAAAATTTTGGACCGAATAATGAGACGTTTAAAAAGAGTTTTTGAAGTGATCGACATGGGTGAAGTGCATTTCCTACTTGGGATGGAAATTTCAATTACGGAAGCAGGAGTCTTTATTGGTCAACAGAAATACATTAGCGAAATTTTGGTGAAGTACGACTTATTTGACGGGATCGTCGCGAACACGCCGATGGCGACCGGTCAGGACCTGAATGATTTTGAAAATTCGAAGAAAATTGATCAGCAATTATACCAACAAATATTGGGATCACTGATGCACGTGATGGTGGTCACTCGACCGGATCTATCATTTGCGATAAGCGCATTGTCGACGTATGCAAGGGACCCACGTCAAGTGCATTTCAGGGCAGCTAAACGTGTCCTGCGTTACCTGAAAAAGACGAGTGAAACGCGACTATTTTTCCCAAGCGAAGATGGAAATCTACAAGGTTTTGCTGATGCGAGCTGGTGCTCAACCCAAGAAGCGAAATCATACACGGGAATGATTTTAAAAATTGGACTTTCAACAATAAGTTGGAAAACGAAAAAACAACGTCTCGTTGCGATGTCGTCGACAGAGAGCGAAATTTTGGCCATCTGCGAACTGCTCAAATCCGTAAAGTGGGCACGTGATTTTCTAAGTGAAGTCGGAGAAGGGAGCAGTGTCCAAAGAAGTGTGCCAATCTACACCGACAGTTCACCAGCGATTCAAGTTTTGTGTGGGGCGAACCAATTTGGCCGCACAAAACACATTAATAGACATTTAATGTTTATTAAAGACGAGCTGAAGCTCGGCAATATCAAACTAATTCATTTACCTTCAACAGAAATGATCGCGGACTTTTTAACCAAAGCTGTGGCAAAAGATAAATTCACAAAGGGGCGAAAGGGCGTAAACTTGAAGGACGAGGAGAAGATGAACGAGGTCGAGGAGAAAGAGAAGAGTGAAGACAAATAATAATTTATTCATTTTTCGTGTTTTTGATATTGTTGAATGTTAATTTTAAGTTTGTTTTGAAACTCATGATAATTTATAAGCAGGGTTTGTTAGATTTAATTGTTGTAAATTATCATTGGTTTGACGTTTTATCTGATTTTGTAACGTTCACGACACGTTATGCGCGTGTCATTCCATTATTGTAAAAACTGTTTTTGAAGAGTAAAGACGTGTTATTTTCTGTTCCGTTAACGTGTGGTCTTTCATTTGATTTGGACATTCGAAATACAACAACTTACACATTGCAAACTGGAGAAAGCAGAGACAGTTGACCACTACCACAATCGGATCGAGGTGTTGAAGACTAAAAGCCTCCAGTTGGGAAAGGAGATAAAAATTAAGAAGTGACATTTTTATACCCTATTCGGATTACGACAAGAATTCGAGCCAGCCGTTTTAGCGATTAGAGCAAATAAATCGCTGACCAAATGAGAAGTTCGAACAATGCTGAAGCAGACCAAAATACAGGAAGAGAAGAAAGTCACCGAAGCACGAGCACCAGATGCGACCTACGAGACCAAAAACAAACGTTTTGAGAAAAGCACCATCCTACGAATTGTACAATTATGACATGCTGGGACATGTGACGGGAGACTGCCAATATACCGTATATCTTCCAATAGCGCCCCCGTGCGCTATTTGCAAAAAAATTCGCGCGCTAATCGAGGCCCGCGCGGTAATTGAGGGGGCGGGTTATTTACACGTTCAAAAAACGCAGCATTGGCTAATTGGCCGATGCTGGAAAAAAACAGCAAAAAAGGGTGACAAATGAAACGTTTTCCATATGTTTCGGTACTTTTCTGCCGAAACATATGCAAAACGTTTGGCAAATGAAACGTTTTCATACATTTCGGTACTTTTCTGCCGAAACGTATGCAAAACGTTGTTCGAGGTCCGCGTGCTATTTACACCGCCAATTTTTTCCCCGCGCGTTAATTGAGGTCCGCGGGCAAATAGAGGCCCGCGGACAAATGGAAGATATACGGGTAGGTATGACGTTATGCTTCAACTGTCGTGGGACAGGACATTGCGCGAATGCACACAACCGAAGAAAGAGGGCAAAAATGGCAGACTAAATGCGAAGAAGCCGAACCAAAGAAACAGTCTGAAGAAACCACAAAAGACGCTGCAAGCTTTTGAAGCACTTGAACTCAACGAAAACGACCAACCACAAGAGGAAATCGGAGAATAAATCGGAGAACGAAGCCTCGCAGCAAGGAACAAACGCGCGGGACAATGCAGTGAAAATAACGGGAAGTGGGTGTTGGATTCGGGTGCGCTATTTGCAAAAAAATATTTTGATCCGCGCGCTATTTAAGGCCCGCGGTTTATTCCGAATTGGAAAAAAAGATCGGCCAATTTGCGACGAAAATCACGAAAACAGTGTGATAAATGAAACGTTTTGCATGTGTTTCGGTCTAATTTCTACTGAAACATATGCAAAACGTTCCATTTATCATCCTTTTTCGGCACATTTCAAAAATTTTCTGCCTACAATTGGAACGTTTCCGAGACATAACAACAATTATGGTACGTTTCGGAAACGTAACAATTGGCCCCGCGTGCTAAACAAGGCCCGCGCCTTATTTGTAAAAAAAAGTTCGGCCCCGCGTGTTAAATAAGGTCCGCGGGTTATTAAAGGCCCGCGTACAAATCAAAGATATACGGTACACATACAAATCAGTAGCTGCATTCAAAAATTAAAATAACAATTTTAGTTTAAGTGTATTTTAAGTTTTAACATGGGTTTAAACAGGAAATGATGTCATTTTTGGTTTATAATTTAAGTAAAACACAAAATATTTTAGTTTTTGAATGCAGCTAGTGAAATCACATGCCTAAGCGCAAAGTTGCTCTTAGGCATGTTGTGCCCAGTACGGCGCCCCCTAGAAATAACCCCTTGTTTCCTCAAATTTGTGTTTGAGAACCCCAAAAAAGTTACAATAAACTTGTTCTTATTTTATCGACCTTCAGGCTTTTCGAAATAAAATATTTTGCAAAGCCGGAAGATTTTTAAACTATAAATGTTCATAAATTCGACTTACGGACGTTCAAAATATAGTCGAGCTCTTTCTTTAAAATAATCGCATAGCTCAAATGTTGCACATACAAGTACTGTATTCAAACAATGAGAACTCTTCAATTTTTTATCTAGAGAATATATGCAAATGTATGTCATGATGGCAATTTAACTGAAAGTTGATCATAAATGTTTTTTCAGCAGGCTGGAGTAAAAGCTAATGTGTTGTGGAGGAAAATAGCTATGCCCACTGGAACGTGCTATCAATCTGACATCGGTACTTAACTAGACATTTTACAAAAATTATATAAAAAATATTTATACGAGCATTATCTTGTTGCAGGTCCATTGAAATACGCAGGAGCTGCCTCAGTGATATTTTTTAGTTTACGACAATTGAGAAGTCAATGTAATCAGCATGAGCTTGAAGTAATGTAGAATTTGTTTAAACGTACACGTCAATTATTGCACATCAAGATTCACTTACAGTTAGTTTAGTAGAATAGTACAGGGTGGGTCAAAAATCACGAACTTTGACTATTTTGTTAAGAAGATTTTGAAGATTAATCATGGAAAAATTCACGACCAAACAGAGAACGCAAATTGTTAAAGTTTACTCACAAACTCGAGGATCAATGATTCTAACTTAACATCCAACAATCAAGCGTCTAACAATCAAATGTCTAATAATTGATTTGCTCATTGGGTCAAAATTGACCCTCGCTTTTGATAGTAAAATTCCCAATTTGGTCGTCTTTACAAAATAATTAAAGAAACATTTTGTGGTGACCTCAAATATTCCTATTTGAGTGCGCACCATATTTCCAAATTGTCTTATAAACATATTCAACAAACTTATATGTTTTGTTTCAATGTAAATTGAAATAAAACATACATTAATAAAATATAAAACAAGACACAATATTACCCAAATAATATTGTGTTTTGCAGCAAGTTTTGGCCCAGCAACAGCGTCAACCAATCGCGCTGCAGCGTGCATTGCTTTGATGATGCTGCTAGGCGTGTGCCTGGGCGGAGCATCCCTTCCCCTCGCGCGTGCCCGGCTCGATTGTTGCACACGACCCGAAGGCGGCCGTGTGTGATCTTCATGCAACTCGTCATCTGCGCAGCTTTTCTGAGCAGATTTAGAAGTGAGCCAAACGGTTTTGGCCCACTCTTCCCGCACTCTTGATTCCACCTCCAAACTGTTCACAACCGTGTCAAACTTCTGCCAAAACTGCAAAGTGTGATCTGTGATTCTTGGACGAATTGAGTTTCATCGCTGGTCTGTACCCACTGTACGGAATAGCAACTTTCTAGCTTGAATTACTACGAGTAATTTAAGCCATTTCTGTGTGTGAAACTAACATCGAGTTTACTCTGTTAGTTTGAAGGCTTTGTGTCGAGTTTAACTCCACAAGGCGAATTGTGTTAAGACGGATTGTTACGTCGAGCTTGCTCCGTAATAATCAAATCGCTGTGTGCAAGACGTATTCTCGTGTTGAGCTTGCTCCGCGAGGATTTTTAGTATATTTTAGCAAAGTATTTTAGCGTCGAGTTTACTCCGCTAAAATCCCGCGCTCACACGACGCCATCGACGCCATTTTGGAGCCAACGGTCAACTGTGAGTGTCCAAGTACGAAGAGAAACCAGATCGACCCAGTCATTACACTTATTATTTCGCATTATATTCGGGTGTATTTAAAACGATTAAAACAATCTAATTTTTCCTTTACTCTGTGTAAAATCATTCCCCTAGACAACCATTTGGCCACAGAGTAGAAGTCCTGTACGGCATCTCACCGACGATTGCTTATTAAATTTATATAATTTAATAAGTAAAAACCCGGATCGCCGCACTTGGGGGCCCGTCCGGGATTGTTTTGATTATTAAAATCCGATTTTTGCGAAAAAATCCTTTATTTCCATTGTTCTTTTTCAATTTGACAAAATGGCGACGCCAATGCAAATTGTAAAACGACAACGAGGTCGACCAAGCACTCAGAAACGAGCAGCGACGGTTTTGCCGGCTCTCGAGCCTGAAATGCTTATGGAGAAAATTATTTCTGAAGAAATAACACCAGTTCCAGATCCGAAACAACTTAAGGATGCTGAAAATGAAGTTGCTAGAGCATTAAGCGCTTCAAGTGCGAGTTCTAACGACCAAGAACTCCCGCCACTTCCACTGGAGGAAGTGGAAAATACGTTACGTGAAATGGAAAGTGAATCGTCTCACGAATCACCTCCTCGCATGACCATGTTGGATGCTTTGAGAAATCAAGCACGCCAAGATGGCGCCCAAATAACGGACGACATGACGGTGGAAGAGATTCATCGCGCCATGATACGACTTCACACTGACCGAGCCGTTTCAAATTTACAATTTGAAATGGAACGAAAAGAAGCTGAGCTTCAACAACAAAAAGCGGAGGTTGAGCTTCAACACATGGAACTCAATCGACAAAATGAGGAATTTCTAGCCCAAAAAGCTAGAGAATACAGATTAAAAGGTGAAGTGGAAGATCTTTCTAAAATGAATACTAGAAATGAACTTTCAATTCGCTCACACCAAGAGGCGCGAAGACAGCTCGAGCTTACCAAAAGTAAGCTGGAGCAGAAAAATAAAGAATTGATTGATTTGGCAGACCACTACCAACGCAATCATAATCAACTAGTGAGATATGCTGCTGAATTAGACACACGTGCTAAAACACAGCGTACTCGCGAAAGCAAAATAGCTAAGCGTGAAGACGAGATTTTCCACTCGCTGGATCAACCCAGTACGAGCGGACAAGTCAAGTCTAGCGGCCCTGCTAAGCGATTACAACCAGAATCGCAAAATCAAATAAACGAGAATGAAATTCTCCGAGCTGACTTGTTACGCGCTCAAGAAGAGCTTGCAGAAATGAAAGACCGTTTGCAAGCAAGAAATTATACTGACCAATTGGTGCAACCAGAAATGGCTGCGCCAACTGTCCCTATTTTGACTCCCGAAACAATAACAATTTCTGTTGTTTCAGAGTTAAGTAGCCAATCTGGATTATCGAGTGATGACGACCAACGTTCGCGTCGTCGCCATCGCTCAAAAAGAAAACGTCCTTCAGATTCTGAGGAACGGAGAGCTGATCGCAATCCGCTCCCTGGTAATCGAAACCCTATTTTTCACAACAGTGACCGACTGTTGGGGATAGTAGACGATCGAAATAGACGGCATGAAACTGGTATTCATGTTACTCGAACGATACCACTGACTCAACAGCAAGACTCGTCAAAAAGAAGTCGACGAGACACCAATCCAACACGCGAACCGCCGGACGGACATGAAAGCCCGCCAGGTGGGGGTCAGTATAGAAGAAATCCACCAGATGGAGGAAATCCAGATGGACATGGAGATGGACCACCTGGAGGTGGACGTCGACCGCCCGACGATGACGGCGACCCACCCGACCCACCTGAAACACCACATTTTAACACGCCTTCAAATTCACAATCTGATTCAAGGTCGGATTCTGATGTGAATGCGCAACAAGAACGCGATAATCGACATCGATCTCATCGACGTCGACATCGAGGCCATTCTTCTCGGCGTAATACACATTATTACACTGCTGAAGAAATTGATCGATTATTAGCTGATCGTCGATCTTCCGATCGATCTGACGCTACTGCCGATAATGCTGATATTGCATTACGACAAAAAATTGCACAATATACTGCCAACAACTGGACTCACGATCTAGTTGATGAAAGAACTATTAGATGGGATCACATCAAACCCGCTTTATTCGATGGAGAATGGGAAGCTGGATCCACTCTTTTAGATGAAGTGTTACGAATTTCAAGGTTGAATGGCATTGCATGTCACACTGCTTTGAAAAGAGTAGTACCAAAAGCTCTTATAGATCGAGCTGAGAAATGGTTTTATTCTAAACAATTTCAAAACTGGAATCACTTTGTAGAGGAATTCATGACTGAATATGGGGAGTCAAGTGAAGACTTACTACAAATGTGGGATAATCTTTCTCAAAATAAAGGCGAAAGTCTTCGCTCTTATTTAAGAAGGACTGAGGATTTATTGGTCACTCTCCCTTATACAATGGGAGATGCAGCCATTGATCGTCAATTCCGACGTGGATTGACAGATTATTCAAAAAATGTTCTACTTTCAGTACGAGCACCTTATCCGGGTGGTTTCGCTGAATTAGCCAAATTTATGCGAGCCAATCAAATAAGGATTGACGAAAATTATAAAGCTTATCTACCAGCTGATGAAAAAGTTGCGTACGCTAAGCGACAGCAACGGAGAAAGGAATTAGCAAAAGACACACGTTTTGCTAACACCCCTCTTTTGCAACCCCCAAAACGAGGAGATTTTTTGGCAGAGACTGCTAAGGAATCTAAAAAGGGATCGGATGGGAAAAATCCACATCCAACCCCTAAAGCTCACTTAGCCGAAGTGACTGAAATGGAAACTGCTTCTGAACCAGAGAAATCTGACTCGGAACCAGAAAGCGAGGCTGCAGCTGCTTTATTAGCCCGTAATAACGCAGTAGCTCGAAAATTTGGACCAAAGATGGCGCCTAAAAACGTTACTTTTGGTTCACCAAAGACAGACGCGCTCAGTAGATCGAAGTCGCCGACCCCTAAAAAGGACGAAGCCAAACGTTCAAGTTCGCCTTCGCCAAAAGTCGCGAAATCGCCTGCTACTGACCCGTGTAATATTTGTAAAAAATTGGGACATTGGGCTAAAGAATGTCCTGATAGGAAATCGAGCAAAGACAAGATCATTGAGGAGTTCGAAAAATCGATGAAATCAATCGGCGAGCTTCTAAAAAACTTGTAAGCGCGCATCCAGACGGTCTAGTGGATGCGACGCCTACCGCCTCGGAAAATGAACTAACACCATCTCAGATTTTAGATGAATTTTTAAATACCCAGATTAAATTAGAATTAGAAAATAATTTAGTATTTCCAAAAATTGATGTTTCCAGTTTAAGGCTTGTGCTGCAAAATGAAAACATCACTGAAGAATTTTTTAAAGAAAAAGTTCAACAAATAAAAGTTGATTGGGAATCTAAAATAAAAGATGCTGTTACTTTACTAGATGGAAAAGCTAGGCCCACACCTGAAATTGTTGAAAGGTCAGGTAAAATTGATTTACCTGGTCTTGATGAATGCATTGAAAAATTAATGGCTACAACGCTAGTCACTAATGATTTATTGGACGAATTACCATTGGATCCGCCAATAGAAATTAAGCCACCGCGACGTTTTAAATGCAAGTACGCGGACATACCAAACAGCAATGATTTGCCGACGATTCGATTGCAGACGGCAAACGGTATGATAACAGGGATGTTAGACTCTGGAGCTAATCGAAGCTTCATGGCCTACTCCGTAGTAATTTCGCTGAAACTGGAAGATGAAATTCGACCAATAGGACCGGATGTGAGAGTTACGACTGCTTCAGAAGATGTAGTCCCTGAAGGGACTCTCCTACTTTCTTTTGCATGGACACACGGGATGTTAAGTCATCCATTCATAATTTTAAGAAATAAATATCCTATTATTTTATTAGGATGTGATTTCATGAATCGACTCAATATTCAACCAAATCCTAAGACCATGTCTTGGAATTTTGTCAAGTCTTTGAAAGAAGATTTACCTTTTGTTCCTCAAGCGATTCTTGATCGTTATCAAGAGTTTCTTGATCCACCCGAAGAAATCATGAAACGCGACTTTATTAAAGCAAATCACATGAAAGCTGGTTCCGCCACTGCATGTCAAGCTAAAGTTGCCGATGAAGAAAATATAGTACAAAGACTTGTTAGCGATGCTAATTTGTCAATGGAAAATAATTTAATGCTTGAAAAAGTATTAAAGAAACATGAAAAGATTTTATCACGCCGACCAGGTAGAACACACCTCGTTAGGCATGAAATTAAACTGGACACTAAAGTTCCGATTAGAGTTCCGTTTAAAAGCGTAAATCCACAGAAACGTGAAATTATCCGTCAAATCTGTCAAGATATGTTGGATAATGGATACGTTGAACAAGCCACTGGAGACTATGGGATGCGAATAGTTCTAGTGATGCGTCCGGATTGTGATCCAAGACTCTGCATTGATTTTAGACCACTCAATGCACATACATTATACGACCCTCCTCAAATGCCCAGCATTGAGGAAATCTTGCGAGAACTCGGAAGGTTTGAATGGATCACAACAATAGATTTGTCAAAAGGCTATTGGCAGATAGAGGTTCATCCGAACGACCGTGCTAAAACTGCATTTTGGAGCCCTTTGGGTCGACTACAATTTCGAGTCATGCCCTTTGGTCTCGTAAATGCGCCGTCAACTTTCCAGAAGTTAATAGAAAAAATTTTGGGGGACGCCTATCGAAAATTTGCATGGGCATACCTCGATGATATAATCATTATATCTAAAAATTTTGAAGAACACATGATTCATCTGGAAGAAATTCTGAGTAAACTTGAAAATGCAAATCTTCATGTTCATCCAGAAAAATCGAAATTTGGCAGAAAAGAATTAACTTTTCTTGGTTACAAGTTAAGTGTTCAAGGAGTTAGTGTCGACCCTAAAAAAGTCGCCGCCATTAAAGAAATGCCAGCTCCTTCAAATTTGAAAGAGTTGCAAAGGTTTTTGGGAATGGTGAACTTTTTTCACCGATTACTTAAAAATCTGGCAGTAATGACAGAACCTCTACGTCCTTTACTCAAAAAGGATGTGGAATTTATTTGGTCAGAAATTCATCAAGAAGCTTTTGATCAAATAAAAGATGCTTTAACGAATGCAGAAACAATGGCCATGCCTGATTTGACAGAACCATTTATTGTGCATACCGACGCCAGCAGAAAAGGACTAGGCGCCGCGCTTATGCAAATGAGAGAAATCGATGATCAAAATATCGAAGTGCCTTGTGTTTATGCCAGCAGAAGTTTACAACCTGCTGAGATAAATTACAGCGCCACAGAATTGGAGTGCCTAGCGGTAATCTGGGCATTACGTAAATTTCGACATTATTTGGAATTTACAACATTCATAGTAAGGACTGACCATCAAGCATTAAAATGGTTGATGCAGTTGGACGAACCTGCTGGAAGGTTAGCGCGTTGGCAAATGGAGCTAATGCGCTACTCTTTCGAAATACAATATATTAAAGGTCCACTAAATGTTTTAGCGGATGCTTTATCCAGATCACCGATTGATAAACCAGAAAATCCTGAAGATGATGGAGATAATGACGAATTATTATCTTACTGTCCATCACCACAACGAAAATGGAAAATGGGAAAATTCCATGAGCTTCCTGTCTCCACATTAGAGGAAAAGGAAGATCATGAATTCGTCAACTATTGGACTAAAATTTATGACTCCTCTGAGGAATCAGATGACGTCATAAGAGCGCAAATTTCAAGGAAATTCCAAGTTCCTTCGTCAAATGTTTTAATAAAAGCATTTGTCGCCAAAATTGTAGAACGTCTTGATTGTGAACCTCCCACAAGGGAAGACATAATCAAGGCCCAAAAAGAAGATAAAGTTTGCCAATTGATGCGTAATTTTTTAAATTGTAATCAATTTCCGCCTGACGTCACAACGCGACTCCAGAGGAAACAATATAGAAAACACGCAACCACCTTCTTAATTGAAGATGACTTATTAATGCAATTTCATCCCACAATGTCTGATGAATTGGGGGAGGATGGGAGAGCACTCAAAGTTTTTGTACCTCAGACATTGAAGTATAAAATTATTTGGCTGATGCATGGCCACCCACTTTCTGGCCACCCAGGAATTGCAAGGACTCTTTATCGAGCACGCCGAATTTATACCTGGAAAGGCATGAAATCGGACATTACGAGATTCATTCGACATTGTGAGCGTTGTCAAGCTTGCAAACCTCGAACGAAAGGACAAATTGAAGCAGCGCAAATGGGTCCTTACAGCCCATTTGACTGTCTAAGTGTTGATTTGACCGGCCCAAAACCTCGGACGCGCAAAAACAACACACATATTTTAGTCATACTTGATGTGGCAACTCATTGGCCAGAATTATATCCAATGTGTAACCCCACTGCTGGAAAAGTAGCAAATTGCATTTATCACCTTTCCATGAGCATGGGATTCCCTCGTAAAATTATTTCTGACAACGGCCCGCAATTTCGTGCCCAAGTCTTTAAAAAATTTTGTGAAAAGTTCAAGATGGTTCCAACACCAACTTCAACGTATCACCCACAAGCTAACCCGGTTGAAAGGGTTAACCGTGACATCAAATATTTGGTTGCAATTTATTCATCTGTTCATTCCAAATGGGACGAATATTTGCGTGAATTTGCATTTAGTTTGAGAACTACGGTGACGAGAGGAAGAGACTTCTCTCCCGCATTTCTTAACTTTTTTCGCGAACTCAGAGTACCTTGGGATCCAAGAATACCTGAAGGAATTTTGGTCGTAGATCCAAAAAACCCACATTTATACGTGCAAAAATTAGAAGCCGTTATCGCCGAAACATATCAGCACATGATGTCGCACGTGTTAGATTTGCGTAGACGAGTTAATCTTAAAAAAGAAGGTGAGAAGTTCTCCAATTTTAAATTAAACGATTTAGTTTGGAGAGATTCTCATGTTTTGTCGAGCGCTGCCCGCGGCATTGCAGCTGGCATCGCTGATAAAAGAACAGGACCTTATGTAATAACCAAAGTATTACAGGGAGGTTCAGTAGAATTGAGAAAGCTAGAAAATAACGAAATATTTCCAGCTGTCCATTCGTCTGAATTAACTCCGTATTTCCCGAGTTTCGACCAGGAAGTATGGTTAGAAGGCGAAGAAGTCGGTCAAAAGACTGAAAATATAATTAATACGTTAGATGACGATGAATTAAAGAAAATACCTGTCGATAATTCATCCAAACCACAAATGGAGTCAGACCTCGTGAATAACGACGTTGAACTTCGTGACAGTTTCAAAAAGCTTGAAATTGCTAAAAAAATAAATAAAAAGGTGTTTTTAGAAAAGAAACAAAAAACATCTGAAATAAAAGACTCATCTGACTCAGTCTCCGATGACAATGAAGACGGCGATTTAAATACAATAAATCCCTCGCCGACAAAGAGATATAATCTTCGGACTCGTAAACCGAGAGGAAAAAACAACATGTGTCTTCTCCCCTCGATAACCTCGAGATCCAGGGATCAGCCGTATGACGTAAGGAGCAATTCCTCAAGCCATACTCAAACCAATCAAACAGTAAGATTGGATGACGTCACTAACAGCGACGTTACCCAAACGTAACTTCCGGTATTTGAACTGATCACTTCGCGTCTGAGTTCACTTCGATCTCACACGTGTGCTAAGTGCTCATCCCCAAAAAACCAAAAGCGAAACAACTGGATTATTTCAACGGGATTCTTCAATTGTAAGTAGTTTTTTCTTTGGAATTTTCCAAGGAAAAACTAATAAATTAATTTTCGTTTTTCTTTTCCATTTGGATTAGTCGTTCAAATGGAAGGAGAGGAACCGAAAGAAGGAAGCGAAGCCGGCGCCAACAGCCTCGAATTAGAAACAAATTCGACGCTGCTTGGTTCCGCAAACACTTCGAATGCATCCGTGGATGTCACCGAAGAGTCCGCCGAAGCGTCCGCTGAAGCTCAAGCCGCTCTAGCCGACGCTGCTGCCCGTTTGCCAGTCACGCCGTCTCAGCCCCGACTTCGAGGAGGCCTATTCGCCGATCCAAACGGCGAAACTCGTGCACAGAGACACGACCGGGTAAATAATTTAAAATAAAATTACCTTTCAGTCATGAAAAGTAATTAAAAGTGCATTTTCACTCCGAAAAAGCAAAAAGTTCGTTGGTAACGCCTTCGCAAGAAGACGCCGCCATTATTATCATCAGATGGCGCTGTGTCTCATTTTTGAGGCGTTGCTAGGGTAACGCTCCAAACACTGAAACATAGCCGTCGGAAACAACGTTTTTTACGATTTTTCAAATATTTTGAAAAAATTTAATGAATCTAAACTGTCGAATGAAATCTCACCCGTGATTTTATTCACTGAAAATTCGGAAATAATTATTTTACACGAAAAAATGGATTTTAATTATTTCTTCGAATATTTTTACAGATTATCCAGCTTCGGGAGACGCATCTCGAACTACACCCCGATGTTCCGACCGCTCCTGGTGTCTGGCGACACGCATTGCCGCCAGAAATCATAAAGTCGAAAGGACGACTGACGTTTTGGGCGGCCCGACACAAATTCTCCAAGGTCTTAAACAAGCGATGGGGAACGAAGTTTCGGATCGCCTATTTAATCGATGGATTCGGTCATCGCGACGCCCTCGAGTGGGCAATGAAGCGCGACACCTTCGGACCACTGCGAAACGTGTTGCTCGACTTCGCCTTCACAGTGATCGCACAAGAAACGCGAGACCATCGCCGTTACTTCAACGCTCCTGCGTGGGAGCGTCGACAGATTTTGGAGGACATTTTCCAACGCTTGGATCAAACCAAGGCCGAGGTTGTACGCCTCTACAACGAATCTTTCCGTGTAACAACGGACGGAAAGAAACGTTGGGTGCCGACATGCCAGTCGGAGATGCATCAACTAGCCATGGGCGGATGTTTCCATGCAGATTTCGTGCCGAACCCGTATCCAGAGCCTGAGCCCCGGGTACAGGTCGCTTCCACCATCCACGTGGTGCCACCGCGCTCCACGTCGAGGTCACGATCATCGAGGTCGCCCTACAGTGGCCGTCGCTCCTCCCCAACACAGTCGTCGGGGGAAGGCGCCATTGGAGGGTTACCTCCACTCCAGAAGGCTCGTCATCGCTCACATCACCGACGCGAGCCGACGCCGCCGAAAAGACATTCGAAGTCCGTATCGAGACCCACATCCCGAAGCCGACCTCGAGTGCAATCGCGTCAATCTTCCACGAGGAGTTCACTCTCGTCGCGTGAAGAACGATCCAACGCTTCACAGCTTACCGCTTCCTCCTCCGGCCGGATTGACTGGTCGGACGAGATAGCGAAGGAAGATCAACGCATCGCCGCATTGCAAGCCGGTCAGGGAGACGTTAACACCTCTTTGCCGTTCGCTTGCCGTCCAGTCACCAGCGACATGCGACCAGATCCATCGGTGCCCGTGCCACAAGTGACATCGGTCATCCGTTTTGAGGGATACGTCTCTCACGAACCATTTCCCGCACAGGAGTGCGCTGATCTCTGGAGGCGATTCTCATCGTTTCCCGAGACAGCCCAAACGATGTACCTCGCGCATCTGGACGAATACCAACTCGCTCAGATCCGCGAAGGTGAGAAGGAATGGCAATGGCTTGCGCGAGAGCTTACGTCGTGCAAGTCCGACAAGCAACTGCAACGGACGCTGCAGAAGATGAACAGGAAGTTGTCGGAGGGACTTCTTCGAATCCTGTTCCAAGGAGTCTTTCCCGACCCACAGATTGCTCTGGCCGCCGCCACTCGATTGTGGACCGTGCCGCTAGGGCTTCCACGAGCCTTGCTGGACGATTGGGAGTCAGTTCGCCCCGATCCTCCAACGATGCTCGCCGAATTGACGCAACAAGCCGAGGCGACTGGCGAAACTCCGGCTGGATCCGCCATTCGACTACGGCAGGAATGGGCTGCGCTGAAGCAGCGACGCACAGCAGAACGAGCCACCGCCCGTCCCGCTGGCGCACCACCGTCATCCGCAGCTCCACTCCACGCTGCCATCACGGCAACGTCGAGTGTTTCCCGTGCGACCGAGGCACCGAGTTGCAACATCTCGTCTCCGATGGAATGGCTCGACAGCGACGATCGCGAGTTCGTCGTGCCTGTGGCCTGCGGTGCCAGACCAAAGACGCGCACCCCGGCTTTACGCAGATCCAGATCCCTCTCGATCTGCAAGAAGTCGCCGCCACCGCCGCCTCCTCCAAAGGATTCGCCGCCAAGAGATAGGGGATCGAGTATGGCCACCCACCTCACCGCCTATCAACGTTTGCGCTCATTATACGCCTTTTGCTACATAACGAGCGCAACGAAAACGATTCTCCAGAACAGCGAGGATTTATGCAACCGAGTCCTCGCGTGGCTGGAAAACCACATCAAGGAACAGCAGCCGTGGATCCTGCATCAACGCCTGGTGTTCGCTCGAATTACGCCTCAAGACCCGCAGGAGTACTTCGAGATGGGTTTTGGACGAAGGGATGGTGTGGACCGCATCAAGCAAGTGTGGCTCCACATCAACCCTGGCTTCCGGTCAGGACCAAACGCCGGCCGACCTTTGTGCACCGTCACCGAGCACAAAGATCCAAACGATCATTCGACGGACATGTTGCCGAAATAATTAGGGAACACGCCCGTTTATTAAAAATGATTCCTTTTTTATTTTTATATTGTAATAAAAAAGAATAAATATATATCCTGTTCCATTTTACTTTGAAACCTTGTGTATTTATTCCTATACTTACCTGTCTCTTTTTGGAAAAGAATAAGATTCTTTCTTAAAAGGGGGGGGAAGTGTGGTGACCTCAAATATTCCTATTTGAGTGCGCACCATATTTCCAAATTGTCTTATAAACATATTCAACAAACTTATATGTTTTGTTTCAATGTAAATTGAAATAAAACATACATTAATAAAATATAAAACAAGACACAATATTACCCAAATAATATTGTGTTTTGCAGCAAGTTTTGGCCCAGCAACAGCGTCAACCAATCGCGCTGCAGCGTGCATTGCTTTGATGATGCTGCTAGGCGTGTGCCTGGGCGGAGCATCCCTTCCCCTCGCGCGTGCCCGGCTCGATTGTTGCACACGACCCGAAGGCGGCCGTGTGTGATCTTCATGCAACTCGTCATCTGCGCAGCTTTTCTGAGCAGATTTAGAAGTGAGCCAAACGGTTTTGGCCCACTCTTCCCGCACTCTTGATTCCACCTCCAAACTGTTCACAACCGTGTCAAACTTCTGCCAAAACTGCAAAGTGTGATCTGTGATTCTTGGACGAATTGAGTTTCATCGCTGGTCTGTACCCACTGTACGGAATAGCAACTTTCTAGCTTGAATTACTACGAGTAATTTAAGCCATTTCTGTGTGTGAAACTAACATCGAGTTTACTCTGTTAGTTTGAAGGCTTTGTGTCGAGTTTAACTCCACAAGGCGAATTGTGTTAAGACGGATTGTTACGTCGAGCTTGCTCCGTAATAATCAAATCGCTGTGTGCAAGACGTATTCTCGTGTTGAGCTTGCTCCGCGAGGATTTTTAGTATATTTTAGCAAAGTATTTTAGCGTCGAGTTTACTCCGCTAAAATCCCGCGCTCACACGACGCCATCGACGCCATTTTGGAGCCAACGGTCAACTGTGAGTGTCCAAGTACGAAGAGAAACCAGATCGACCCAGTCATTACACTTATTATTTCGCATTATATTCGGGTGTATTTAAAACGATTAAAACAATCTAATTTTTCCTTTACTCTGTGTAAAATCATTCCCCTAGACAACCATTTGGCCACAGAGTAGAAGTCCTGTACGGCATCTCACCGACGATTGCTTATTAAATTTATATAATTTAATAAGTAAAAACCCGGATCGCCGCAATTTTATAAAAATTATTTTAAAAAAAAGTTATTTAGCCTTCATACCGATTCGTGACTTTTGGCCCACCCTGTAGGTACTGTACTAACACACAGTTTAGTGGAGAAGTAACTGCTAAAATCTGGAATTCCAAGTCTTAATCCCTGAGTATTTGGAATAGGTAAAGTAATGTAATTTTTTGTAGAAGTCATTCATATGGTAAACTTACAAGTTTAGGTATAAGCAGAAAAGTAGAAATTGTGGTAAATCGTAATTCTTACAATTTAGGTATACTTTCAACAAAATAAAGCTCCAATACCATCAATTCTCAGAAGTAGAAGAACTGTTTTAGATAACACTTTCATCATTATTACATTTAAAATGCTCAAAGTAATATATCAGATGATTACATACAATACAACCTCTTCTAACGATTGCTCTAATTTAGACCATTCGATTAAACTTGCGAGCTCAACATTGCCTTGCCCCTAACAAATACAAACGATGCCAAGATGATTGCTATGAAAAAAAGGTTTATAATTTTGTTCAATGCAAGTGAGTAGTAATTTTTCATAAAATTTAATGTGAGCATGTTACTGCTTGGTCCTTCAAAATTCAGAAGAGTTAGAAACAAAAAAACTGAACAAAACTACCACAAAAAATAAGATTGTTTTTTGTAAATTTAGAATCTAAATTTGTCTAAATTTACAAACACTACTAAGGATTCTGTGTGGTTTGGTACAAGAGCACTTGAAAGAGGTCCACGGGGGAAATCGAAGGGGGTGACATCATTTCTAGAGATACTATTGAACAGTAATAATTCAACATACAAGTAGGTCATTATGAAAGTTTATAATTTTAGGTTACCATTTCTGCCCAATGTAACAAATAACACCTGTGCAAATGCTGAAGAAGCAATTTCTTCGGTACAACTATTTATGAAGAATTCTTTAAAAGTTGATGTGACGAAAGATTGTGGTTGTGATCCACCTTGCGAAGAACAAATATTTGACACTTACGTTTTCTTTCAACATCCAGACGCACTCCCAGTCAGAATTCTTGGTATATTTCCAACGAATAACATAATTGAAGAGATTACCCAAATTTTATCCTACACTACAGTTGCATTGTGCTGTGATATTGGAAATTCTTTCGCACTAATGCTTGGCCTTTCTATTCTTGCAATTCCAGAACTATTGCAAAAGATACTTCATCAGTTTATAACCATTCGTGCAAACCTTTCATTATATGCTCGAGTTAAAAATGCCAGATATTAATTCAAAGCAAAAGCATCAAATCTGAAATCGCTTAAAATGTCTAGCCCTCTAATTATTAATTTTCAATTATGTGCACATTACTGTATTGGTCTAGTTGCATTGATTAAAACAATCCATAGATAAATATACTGTAGCTACACTTATGAATGGAGTGTTCCACATTCCAATTTCGTATAACCGCACTTAAGTTAATTTTTGACGCCGCACGATTGCAGCGCTACCTATGTAAAACTGATGAATAAATACTTATGCAAATAAGCTCGAATAGAATGGTCGTTTCGTAGTCCACTTATTTCTACATCCATCTACATCAAGAAAACCATTAGCAGAAACACTTCACAGAATGAGAATTTTCTGCTGAATCTACCAGGTAGTGCAAAAACTCACTGATACGTTGTGACAAATTGACATTTAAATGACGTCATACAATCATCTAAAACAATGTAAAGGTGATTGAGTGACATCGTTTAAATGTCAATTTGTCACTACCGTATTACCTCACATTCGTGCAAGCACTTCTGATGACCCGAGAAATGAGATGAGCTAAAAAATGAAATGGAAAATGGAAACTGGAAACTGGAAAAAAATGAAGAAAGAAAAAGAAGAAAAGAAAACCCATTATCGGCGTTTACCTCTCAGCCGTTGGTGCAGTTCCTTGAATCATTTCCTCTGAATTTTCCTTGATACATACCCCGATCCTCCTTCTCTACATTCATTCCAAATGGCCACACGTGGCGCGGAATCTGTTGATGATGACAAAACATGTCCGTTGTGCATGCAAGTGACTCTGCCCATTGGGTGAGCCAACGAAGAACACGAAAACATGGCTGGTTTGCAATCTGATGCTGTGGCTGCACGAAATAAAATGGATATCAACAACTATCTCATATTTCATTCGCCAAATTGGAAATTATTTGTGTTTAATACTCTACTTGCATTATAATTAGCGAGTCTTTGTTTTCAGCAGTTTTGCGCATAATTAATTAGTTTTTCAAGATCCCGACGATGGTGTTTTTCTTCTTTCGACTCCCGCCATAAAATAAAAATTCAATATACCGGTAAATTAAATATGGTACTCCTATTTTTGAACTTACAATCATCAATCATTCAGTTTGTCTTCAGCCACCGACCTTTGCTACATCACAGCCAGAAATCACCACTGACAAACATGGTACATCACCACAAAGGGTTTTGAAAAACTACGGTAGGGATTTGAAAATTGCAGGACATCTCGTAACTAACTGCGTTTTTAAACACTAGATGGCGCTATCATCTAGAATGTGCATTTTACCTGCTTCACTGAATTGATGAAAACCCTGAAAATTTAATTATTACAAATTCTTCAAAAACATTTTAAATAAAAACTAAATTATTAAAGTACAGTCTGCATACGGTAACTATTATTGTTTATAAATTTGCTGCGCTCTGTCGCCTGATGCCAAAATCAAACTGAAAAATTCTCTTTCTAGTCATTTATAAATTTATTGCAGTGAAACAAAACTTTCGAATGCAACTAGTGTTTGACATTTCACTTGTGACGATTACCTTCTGGAGATAGCAATTGCTAAACTAAAGTGTGAACTATCTGTGTGAAAGTGTAAAATATGCAAACCTGATGTTTTCTCAAAACATATAACATTTATTCCGGTTTGAACCTTATATAAATACTATGCCTACAAGTGGCTAAAATGACGATAAGTTAAACTATACAGTTATTTGGCAAAAGCCCTGAAATAATATCATTTGAAGGCTTCAGTCATGCAATAAGAATTTGTAACGGTCTTATTGCTGTGACGTAAAAGATGTCATCTATGAATGGCTTTGGCTTCTAAATGGTCCGGGGTTTGGTTCTAAAAGGCGTGTAAATGGTTAGGCTGGGTGGGTTATATCCGAGAGGTGCGGTTGACTTTTCTGTATCGTCACACACATCGCATCGCAGATAATTGTTGTAATCAATAATTACCGCGAGATGTAACAATGTGAGAATAAATATTCATATTAATTCTATGGAATTAATCATGATATTTTAGAGTCACAAACTTAACTAAAACTATGAAAATAAGTAAAATATATTAAAATAGCGCCGAGCTATTTTTTGCCCCGAGTGCAATCAACATCTAAGTTAGACTTAAATGTTCCGTCAAACCAATAACGAATTGAATCGAAATATCTCGCAGGAAAGGTTATCCATCGCCGGGAAATTACTCCACTCGGTCCTGGCTGGCGGGAGAGTAACCGGGAAATTACTCCGCGTCGATCACTCTGATAATGCGTCTGTGAAATATAAATACTCCACTCTAGATTCTACATTACCAATGCGTCTGTGAATTTTACTCCACTCTAGATTCTGCACTCTACAACGGAATGTTGGCATGAAGCTGGAGGGAGTGCGTCTGTGGGTTGTACCCCACTCTAGATACTACACTTAAATGTGTCTGTGAATTACTCACTCTAGTTACTACATTTCTACAACGGAATGTTGGCATGAAGAGGCGGGCAGTGTGTCTGTGAGTCTTCTACCCACTCTAGATACTTACACTAAATACAAGGTATTTCTACAACGGATTGTCGGAACGCAGAGAAGTATAATATGTGCTCAAGTAATATCAGTATCAAACAAAAACAGAACAAGAGCGAGCTATATCCGTTTTGCAGGGGGATATATACTCGGTGAGGAGAATAGCTGTTCAGTGATCCAATGGGATCACTGGGCAGTCAAATCCATCCAATCCCAGATCATAGGAAGTGGATACTCAGGACATAGTCTTCTACTAGGTCCACTACAGGAACTGGATACGCAGGACACATTTTGGATTAAGTCCCTTTGACTATAATCCAAAAGGAGTCCAACTCACAGTGGGTGATGGGGGGTGACTTCACCAGGTGTAGAGTTTGCACATAATTCAATAGAATTATGTGACAAATAAATCAACTAGTATTTAAACATCCAAAAGTATTTAAAAGTGTATAAAGTTGCAGTGGAATAAAATATAAATAGTAATTTATATTTTATTCACTCAAAAATTGTCGAAATTTGAAATTGCCGCTAAAACGTATCAGCGCCATCTATTGACAAAATAAACGTCCTAACTAACAAGTGTATGACAGTGTAACCGTCACAAGTCCCCCTTAAATATATGTTAATACCTGTATTAACATACTATTTATTCCGAATATCTTGAGGATCAAGACCACACTGTCATCTATGGAACTGGAGCTGTAATCCTTGGTAAGTAAAAACCTTTATTTTATATCTTAATAGTATAAATAAAGAGTATTTCTTAATCAAATGCTTCAAAAAATATTTATTAGGGTTATAAAACTTTCAATTATCAATAATAACTTCCATCTCTCTTTACAGGTGGACTTACAACTGCATCAAGAAAAGGCGATAACTTAAACTAACATCAAACTCTTGTACCAAACAAATGATTAATAAAATTTAACAATTATTTTCACAAAACTTAACTTCTCACTGGAAATATAATGATTTGCAAAATAACACTTTACACGTTAAAATTCAAGTATTAAAATTAGTATTCATATAAACAAACTCACATTGACTCGTAATCAAATTTTAACAGAATTGTTAAATTAACTATTAAAGATCTTTGAATTATTCACAAAAACGGCATAAAATACACCTGAACCTGACTAACTCTTAATTTCATCTCGCGTCGGCGGAACTACTTTTAGGATATCTGTTAGTGCCGTGTGTACATTTTCGTGATTACAATTGTGGACATCTATATGTCTGCAATTTTCTCTTGTACATCCTTCTTCCTCCCCCTTTTCTCCAGAATCATGAAATCTAACTGGATTATATGATTCTGAGAAAAAGTCTAAACTAAGGCCAACATTTGTAAGAAAATGTTTGTGCTCAGTTTCCGTCACTTGTAAAGATGCACACCTGTTTCCATTCCAAGTTGGATAGAAATGGGTGATTTCCTCTGGTTCGATATAATCGTAATCCGGAGTGTCTAGTGCAGACAGTGGAGCGCGTGATAATGCGTCCGCTACTTGGTTCATTGCACCGCGTCTAAAAATAATTTTAAACGCGCCACATTGTATTTTGACGGCCCAACGACCAAACCTTCCCGAAGGTTCCGGCGTACTCATCAACCAGCTAAGGGCCTTAGCATCGGACTCGAGAGTGAAAGTCGTGTATTCTATATATGGGCGAAATCTCTCGATTGCCCATACAACGGCCAAACACTCCAATTCCGGCGTAGAATACCTTACTTCGGCCCCGTGTAACACTCGACTGGCGTACGCGACTGCTTTTGGGACCATAATTAATTTCTGTTTCTTTTCACAGAATAACTCGACATCTTGGCAGAGTACTGCACCTAAGCCTGAATGAGAAGCATCTGTCAAAATGACAAAAGGCTTATTCATATCTGGCATGTGGAGAAGGGCTTGGTCCTTGTCACACAAAATATCTTTGATAGTTTCGAATGCAGTTGTTTGTGGATCATCCCACACAAACTTTGCTTGATCATGCATAATATTGGTCAATGGACGAGCAATATTTGCGATGTTAGGAATGAATTTTCGGAAAAAATTCGCAAGTCCTACAAATCTCTGAATGTCTTTAGAACAAGTCGGTTTGGGAAAATTCCTTACAGCCGAGACTTTGTCCGGGTCTGGAAGAAGAGATCCCTCGGAAATTAAATGGCCTAAAAATCGTAATGATGTTCGACCAAATTTTGACTTGTCTTTATTGATAGTTAGATTTGCGGCATCTAACTTCTCAAGTACGTCTTTAATATGTAATAAATGATTTTCCCAAGTGTCGGAAAAAATAATTATATCGTCTAAATAAACTAGAGCATGTTTATATAGAGAGTCACCCAATACGGTAGTCATGAGGTGTTGAAAAGAACTAGGTGCATTACAAAGACCAAATGGCAATCTCTTGAATTGAAATTTGCCTTTTGGAGTGTAAAAAGCAGTTTTGCTCTTATCCTCCTCCTCCATTTCCATTTGATGATAACCTTTAGTTAAATCAATGGATGTAAAGTACTTGGCCTGATTAGTATGGTGAATTAATAGGTCAATACTTGGCATTTGAATTGCATCAACTTCTGTGATCGCATTCAACCAGCGGTAGTCGATACATAATCGATACTTCCCGCCGGGTTTAGCCACTATGACGGGGTGACTTATATAAGGGCCAGTGGCAGGTTCGATTAACCCATCGGCCTCTAGTTCCTCGACCAATTCCGTCATAATCGCCTTCTTGGCCGGATTGTACATTCTATACGGCTGGTGTTTCCAAGTAGCACCAGGTTTAAACTTGATGCTGTGCTTGGCCACCTTCGTACAGCCCAATTGATCTCGAAATACGTTTTTTAATTGCAAAAGAACGTTTACGAGTAACTGTTTTTCTTCCGCCGAGCTGTTGCAGCCTTCGACGAGTTTTTCTGCCCAGTCAGGTGAAGTGGGAGTTCCTTCACCTTGGAGACCCAAAGTCCTAATGCTTGCTAAACAACAGTTAAGTTCAGTGGTCTCGTATGGTGCTGTCCATCCGGGCATGTCATCACAGGTGAACACAGCCCGTCGGGGATTAGGGTTTATCCCCGTTCTACGCATAAAATTGTGACCCAAAATCAACCCACATACATTCTTGTGTAGAATTATGAAGGTCATAGGTGTAACTCTCTTTTTATCGGCCCATTTGACACAAAGACAAACTTGACCGATAGGTCGGTGATCTATTCCGACTGCGCAGACACGCATTCCGCGGGGACATTCTTGTATGAATTCCACCGGAATTTCGGTGTTTGAAAGGAGTTGTACTCCAATAAAACATTGGGTGGCTCCAGAGTCCATTAGTGCGTTGTAATCTAAACCTCCAATTTGGACATTCATACGCGGATCATCTTTGCCACCATTAATTAATTTGCTATTGCAAAGTTTGCCAAGAAACTCTTTTCGATCTTTATTGTTCCATTTTTCAAGTTTAAGGATTTTCCTTAACTTGAAAACTTTGGGTACAAGCGGTTTTTTCGGTGCATTCCAGCGTCCACTGAAAATACTCAAATTTTCTAGTTGGTCTGTCATGACTTTTAAATTTTCATCGACACCGCCAGTAGAGCTGCTAGACTTTCGACAGACAGGTACTGCTTCGTAAGAAATGACCAACGATGGTGGTTTATTCTTTGAATCATCGACATAAGGTACTGTGAGATGACTAGGCTTATGTCTTAATTTAAATTCATCTTTTCGTGAAAATAAATCATTTGACAATTCCGAGAGAGGAAACAACTCTTTAAGCGGGGGTTGGGCAACTTGAACAACCCCCTGAATCAGTTTTTTGTCTCGTCGGGAGTGACTGACTCAGTGGCTGCTGGTAAATGCTTAATTAACAGGTCAACCATGTTTTTCTGGAAGTCAGTAAATTTGGAGTCTAAAGTTTCTGACGTAACCCAATTTTGTTTGGGTCGTTTAAACTCGGGGTTGGGAGCAGAGTGGTTAAATCTTTTATTTGTATTTAACGAGTCTGATTTCCCTGCTAATTTTTTGGCAAGAGCGGGACATTCTCTTTTAAAATGTCCAGGCTCGTGACAGAAAAAGCATTTTCCAGTAGTCTTTTCATACTGGGCGGCAAATAATCGCTCCATTGAACCATCGTCAGTTGAGTCGTCATTTTCCGACTCGTCTTCATCTTCAACTTCATCTTGTGTTTGCGTTAAACGTAGTGAAGTTTTGGATGGAAAAATCTTAGATTTTTCGTGAAGCTTGGGAGTAGGATGATTCTCTCGATTATCGTACTCCAATTTGGCTGCAAGTTGAGAACTTTCAAACTTAGAGCGATTTGCTCCTACATATTGTAGAATGTCATCTACTGTAAAGTTACCATACATTCCTTGTGTACATAACGCCGTGAAACTTTCTTGAGTTAGATTGTCGAATAATTGCGCGCGTCCAGTTTTATCACCTGGCGGCACTTCACCTTGTTCTTGCGTATAACGCAGAAGAAAACTATAAAGTGACTCGTCGGCTCGTTGTTTTACATTAAGAAGTCGCCTTTCTCTTGTAAGTGGAACGAGGTCGAAACAATCGAGAAAAGAGGCTTCGAAAGTTCGCCAACTGTTAAAAGTATGGCGTTGCTTATGGAACCAACGTTGTGCATGGCCTAATAGTCGTCCAGGTACAGCAGTGTGTACCATGTCGTCTAAAGGGATGCCTTTCCCGAGTGCGACAGCTTTGACGATTTCAAGGAATCGCGCAACCTCTGTCTGTTTCCCGTCAAAAATAGGAATCTCGATTCCTTTTCCAAAATTCTGACTGGGATTACTCGGGCTTCGGATTTGACCAACTAAACCCTGAATAATTTGTTTTACATTTTCGTCTGACAAACTAGAAGCAGAGTTCGAATTGGGTATAGACCGACTTTCTTGGTCTCTGGGTGGCGGATTTGGCTCTCCTTGAAAATTTTGGCGTCTATCAGGTGGCGGAGGAGAACGAGAATTATTACGTCGGTGGAAATTATTGTTATAATTTCCCCCTCCACCAGCGTGAGATTCGTCACTACTCGAGTTAGGATCGGAGTCACGAGGGTCACCAGGAGCTCCGGGAAATCGTTGATTTCTCGGCGGAGCTCGTCCACCTTGAGAGCGGGAATTTCTATAATTCCTAAAATCTCCATCAGCTTGGGTGTGAGATTGAAAATTTTGATAATTTTCATTTCTCCCCCTTGGTAGGACCGACAGATTAGTTCGAGGCTGTGGAACTCGGAAAGAATCATTCAAATTCCCAGTGGGAGCGGGTAAATTATTATTTACTGCCGTCGCACTTGGCAAATTTCGGGAAATTGGCGCAGAAATATTTCCTTGTCCGGAATTTCCCATTCTTTCGGCCGAATTCGATCGCCAAGAACTAGCTGGTAACTGAATCGAAGGTTGAACAGATAGTGAAGAATTTAACTGTCCATGGCCGTCACGAGCAACATTCATTCGCCATCCAGGTAATTGCTGGTAGCGATATGTGGCCGGTGAACGAGGGCCAGTTCGATCTACAGAAACACTTTGTTCGTTGGTTACAACTACATCGGGAGTAATTGCACGATTTCTCTCGTGATGATTATTCGCCGTGTATTGTTGAGCTTCACACAAAGAGGAAAACTGCGTCACTTCCAATTGGTAATGGCGACAGTAAACCTCTAAATCATGCGGGACGGATAGTGGATCCGTTTGAGAACTACCTGGGTTGGAAACGTCTCTAGGAACATTTTCTTCCCCCTGGCTTTCTAAATCAGACTCCACAATTCCTCTTGGTGTTTCACACATACCACCACGTCGTCGTGCTCCACGATTTCCTCGTGTTCCACGAACTCTTACAGGTCTACGGGCCATAATACTCAAAGAAATACACGTACAAAAGAAAAAATAAACTTTAACTGAACTAGCGTAAATGTAACACGCTTAATATTAAACTAAGAAATAATTTGAAAAAATACAACCTTAGCTGCTGAAACTGAAGTGGCTTCGGAAAAACTGTCCTATTGCGTGGTCAAGAATGGTCCAAACGGGCACTGGTCACAAAGGCACAACTGGATGGTCGCACTGTCGAAAAGCAAGTGTGGCTGAATATTGGTTGTCAAACTAGCTTCCGGAAAATCTCCTTTGTCAAGACAGTCTGCTGTGATTGGCGATGTTGAAAAATTTCTGATAATTTCTAATCCGAAATTCTCAACAATGTCACATCTGGATGACCTACTCCGAGCTGCATCGTGAGTGGCTCTCTTTGGCACATTCTTTACCTTGTCAGGGATTAAAAATCATAATTCCTAACATTGACAGAACAATAGAAAACTAGTCAAGTTTTCAACCAGTAAAATAAAATATTTTAACTTTTTATCCTTCGTTAGCAGAAATTCTGGTCAAAATCGTTTTTTGATCGAAATTTAGGGTTTCAAAATTTTCCAGAATATAGCCGAATATTCTGGGAAACTCAACAAAATCAAAATAGATTTTTTGTACGAAATTCGGAATTATAATGAGTTTTCAAAATAATCCAAAAATTCGACTTCAAATATTTCCAAAAGATAATGAGAATTTTTTGAAAACAAATGAATATTTCACAGTAAATTTATAGAGAAAAATCGGAAATTTTCTAATTATAATATCTATATAAAATAATCAAGAAAATTCATTTTTCAATTTTACACTTGATCACAGAGTTCACTTCAATAAAATGCAACCTATCTCGGTGGAACCTCCACGTGTGACGATTACCTTCTGGAGATAGCAATTGCTAAACTAAAGTGTGAACTATCTGTGTGAAAGTGTAAAATATGCAAACCTGATGTTTTCTCAAAACATATAACATTTATTCCGGTTTGAACCTTATATAAATACTATGCCTACAAGTGGCTAAAATGACGATAAGTTAAACTATACAGTTATTTGGCAAAAGCCCTGAAATAATATCATTTGAAGGCTTCAGTCATGCAATAAGAATTTGTAACGGTCTTATTGCTGTGACGTAAAAGATGTCATCTATGAATGGCTTTGGCTTCTAAATGGTCCGGGGTTTGGTTCTAAAAGGCGTGTAAATGGTTAGGCTGGGTGGGTTATATCCGAGAGGTGCGGTTGACTTTTCTGTATCGTCACACACATCGCATCGCAGATAATTGTTGTAATCAATAATTACCGCGAGATGTAACAATGTGAGAATAAATATTCATATTAATTCTATGGAATTAATCATGATATTTTAGAGTCACAAACTTAACTAAAACTATGAAAATAAGTAAAATATATTAAAATAGCGCCGAGCTATTTTTTGCCCCGAGTGCAATCAACATCTAAGTTAGACTTAAATGTTCCGTCAAACCAATAACGAATTGAATCGAAATATCTCGCAGGAAAGGTTATCCATCGCCGGGAAATTACTCCACTCGGTCCTGGCTGGCGGGAGAGTAACCGGGAAATTACTCCGCGTCGATCACTCTGATAATGCGTCTGTGAAATATAAATACTCCACTCTAGATTCTACATTACCAATGCGTCTGTGAATTTTACTCCACTCTAGATTCTGCACTCTACAACGGAATGTTGGCATGAAGCTGGAGGGAGTGCGTCTGTGGGTTGTACCCCACTCTAGATACTACACTTAAATGTGTCTGTGAATTACTCACTCTAGTTACTACATTTCTACAACGGAATGTTGGCATGAAGAGGCGGGCAGTGTGTCTGTGAGTCTTCTACCCACTCTAGATACTTACACTAAATACAAGGTATTTCTACAACGGATTGTCGGAACGCAGAGAAGTATAATATGTGCTCAAGTAATATCAGTATCAAACAAAAACAGAACAAGAGCGAGCTATATCCGTTTTGCAGGGGGATATATACTCGGTGAGGAGAATAGCTGTTCAGTGATCCAATGGGATCACTGGGCAGTCAAATCCATCCAATCCCAGATCATAGGAAGTGGATACTCAGGACATAGTCTTCTACTAGGTCCACTACAGGAACTGGATACGCAGGACACATTTTGGATTAAGTCCCTTTGACTATAATCCAAAAGGAGTCCAACTCACAGTGGGTGATGGGGGGTGACTTCACCAGGTGTAGAGTTTGCACATAATTCAATAGAATTATGTGACAAATAAATCAACTAGTATTTAAACATCCAAAAGTATTTAAAAGTGTATAAAGTTGCAGTGGAATAAAATATAAATAGTAATTTATATTTTATTCACTCAAAAATTGTCGAAATTTGAAATTGCCGCTAAAACGTATCAGCGCCATCTATTGACAAAATAAACGTCCTAACTAACAAGTGTATGACAGTGTAACCGTCACACACTGACTAGCGAGTGTGGGAAACTATTTAAGATTTCTGTGAGGAGTAAGCCAGAGGCTTCGAAATGAATTAATAATTGTTAAGGAGGAGATGAAATCACTTACAAAAAAACGAGACAGGATATTAAAGAGGAAATTAAAACGATGGATAAATATTTTTTTTAAATGTTTGCACCGCAATAAATAAACATTTAATTAGATTTGACTTTCAATGTCGACTGAAAATCAAAATAAAAAATTTAAACGCAATTTGGAAAACGGTACAAAAAAATGGGCAATAATTTTCGTTTTAAGTAGAATAGATGAATAGATTTTGAAAAATTTATTCAGTTTTTTTAGTTTAAGATTATAGGAAGAATTTAAGAGAATGGTAAACAATTTTTCATGAAATTTCGGCAACTAATTGGAAGTTGCAAAAAGCACACGCAGAAAAGAAGTGAAGAATTTAAAAAACTATTAACTCATTTCCAGCTTGCAAAACACAATTTCGGGCTCAATTTCGAAATAATATTTCCTGCCGCACCTTTTATCCGGTCACCTGTGCCATCTAAACAGATAGGAATGTTAATGGCAACAAGCTTAAACTGAAAACAATATTGGTTTTTCCACCGGAGTTCCACCCGATTTTGGTTCCAGCAATGGCTCTTCTTCCCCTGAACATTTTCTAGATTCGCTCGTGTTGAAAGAGGGTGTGAATATTTCTTTTTTGGACGGACTTTAAATCTAAAAAATATAAAAACATATAGCAAAAAAGATTAACTCTTCTTGTATTTGTATAATTGCCAATTTTCATCCTAATCTCAAGTAATACAGTTTTGCCCTAAAAAAATTATTGGCAAATTATCGGCAAATTCACATTTTCTCTTGTGCATCATAAAAAGCGTATTAGGACTGGTGTTTTGTCCTAGTATTTTGACATCAATCTATAGGGTCATTGGCATTACTTCAGGATGTCCACTTTCTCGTATGGAACATATTCAATGTCAATTTTAAAAGGTCCAGGCATATACTAGTAGAAGCGTAATTGATGTAGTTTCATAGATTGTAGGATGAAGTAGGGAGGGACTCGAAATCAAACCATGCCGTGTAAGGGTTACTACAAAAGTCCCGTTAGGCCGTTACAATTTTATTTAACGTTAAAGTTGCTGAGCATAAGGTGGCGCTATTACAAAAGTATCATCATGAAATATCACATCACAACACTCCAACTCTCTGATGATACACACAAAAACGCAATAAAATGGTTTTAAAAGGTGTACATAAAAACATTATAAAATGAACAATCCCATTTTACTACTACACCAATTGTGTTTCCAAACCGTTGCAGCATTTTCTTAATGTTTCCTGACTGAACCAAAATGATGGTCCTCTTGGTCCGGTCTCGCAAAAATTTAATTCCAAGACAGTAATGCACTTCTTCGAAATCTTTCATCTGAAACTTTGATGAAAGCGCATTTTTAATTCGAATTTTTAACTCCTAAACGCTAGAGAAGATAAGCAAATCGTCAACGTAAAGTGCTCCGATGATCAGTCCTCCTTTTTCTCGTAGGAAATAAACACAGCAGACAAAATCGGAACGTGTAAGTCCTACGTCCAACAGGCCTTTGTCGAGAAGTCCATACCACGCTAGTCCTGTTTGCTTCAACTCATAAAGCACCTTTTTCAAATGACAATATAGTTGGTCCAGTAGTTGGTCGTCAGCTCGAGTCCTTCAGGCTGCTTCTAAAATATTTCTTTCTTTACATGTCCATGGAGAAAGGCGGTGACCGCGTCCATTTAGTCAATTTCCCAGTCATTTGCAACTGCCATCACCAAGAGCAGTTGTAATGTAGTGTATCTGACTACAGAAAATAAAGTCTCGTTCGTAGTCCACTCCATTTATCTGAGAACATCTGAGAACATTTTGTCGTGTTGCAATTGCAATATCCCACAAAAGTTAATCTGTCGCTCTTTGCGCCCAAATTTTTTGCGTTTTTCTTTTGGGATGTGAATATGCGCACTGCAACCAAAAGTTCATAAATAACTAATGTCTGGGACATTCTAAATCGAACATCTGCATCATTCTTCCCAAGTTGTCGCACCAAATAAACGACACGAAAGATTCCAGTATTTTTTCATTACTTTGTTTACAAATTGAAAACTTTCTCTGCCTGACAGTGAAGTTTGTATTTATTGTCGCATGAAATGACGGATACAGGTCCAGAGGATACGCAAAGGCTTAGGAGTGGTCATTTTGTCTACAAATCAATTTTAAAAAATAAAAAAACTAAGTAACTTTTAACGTCGATGATACTGATGATGAAAACAAATTATATTTTCAATTAACTTTTATGTTTGCAACGTAATTTTAAATTTAATTTAACTTGTTTTCACACGAACTGAGTACGATTATAGGCTGTAAAACTTCAAAAATTAATTTGTTTCCAAGGCAATGTTTCTTTTCAATTTTTCAACAGCAGTGAAACGTACTAAAGACATTAAACTTTAATGAAATATTGATATTTCAAAACTGTAATTCATCGTAGTTGTTAGCAAGGAACAGAGTACAAAAGTGTCAAATTCCATCTTCTTTTAACCAACAATTGTTGCTACCCCGCCATATACATTTCTTTGTATTCCATCTACAGATTTTTATGGTTGTTTTACCCAACTAAAGTGCCAACTTCGATTGTTGGCAAACCTTAGCCTAACCCTCGACCTAACCACAAGCTCACAATTAAACTTCACAATGCCACGATGGGAAACATTTCCCATCAAGACACGGCGCTTAAACAACCCTGGGAATCAACAATGTATACAACAAAACCCAATGCGCACAGACACATTTCTTACTTCTCTCACCACAGACCAATACTGATTGCAAACACACCAATAAACGACAACAACTCCTGCAGGAATGTAGTTCTGGGTCCTCTATAAATTGTTTTTGCCTGCAAATTCATTTTTTTTCTTGAAAAAGGTGTAAAATTGTTATTTTCTAAATATTTATGGGCCCCTTTGTCATAAATACTCTAACTGGGTCCCCGAAGAACCCAAGATACACCAAAAACCACATTAAACTTATTTTATGTCCACTTTTTGTTCCCTTTTTTAATATTTACCTTTCGTCGCATCGCAATGCATACACAAATACTTTGATATTATTAGCACACCTGGATGAGTCACGAGCATGTATCTGTGATCCGATTATTGGGTGACGAGTTGACACAACGTCTAAAAAAAGGCGCCCCATCTGACTCATCCTTCCGAGAGAAAACTTATCATGTTTTAAAAATATTTTTCTCACATTTTTTGCTTTTATAAAACACTAAATTCGCGTATTAACAAAATATTAACTTTAAGATCAAGGATCAGACCGGCAAGAAAAACGCAATTATAATATCACCTAAAATGACGACCTCGAAACCCAAAAAAAAGTAAATAAATAAAAAAGAATGGAAACAACAAACAAAGTTCTCACACTTCTTTAGATTTGCATTTTATAGAGTGGAGGACGCCAATGCTAAAAAACATGTCGCGTTCTTTTTCTCGCTTTGCTACAATTTCCTCGCAGTGGTTTCACGCGTCACCGAACCAGAGGGTCACTTAATTGGTCGACCAAGGACATGCCTGGGAGCTCGGAGTAAACGTTTTTAATCAATTGATGCAATCAGATGAGATGAAAGCAAAACAAATAACAAAAATTAATAAAATCTAACAAAACTCAACAAAACTTCATAAAACGTAATTAAAAGCAATAAAAATCAATAAAATATAATAAAAATCAATAAAATATAATAAAAATCAATAAAATGTAATAAAACATGTCGCGTCCTACTT
Source organism: Strigamia acuminata (assembly GCA_949358305.1). Lineage (NCBI taxonomy): Eukaryota > Metazoa > Arthropoda > Chilopoda > Geophilomorpha > Linotaeniidae > Strigamia > Strigamia acuminata. Next base: position 27,617,157 of record OX442314.1, on the reverse strand, counting down.
TGTATAGGTTTAAATAGCGCTAACGTGTAATACTTTACCTGTGATCAATTATGCAAATACCCAAATGAATACTAAATGTATGTAAATAAACAGGTAATTTATTCACCAGGCTTTATGCCTTTAAAATACACTCAGTAATAATTCTAGAGTCGACGTGGTCAGCGTCGAACAAAGGATTTCTCAAGATGGCGTCGTCGATTCCGCGTGGTCGGCGGAACAAAGGCGGCGTCTCGAGTTGTCGTTAATTCGTCACGGATTCGTCTTCACGGACGCGGTGGAATGCTCTTTCGAGTCTTCTATCCGTGCCTGTTGTCTAGGGTTTGTTTAGCGTCGCAGAGGCCTCGTCTAGGAACTTTGGGGTTCCCTACAAAGCACTCGGACACTTACTTCGGCGAATAATCGTCTGGGCGATTATTCTGGGTGATTTCACAAGGGCTATTCTCGTGCTTTCGCAGGAATAGCTCGCAAGTGACTTCGTGAGAGTTACAGTTTGCACTTTACTCAGCGATCCTCGATCAATCCTAACTTGTAGTTGAAGTTGGCCTGACGGTGAGGTAGTTGCTGTGTTCTTGGTGTCGTTTGTGTAAGTTCTGACTTTAGGCGGGAAACACAGCCTTTTATGCAGTGGGGTGAAGGGCCGGCGATCAACCAATGGGGGCTGACCATCAGCCGCTTCCTCCCCCTCGGGGCACACACCTGCCATGGGGAGGTGGAGCCAACTCGGGGGGGAACGACTCTTCAATCACAGTGACTCAGAGGACAAGCATCCGCCCTGGGGGGACACTTATCCAACTGGGTCACCACACGTCCCTCCTCCAGCTTCGATCTCGGATCGGAGCGATCTCAATTTTATCGCTCTCCTCTGCGAAGAGCCGGCAGCACTCCTCTGCATGGGCGGAGGATCACTGGTGGCACTGCCGGGGGCGGCGGTGGTAAATCCGGGGGCAGAGAGGTTGTCAGATCCGCAGGATTCTGTCGCTCGTTGATGAAGTACTGCGGGTGACCGCCGACCGGCTCGCCAATCAGTCCCGTACGTTCGTGGATCCAAATCCGGGTGGATGCCGGGAATCGGTCGGGAACGAGCCGGATCCTTCGCGACTCGGCGCTCGATCCGGGTTTCCGGTGGGCTCGCAAGATTCGGCGATGGAAGACGGCGTCCATGGTAGATCGGGCCTCTCTGTTCAGCCATTTGAGGACCGACTCGCCGTGATCATCGGAGTCAATGATGCGTTGTCGCGTGAACTCCGACATCTGAAGGAAGGGGTATTCCACTCCCAGCCTCAAATAAAGCTGCGCTGCTGGGGGCGGCGGAGGCGATGGAGGAAGTGGAATCTCCATTGGACTCTCCAACGGTGGCGTAGCCGGCTCTGTTGTAAGAGCGGCCAGCTCTGCCGCTGGTGGCGAAGGAGAGGGCAGCGGAGGAGTTCGCGGTCCTCGGTTGGAGCGCTTCGGAATCAATTTGGGTCGATTCGCATACCGCTTCTCCTTTGGGAATACCGGCTTTGGGGTCGGTATGTATGGTTGGACCGCCGCCTCTGGGGGGGCGGTCTCGATGGCCTGTGGGAGGCTCGCTGTCGTTCCCGGTATCTCCGGAGCCTCCCGAATTGTTCGCAACAAGGAAGGGTGGACTCCGGGGTTCCGGTAGCGGAATGCCAACGAACGCATCTTCGAAAACTGCAGGCCTGGGTTCTCCGTATTCCTGGCCAGGTCGAAGCGCAGCGAGGCGGGCTCAGGAGTCCATCCGGCCCATACCTGGTACAACGCCCGAGGAAGGTGAACTCCCTCACGGTCGACGATTGTCCAGGCCGCCATAGCCTGCCGACTGTCCAAGAAGACGCCCAGGGACAGCAGCTGGGCCATGACGTTCGTCACTGCCAAATTCAAACTGCTCCGATGGCAGGGGTGAGCGCGGTCCGGATTGCCACTGAATTGTTGTGACAGCGTCCGCATCTGTTCGATCGCCCAATTGATGTGGTGGGTTTGGGCGGCGTCGGCCTGTCGTATGGCCAACTCGGCAATCGCGGGGTTCTCGTATTCGGCCAGATATTCTTGTAGCTCGCTGAGTGGGGGATAGGCCGCTTCACGCCGGCATCGAGCGTCCATCTCTCGCTGGGCGTACCATTCGGCGTTGCGATAAGGTCGACACACTCGTGGCGTTGGGGGTGACGGTGGACGGCCCAGCCCGGGTAGATTATCGTATCTGACCCGCTTCGGAGCTGGATCCCCCACCGGAATCATCCGGGGAGGAGTCCAAGCGGTCACGGCTGGGTTTGTACCCTCGAGGAGTGGCGGCCATCGCGATTGCACTTGTGGGGGCACAAGCGCGGTGGGCACAGCCGGTGTTGAGCCCGACGGCCGGTTGGCCGCGTATCCTCGGAAGGCGTTCTTCAATGCTACGGCCAGATCCTGTTTTGTAACCGGCCCATCTTTGTCCGACTCATCTGGGGACATTTGCTCTTCCGTCAACTCTCCCAAATCAATCTCTGCTTGGCGCCTGGACGGTCCAGCCGTGGGTCCGAGACTCTGGGGTTCGGACCGTTTCGCGGCGGCCATCTCTCGCTCCTTCTCTAATCCCTTAGCTATCAGGGATTGTGCTCGCAACTTCTGACGTACTTTGCGCTTTCGATTCCTCCGGGTGCTGGCTGCGACGGATCTTCGTTGGGCCGTCCTCTGGGGGACGTCCGTCGGAGAATTCGGTCTCTGGTGTGATGAGACGGTTCGTCGCGACGAGGATTGATCTGACGACTGTGTGGTAATCGCCATGAACAACGAGGATCTTTTCTTTCCTCGATCTTGGTGTGTCTCGGTCCTCGCAGCCCAGTGGGCGGAAGATTCGACTGTTCGCTCAGCCCGCGCGTCGTCTGGCGAGGCAGGCTCGAGCGTTACTACTCGGCGACACTCCGAGCGCACGACAACTCGAGTTCGGGAACTGGAGCTGCTCGAGCGGCTGCGGTAGTCGCGGCTCGTTGACGGGCCGGCCTCTATTGGGGAGACGGCCTGTCTTCTTCGTGCGGGTCCGCGTGGGGCGGACTCCGCCGGACGCTTCGATCTTCTGTGATGGCGGCGACTTCCCAGGATACCAGCGTGGTATAACTGCCACATCTCAGACTGCGTGGCCGTAAAATTCGCCGGCGGTATCCATCTGGGTGTCAGATGATCTTCTTCGATGTCGCGAAGCCATCTACGGATTTCTTCGGGGGAGAAACCGTTTCTCTCGAGAACTCGGGTTACTCCGTGAGTCTCGGTGCGCTTTAAGCGTTTGATCTCGTCGTCCACTATTCTCTGGCGGGCTGCCAAGGTCGGGGCCTCGCTCCACCTATGGGAGGTGTGCAGCTCGGCCACCGTGCCTGGGTAAGCCTCTTCCAGGTACCCGGAGTAAACGGGGCTCGGCGGATCCGCATCGGGTGGGATCCGCGGCCCCACTCGCTCCCTCATCTCCTTCGTCATGCACTCGACCAGCGTTTTTGATCGCTCGAATTTTTCCTCGAGGGTCCTGGAATACATCAATCGGATTTTCCAGGCGCTGGTCTCTGCAGGATAGGCCTGCCGCAGGTAAATCGGCAGGGCTCCGCGAAAGATGTTGTTGGCGGTTGACGCCGTCGGAGGCAGGGCGTCCCACGATTCTAGCGGGTCGACCTGAATAATTTTAGATCACAAGATTAATATAATAAATCCCAGTTAACGATGGGGATCAGAAATATGCTCAAGATCGACGGTGGCAGCAACTCCTTTCTTTTGTTGCGGCCGTCGGTCTTATTTTCTTGTTTCGCAGTTCTGCGATGATCTCCGCCGTCGTAGCGCTGATCCAACACTACTTTTGAACTCAGGTGATCCGCTTTTTTGGAAGGGGTCGCAGGCAAAACCGATCGTTAAATTTTAATTTCTTACGTTAAACTTTTTTATTTTAACTCTAATCGTATTTTAATTTATTACGATGTTTAAATTTAAAAGAAAGAAAACCTTTAGTTTTGGTTTTGGTTTGCCACGACGCCATTCCGCGAACACTTCCTTTGTTCTAGTTTTTTGGCGGCCTTGACTCCGAGGTGAATCTGGGTCCACTCTCGGGTTTTTAGCCAGCCTTAAATCAACAATAAAACAGAAAGAAATATATCAGTCACAAGTCACGCTCCAATCTGGGTTGGATGCAACAGATTCAAAGAATTATGTGATTTCTCTGGGGAAATCACACTAATTTACCTGCAACGGCGGTTGTTCGTCCCAATTCTCATCGTCTTCTGCATTTACGATTAGGCCGTCGCTCTCGTCTCTCGACGATGCGCTCGGCTCTAATCGTGGGTTGCGTCGATCGGCCATTTCAATTTAGGAAAATGAAGTTTTGTTTGAGAGGTCTTTGTCTTTCTCTTTGGGGGAGAAGCAAAAACACGTCTCGTCGTGTTAAAAACAGTCGGAAACTGGGCCTATCGACGCTGAGAATTGTGGGTCTCGAACGCGTCTCGTATTTTGCGAGATCCGCCGTGCTGGCAATGACGCTACGGGGTCGACCGCGTGGTTTCATTGTCACGTGGTCGCCCGATACGTCATAACTTCTCGTCTGTTAGTGGTGACTGCGACAATTCGTTGCGAAGTTTGGACTTAGCCAAATTTTCGCGTTTCAACATGTGCAGCAGCTCTCGTAAGTAAATCTTTTTATTTTACAAGGCCTCCGCTCCATGTTATCACATTTTCTTTTATTTTTAGTTCTTCCCCACGACTTTGCCGTCCCGAATGAACGGATTATTGCTTCGTCGTGGTCGAAGGTTGATTTTCGACGTGCTCGTAGATCGTGACTCTACTTGCTCGTTCATCTCCGATGTGTTGGCATTTTTCTCATTACTAATTTTTTTATTTTCCATTTCAGAAGTACTTTCTTCTGCTTCCTCCCTCTCCGAAATTGCTTGCTCCGGCTGTGCTGGAGCCTCGTCGGCCGGAGATTCGGCGTCGAAGAATTCATCCTCGTCCTCCGCTATATTTTCAGCTTCATTTGTTTTTTGGAACGTGTCGACCACGGTGCCCCCTTGGCCGCTGTGTGTCTGACCTTCCAGCCAGATTTCTTGGGGAAACTCTGGCAGATATGGCCTTAAATCTCGGCCATGTATCGACTGAAAATTTTTGTTGTCCTCTAAGCGGCGTAGTTGGTATGCGTTGCCGCCGTGTTCGGCCACAATTACATAGGGACCGTCCCTCTTGTCGGCTAAACCTGCGGCGATGCCCCTCGCTGCATTGGACAACGTGTGTGCCTCCTTCCACACTAGATCATTCACTTTAAAGTTCGCGAAAGCGAGATCGCCTTCTTTATCTGCGATTCTTTCTCTCATGTTGAAAATATGCGCCATCATATGCTGGTATGTGTCGGATATAGTCTGTTCCAACCGGCACACGTACTCGTGTGGGCTCGATGGGTCTAATACGTTAACAGCTTCGGCAACGCGTGGGTCCCATGGCATCCTTAATTCGCGGGCGAAGTTGAGGTACGCCGGTGAGAATTCGCGTGTTCTTGACACGGTTGAGCGAATGCTGAAAGCGATTTCTCGCAGGTATTCGTCCCATCGATTGTGAATATCGGTGAATACTGTCAGCGCATATTTTATGTCTTTATTTAATCTCTCGACTGGGTTTGTCTGAGGATTATACGTGGAGGTGTTTGATGCATCCATTTTAAATTTTCTACAGAAGTCCTTATATATTCTCGATCGGAATTGGGGGCCGTTATCCGAAATGAGTTTTCTGGGAAACCCAAATCGCATTGCCACGTCGTAAAGGCACTCGACTATGTTTTCAGCCGAGGGCTTCGCGAGGGCGTACAGCTCCGGCCATCGGGTGGCCACGTCCATAATTACGAGAATATACATGTTCTTGTTTCCCGTTGTGGGCTTGGGGCCCATCAAGTCTATGCTTAAGCAGTCAAACGGTGCGTAGGGTCCGAGAGACATGGCGTTTCTGGCCACTTTATCTCGCGGTCTGCACGCTTGGCACCGGGGGCAGTGTCGGATAAATTTCGTTATCTTTTGCCGCGCGCCCGGCCAGAAGAAAAGTTGTTTTACTCGATAAAGGGTCCTCGCCACGCCAGAATGGCTGGCGAGCGGGTGTCCGTGCATCAGCCACAACAGTCGGGTGTGCAGCGATGCCGGCACGACCACTTTAACCGAGTTTCCCGCTCCGCTGAGGTCATCTTGAAACGTCGGGTGGTATTTTACCAGGAGTTCATCATCTATGAGGTAGCTTGTTGCTTCTTTGACGAACTGTTTCCGGCGGTGTGGGTTTGTCATCCCTTCCGGAAATTCGCCGTTCAGCAAATATTGCGTTATAATTTGACATTTTGTGTCTGCTGCCTGGTGTTCGACGAACTCACGTCTCGTGGGTGGAGCGTATTGTGTTTTTTCTTCAATTTTTGCTGTGAAGGCGCGTAGTAGTGTTTTGTGGGTTTCTCCGGGGGGCGGAGATTGAATTTCGGATGTTGAATTGTTTGTCCCAGCTGGCTGGTATGTTCGAGTCCAAAAACCACAAAACGTTCTATCTTCAGGCTCCATCACTGGTAGCTCGTTCGCCTTTCGCAAACGCCATATTCTCCGTGGAGTCGGGCAGTACAAGAGGTGGGTGTCGTCCTCGCCGTCGTCGTCTGGTCCCTGGGGGTCAGAGGCTGGGGCTCTCGAGAGGGCGTCGGCCACATGATTGTACTTCCCGGGGCGGTACGTAATTGTTATATCGCACGCCATTAACTCCAGTTGCCATCGTGCGAGTCGGCCGGAGGGTTCCTTGAGCTTCATCAACCAGCTTAGTGCCTGGTGATCTGTCTGAACCTCGAAGTTCGTGTACTCCAGATAGTCGCGAAATTTCCGAACTGCCCAAATTACGGCTAGGCATTCTAGTTCCGTTGCCGTATAATTTTTCTCCGCGCCCTGTATTTTTCTGCTTATAAACATACAGGGTACTTCTTGCGAGATTCCGTTGTACACGTGGGTCTGCAGAAGGGCTGCACCCAGTCCGATTTTACTCGCGTCGGTGTGCAACACGAACGGTCGGTTTAGGTCCGGCAATGGCATCTTTTCGACGTCAGCCAGCATTTGCTTGATAGTGCTAAATGCGGCCTCGCACTGGACCGTCCACTCAAACTCTTTATCCGTTCGTAAGAGATCCGTTATAGGCGCGGCCACTTCAGCCAGACCAGAGAGTAGTCGGCCGAAGAAATTGACCATGCCCATGAATCTCTGGACACCTTTTATATCTTCGGGGGCGGGGAATCCGTTTATTGCTTTGACTTTTTCGGGGTCAATCGCGATTCCCTCGACTCCTATTCGATATCCTAGGAAGGCAAGCTCTTTCCTGCAAAACTTGCTCTTCCCTGGATGGATGTGGAGTCCTGCCTTGGCTAGGCGAGAGACCACTCTATCGATGTGGTCTATATGTTCTTCGAATGTGTCCGACGTTATTATGATGTCGTCGAGATACGCCCACACGAAGTCGTGCAGCATATCTCCCAACACGCTTTCGATCAGTTTCTGGAACGTGCTCGGGGCGTTTACAAGCCCGAACGGCATCACGTTGAACATTAGTCTTCCTATCGGGGAGTAGAAAGCCGTTTTCAGTTTGTCTTCGGGTTTTAGCTCCACTTGCCAATACCCCTTTGACAGGTCCATGGTGGTTACCCACTTGAACGGGCTCAGTTCCCGGAGGATCGAGTCTATAGACGGCATCTGAATCGGGTCAATAACCGTTATCGCGTTCAGGGGGCGATAATCAATGCATAGTCGAGGTTCCGAGCCTGGACGCATCACCAGGACGATCCGCATGGCGTATTCGCCCAGGGCTTGCGTTACTATGCCCTTGTCGAGCATGTCTTGGCACATTTGCGTCACGATGTCTCTTTTCTGGGGGTTCATCCCCTTGTAAGGCACTCGAATCGGCTTGTCTGTGGTTAAGACTATTTCGTGTGTTGCTTCCGTCGTTCGACCAGGTGTCTTGGTCAGAATTCTTTCATGCTTTCGAAGCACTCGCCTTAGTAGCGATGCCTCGTTAACACGCAGTGCTGCCTCCCCGACCAGGGTGTCCACGACGTTACTCCTCTGTAATTCCAGAGTGAAGGCTGCGAAATCGTAATCTTGGACGAATTTTCGCAATCCTCTTCCGTATTCCTCTTTGTCCTTGGCTTCGTCCAGTAATTTTTGGGGAACTACGGGGACTGACCGTTCTCCCTCGGGACTTATCCAGTTCCATGAACGGGTTATCGGGTTTGGCTGAATTTTCAGTTTCGCCATGATGTCCATCCCTAGGAGGAATACTTTGTCGTGGGATGGCAAGACTATGAAGGGGTGGGACAGGTTCCCCCCCGTCCAGTCGATCATGATGCGAACTACGCCCTTCGGCTTGACGTAGCCGTTGGCGGTGAGCAATTCTACGTTCGCGTTCACTTGTGCCACCTTCTTTCCAATATCCAAGTCTTTTACTATATCTTCGGATATGAATGAACGATCCGCTCCTGAATCCAGTAGACCGAACAATTTTTGGTTTTCTATCTCCACTGGCAGCATACACAGAGTTTCGCAATGTGCTTTCGTGACATTGCAGTGAAATACGCGTAATGTCTGGGGCTCAACCTCCAGATTGAACGGAAGGTCCGTCCAATCCATGTCGACCTCCGGTTTCGTTCTCACTTGCATACTCGTTAACGTCACTTTTTCCTCCTTCTTCGGAACGATCTGTATGCGGTCTTTGATCTGTGCCTCTGCCAAGGCATGACCTGCGGGTCCAGTGTGATATTTCTTCTTTTTAATTTCCGCGGCTGGCGCAGACGAAGCTGAATTTATTTCGGCGACGCCTGCGCTTGGAAGTTTTTTGCCAGATCAGTTCTTAACTCCATCATCATTTTCATCATGGTTTGCATGATGTCCTTTTCTTTGACGGTTTTCTCACATTTATCTGAGTAGTGGCCGTATTCTCCACAGCTGTAACATTTGATGTTACTTTTATCCCCTGTGGGAGTGAATCCCGGTTTTTTCGGGACGAAGGGCGTCGGGAATCGTCTTTTTCCTCCCAATGCTCCTCTCGCTTTTGTTGCTTGCACGTGTGCTCTGAATTGTGTGATTGCCAAGGCCCGGTGTGCATGGTGCAAATAGGGACCTTGATCGTCGCATCCCGTCGATAAGTTTTCGAGGTGCTCATTTAGGGCTTCCTCGTCGCTCGATGCTGGCTCCTCTTCTTTAGCCGTGGCGAGAGGTGTTGTCTCTTCGACTTTCTCCATCTGGGTGGAGTCCGTCGAGGTCACCTGCATCGCCGTCGCTGCCGGTGCTTTCTTTGGGGCAGCTATCGGGTTGGCTGGAAGAATACTGCCTGCTTTAGGCGTCAGCATTCGTCCGAAGGATGCTTCGGTGAGACTCATTATGCCGCTCAAATATTCACTTGGCCTCATTAATTTTTCTGAGGTCTTGTGGCGTTCGGCGCTCGTCTGCAACCGCTTCTCGTGCGCGTCAGCTTCTTCCGGGGGCAGAGTGGCGTAATACCGCTGTTCTATTTCTAACGTGTTTGTTAGAAGATAGTTACTGACATCTTGGTAATCGCCAGTGCGGGGTGCACGCATGTCTAGCAGAATTCTTTGCGAGTGGGCCGATAATCCTCCGTAAAAGATCATCGTAAAACCAGCGGGGTTTATTTCGTACGGCGCTCTTGCAAACAGGAGTTTCGCTCGGGCGTCGTAGTCGGCTAATGTTTCTCCTGGGGCTTGTCGTAGACCCCGTAATTTGTTACTGATCTCGTCTGGAGTCTCGCCGTATCGGAGATCGAAACGGACGAGAAAATCGTCCCAGGTTGGGTTTTTCAGTCCCTGGTACCATTCTCGAGCTGACCCCGTAGTTAGCTCCACTAGCCCGTGGGTTAGCATGTCGGCGACGGTGGCTTTTGTCGCTTTCTTGATACGCATTACTTCGTCCAGGAAGCGGTCTCCGGCCTTCCACGAACCGTCAAATCGCGTTTGAATATAGTGTTGCCAGCGGATGTTACCCGTGGCTTCACTGCTTGGTTCGTTTCGTACGCCATATTTGCGCTTAACCCTCTCTCCAGCGCGATTATGTTCGTCGCCTGGATGGCCTAGATCGATTCCTTCTCTTCTGAAAGAGTTCAGCAGGGCTCGGCCTAGCTCAGACATCGTGTAATGTCGGCCAGATGAGTCCTGAAAGTTCCCTTCCTCTGAACGAGGGTTGGAGCTCCGGGAAGAGCGGTCTGAAGCATTCGGCCGGTTCGACCGGTGCCCATCGCTGCCTTCTTGACTCCTTCCTGTAGACGGTCGACTCGGATGGTCGTCGTCCGACGAATCGGAGGGCTCGGAGGGATCTCCTTGGGGGTGAAACCTCGGCCCTCTCGGTGGGGTCTCTCCGCCAGCCTTCTTCTGTTTCGAGCCTTCGGATGGCGGCGGCTCCCCTCCGTCGTTGTTCTCGCAAAAAGAATGCCATCTGTTTTCCTCGCTCTCGGGGCGTTCCCGATTTTTATTTGCGTTTTTCTTTTCGAGTAACGCGTCGATGGCTGCTCCCGTCTCGGATCTTTTTGAGGGGTGACGGTCCTTTGTTTTTGGGACCGATCCGTCTCTCTTTTGAGATTTCCCCCTTTTTGCCGTTTTTGCCGGCTTTGCTGCATCTTCTCCTGTGTCGGTATCAGAGCCGCTTGGGGGTTCTGACTTCCGTTTCGGGTTTTCTTCCCTTTTCTTCCTGCCCGAGACACCTTGTTCGTACTCTTTTTGGAACTTTTCTGTTTCTTTCTCCCAGTTTTCGGCTTCCCATCTTTTTTGCTCATCTATTATGGCTTGTTTCTTTGCTTTGTACTCTTCGGTCCATCTGACTCGGTCCCATTCCTCTTTCTCTTTCAGGAACTGTTCCTTTTCTTTTCTGGCTTCCTCTTCTCTCAACCTCTCGCGATGTTGTTCTTCCCATTTTTGGTGTTGTAAAATGGCTTCTTCTCGCAACATTTGTAGCTTTTCTGCTTTTCTTTGAGCTACGAGCGCTTGAAATTGGTCCTCGTACTCTTGAGCTTCTCGATGTCGCCCTTCCACCGTGGCGTTCCATTCTTTTCGAATTTTAGCTTCTCGTTCCTCCCTCATTTTTTGGACCAGTTTTTCTGTTCTCTCGGTGGTTCTTCTTTCGCGTTGCTCCCTTTCTTCCTCTTCCTTCCAGAGTTCTCGCCGCTCTGCGCTCAGTCTTCGTTGGCGATTAGTCGCTTCTTGTCTGGCTTCTTCGCGGGCCTTCTCTCTGGATTGGTGAAGTGCCCGGTTGGGGTCTGGCGCGAAACCTCCGGTGTCACTGGGCGTTACCTGGGGCATGGGCGTCTCCGCTGCTGGTCTTGCGACCGGCGTCGGGGCTTGTGCCGCGCAGATAGCGTCAGTGAGTAGAGTAATCGATTCCCAGACTGACGTTCCTACTGGAATGTCTATCATCGCTTTCAGTTGGGCAGCTTGCCGTGTCAACCGAATTAGGTGAGATACCTCGAAGGAAACAACCGCAGGACTCGCCGTAACTCGGGGGGTTATCGGGGTCCCGCCGTCGTTTTTTCGTGGGGTTTGCTCCACGGACGTCTGAGCCGTGGGTGGCGATGGGTTCGTGCCGACCGTGACCGTTATTTTCGGAGCTTCATTCGTCTCCTCGGTCATCAATATCGATACTCGTCCTGGCGATACGTCGCGAATTTCTTCTCGATTTTCTATGGCTTCCGGATCGGTATCCTCGAAGGGTTGCATATTCAAGGGAACCCGCTCTCGCTCTGGCCCGTCTAGGGCCGCGAGCGATGCAGCTTGCTCCTCTTTCTGCGCCTTCGCTCTCCTTTTATTCGCTCGGGCTTTCGCCTTTGCGGACATTTCAGGGACGGGACCATCCGATCTCAGGTGGTAGTCGGAGGTCCTTTTTCCCTTCTCGGGCATTCTCTGCTCGGTTTCAGACGTGGATTGCTCGTCTTTGTCTGACATTTTCTTTCGGTAATTCTACGATTTGGGTTATCTTATTGAGAGATCACAAGTTCAGATTTGAGATTTATTTCTAAATCCCGGCCAGGCCCCCACGTGTCGCGTCCTACTTTGTATAGGTTTAAATAGCGCTAACGTGTAATACTTTACCTGTGATCAATTATGCAAATACCCAAATGAATACTAAATGTATGTAAATAAACAGGTAATTTATTCACCAGGCTTTATGCCTTTAAAATACACTCAGTAATAATTCTAGAGTCGACGTGGTCAGCGTCGAACAAAGGATTTCTCAAGATGGCGTCGTCGATTCCGCGTGGTCGGCGGAACAAAGGCGGCGTCTCGAGTTGTCGTTAATTCGTCACGGATTCGTCTTCACGGACGCGGTGGAATGCTCTTTCGAGTCTTCTATCCGTGCCTGTTGTCTAGGGTTTGTTTAGCGTCGCAGAGGCCTCGTCTAGGAACTTTGGGGTTCCCTACAAAGCACTCGGACACTTACTTCGGCGAATAATCGTCTGGGCGATTATTCTGGGTGATTTCACAAGGGCTATTCTCGTGCTTTCGCAGGAATAGCTCGCAAGTGACTTCGTGAGAGTTACAGTTTGCACTTTACTCAGCGATCCTCGATCAATCCTAACTTGTAGTTGAAGTTGGCCTGACGGTGAGGTAGTTGCTGTGTTCTTGGTGTCGTTTGTGTAAGTTCTGACTTTAGGCGGGAAACACAGCCTTTTATGCAGTGGGGTGAAGGGCCGGCGATCAACCAATGGGGGCTGACCATCAGCCGCTTCCTCCCCCTCGGGGCACACACCTGCCATGGGGAGGTGGAGCCAACTCGGGGGGGAACGACTCTTCAATCACAGTGACTCAGAGGACAAGCATCCGCCCTGGGGGGACACTTATCCAACTGGGTCACCACAAACATTATAAAATTTAATAAAACGTGATAAAATCAAATTAACGAGACATTTGTTGGTGGACCTCAGTGGTGGCCATGAGTCATGATCACATGACCACTCAATAGCCCCCAAAGGTGCAGGCACACACCGTTATCAACACCCTTCCCTCTGCAGGTGAGTTTCTCCCCTGTCTATCGGCTGGTCGTGTCGACGATGAGAACGCGCGAACGCCGCGTTCCCACGGGGTATCGCACACCTGGCACGTGACGTCATGCGCGCGGCAGCATTCCAATGAATGAATGAATGAATGAGATGCAGTTTCCTCATCACATAATCGCCGATTAGCGTGTTTGTACAAATCGATCCGCGATTTTTATTTATTTCGCAATTAAAACTGCAACGAAATCGAAAATTGATTTTTTTTACGGAATTATTTATTTAAATACAATTTTCATCGAACGTGACGAATTAATTGGAAATAAAAATGGCGGGTTGTGTCTTTTTATTTGTTGGGTAAAATCACGGTACGAATGTGGGCTGGGTCGATTTGCTGCTAAATGGATGCGCCTTTCCTTTCTTCCGCCTACTGCACTTGGCCACGTGCTTGCGCGTGGTCGACTCGCGCCCGACCCTCGCCCTAGGTGGCGCTGCATCTGCGATCTGCCCCACACACGCTACGCACATGCCGCTACTGGGAAGACTGTTGGTTGCGAGTTCCCACGCTCGACTCGCCGACCCTCATATTTCCACCTACCTGCTGCCACACTCGCTCGACCCTCCCCCGTCCTCCCCCTTCCTCCGCGATACAAAACAGGTCGCTGTAGCGAGGGGATGTGCAACGTGTGCCCATTGTAAAGGGCACGCGACGTTCCGTATGGAGATCATAACTTGGCTTGTCAATGGGATATGTCGGGAAATTAAAATTGAATGATCGTTGGGAACCGAAAACGACCGAAAAGCGGGAGAAATGTCAATTGTGTTCGACTATCTGAAAATATTGATAAGAAAATAAAAATTAAAAATTAAAAATTAAATTAATAAATAAAATGTTTTAAAATTTATGAAATTGCGGGAAATAATTTAAGATTTATGGTCATACAGAAAAAAATTAATCAAATTTATGAAATTAAATTTTAAAAAAATGAACAAAAGTAATAAAACTGCGAAAAGTAATTATAATTACCATAATTAATGAAATTAAGTGAAAAAAAGTTCAAACTAAATGGAATCAAGTGAAAAAAAAAGTACAAAATAATTGAAATTAAGTGAAAAAAAGTACAAAATAAATAAAATTAGTAAAAAAAAATAAACAAAACCAATTAAATGAAACAAAATCATTTACCAATTAATCAATCTCCAGGAAAACGTTTAAATTCTTTCATCAAATCCCGGAAAACAAAAACAAAAACAAACTTTTTCGTTGTTTATTTTGATGTAAAACTCGGCCCGATTTATGAAAAACTTAAATGGTTCTCGAAATCCGAGATGACACAAATCGGTTGCACGTGACACCCATCCACCCTCGAAAAACAGCAAAGACTCTTGAGTTGCCAGGGGCATCGGGCGCCAGATGCGCAGGGGACTCGACATTCCATCGCCAGCCAAGCGCGAACGACCCTGCAGCACAATGCGCGCTTCCTGAGACCCTGCGTGGGAACGCGTTGGGAAGGCGAGCGCCAGCCAGTTCCCACGCCAGCGCACGAGACCTGCTCGCACCTGCTCACCGCTATATAAGGGGAGCGCGTGCCTGTCTCACGACATTCCGATACTTGCCAGCACACGCAACACGTCTCTTGCTCAGCTCTCACTATGGATACCTGCAACAACATGCACGTCTACAACGACGTCGAAGCCGAAATCAATTCCGTTATCGCCGAACGAGGAGTCACCAAAGCCTCCGAATACAGAAAGGTAAATTTTTAATTCCAAATTTAAACAATTTAAACAATTTAAACCAAAAAAATAATTTTTTTAACTTAAATTTCGATGATTTTTGAACGTGTTTCTAAATATTTTTGATTTTTCTTCTCCAGGTAATCAAACCGCTGTTGGAAAAACGACGTCGTGCACGTATCAACAACTGCCTGACCGAATTAAAAGATTTGCTCGTGGAGACGTACAAAAACGACATCAGCGAGCCGTCCAAGCTCGAAAAAGCCGACATTCTCGAACTGACAGTCCGACACTTGCGAGAACTGCGCCAACAACGACGCGTCGTCGTGTCCACGCGACGAACCGACGCCACCGACTTCTGCGCCGGCTACAGCGAATGCGCCGGCGAAGTGGCCGCCTGTCTGGGCAACATGCCCGGACTCGACACGGGTGTTCGCGCTCGACTTCTCACCCACTTGTCGAAACGTGTCAACCCCGTGAGACCGTCTCTGGACTTGATTCACGCGTCCTCCCTGACGCCCCCTCCGTCACCGCGGAGCTGCTCGACCCCCATTTGTGATACCGACTCCATCCCCGAGCACACACTCACACATCCCGTACCACAACGCACCGTTACGCCGCCGCACAGGCCGACGGACTACGTTCTGCCCACCGGTTACGCCTCCTTGGCCGTCCTCATGTCGCACAAGGAATCACTTCACCATCAGACCAGCCGCGCACCTGTTTGGCGTCCGTGGTAGTGTCCAGGTCTGCTCAAAGCTCGACTGTGATAAACAGAGACTCTCAAGAGACTTGCAAAGTCTTTCCAAAGATATTTTTTATACTCGATGTGATTATTTTTTGAATTTGAAAACAAAAAATTGAAATATTTTCTTTAAAAAAATGTGAAAAATAAAAAAGCAAATTTATTGAATTATAACAGAATCAAAGTCGTCATATTTTATTCAATTATTTTTAAAACTTGTAGAAATATCAACCACGTTAAATATCAATTGATAGAACACAATCTACCGTATTTTACCGATTAAGAGTCGCTCTCGAATGGTAGCCGCGGCTCAGACACCAAGAATAGCGTATTTTTGCAAAAGTACGCTATTGTTTCCGTATTTAACCTCACGAACGATGATAGTACGCTTCGTTCCTGACGTTCAGACTTCGTTTGTTACATTAAACAAATTTAACAAACCGAAATTGTAATTGCTGACAAAAATGTCAGCCGCGGCTCTTAATCGATAAAATACGGTATTTATTAATTTATTTTTAAGAAGTGGGATGAGTCATTCCCACCTGTTGTTTGTGGCCACTGAGCCATTAATGGGTCAATCACGGGGGGGGGGGGACACAGGCAACATGTGGTGAGTGATGCCACTGAGTCACGTTCTGGGACTGAATGAAGTGAACAGTGTTTCCTCCCTCATTATAAAAACAGGTGGAGCGTGGGAACAGGCGAACGCCACACCCAAACGGACACGTGCCTCGACCACACTCCAAATTCCAGACCGAACCGTCGCGATTTGTCCATTAATTTGTAAATTAATCGTCCGTGCATTTTCCTCTCCACCCTTTTTCCGAATAAATCCCTTTCCACGCCTCATAAGTTTGAGGGATCGAGATAAATAGACTTGTTGTAAGAGATAAGGTGGACATTGGTCACCAACGTTTTTCTTTACAAGTCCGTGCGACTGTGAAAACCGTTGAGAAACACAACTGGGCGTTGGTCAAGTCCTCTGCGCAATCAACCGCGAACCGAAGTCGGCCACGCGTGCTGATAAGCACGCTGGACTTGGGAAAAAGAAAAGGTGACCACACGATGGATGACCGTATGGTTTCCACAGGGAGGGGTAAAAACCAGGTCAGTGAGAAAGGGTAGGGTCGAGAGATGATATATATTAGTTGGAATTTCAAACCCCCAGTATGTGCTCTTTTTATACCTGTTGGAAAGTTACCTGGGGAGGGGGTTAGCGAGGAAACTGACCCCTTGCCTCGCCGTATGTCAATTTAACTCTTAAAGTCACTTGTTGTCGTTATGGTTGGGCGCTGTATACACAATACACACCCGGTATGCGATTGAACACACTTGTTGCCACGTGACAATGCAAACAGGTTGGAAAAACCAGAAAAATAAGGAAAATATTAAGAAATAATGCTAAATAAGCGTTTTTACTATAGAAAATAAATCTGAGAAACTATCAGAAGTTCGATTTATGAGTTTAAAGAGTTTTTAGTGATTTTCGGGCACGTATTAAATACGTGCCACTTTTTGTCCCGTATTAAATGCGTGCCACTTTTTGTCTCGTATATATATATGTATATTGTAAAGTACAATCATTCATTTTCAATCTGGAGAGACTGAAAGAGGGTTTTATTATAATTTCGTGTTTATTATTTGTGCAAATTGAAATGCAGAGAGAAGAGAAAATCTTGGACACCTTTTTGGATAACTTGATCCTGCGTGTGGCGGATTTGAAAAATTCCATCCTCGCTTTTCTCGACAAACTTGAACACGAACACGAAACACTTAGTTGGCCGACCGTACTGAACAATTTCATGCTTTTTTCTGGGCAAATGAAGACCTTGATGAAAATTGTGAAAAGCGAAAAAGCGCCAATCCTGCGTAATTTGACTGCATTGCCAATTCACATTACGCAGAACAGAGACGACGAACTAATGAATCTCACCGAGGGTCGAATAAACATTTTTAGCCACGAAGTTGTGCCGGATTATTTACGAACCAAAGCTGATCTAGAGGTGGAAGCGGAGGAACAGCAATTAATTCAAAAATGTAATCAGACGCCGCTGGATGCGGGTTACAAACTAGTCGCAGAAACAAATGAAATCTGCGACGCCATTTTGGAGCTTATTCGTGTCGCTAGAGATGATTGGGACAGTAAATCGGGCGCCAGTTCTTGTATGGCACGAACGTCATCTTTATCGGATACTAATTTGCTCGTTAGTGCTGTTTATCTCGGGAAAGGTCTAGACAGTCAGGTTAAAATGACACCTGGAACTGGAATGCAACGACCTCAAGGACCTCCTACGCAATCGCAACAAGTGACAACTCAAAAGTCCGGAATTGGCAAGGCTCCTTGTGCTATTAAAACGAATATAAAATATGCAGGCAGGGTTCATCCTTACCATAGAAATTGATTGGAAAAATCAGTCTTTTTTATTGTTTTTGATTCGCAAATTATTGTCAGATTTTTTTTAAACATTTTGATTTGTCTCAAGGTAATTGCTCGCAAGTGCGGGCAAGTGCGGGCAAGCCCGGGCAATGTTCTCTTCGTTCGAGATTTTGTTCATATTCAGTTTGTCATGATTTTTTGCCATTATTATTATTATTATTATTTTTAAATTTAATTTGTTTTCAGGTCGAATTTTGGAAAAGAGAATTCATTCGGAATAAATAAACATTTCAATCTAATCAAGAACTTTTTAAAAACCATCAAACCTTGGCAAGTTACAGGCAAAACCAATTTTTGCAAAAATTTTGCAAAATAAGTTAATGTGTAGAAATAAAGTAAAAAAAAAATTAAGTTAAAATGATGGTGTCTGTTTCGTCATGGTCCATTATTTCCTGAATTTAACAGCATCTTCTTTAATTAGTTGTTTACTTCAGACTAAAATAGTGCCATATTCATTTATGTATATTTCTTTATAAAGGATTTAATCTTTGAATCACACTTACTTGTTTACGTATGTGCGGTGGTTGCGAAACAAGACTTTTTGAGCGCAGCTTCTCTTTTAACTGATTAAAAACACAATTATAATTTTAAATATTTATATATAAGTCACACCATTCCTCAATTATCTCTGGATGAAATGAAAAATGTAACCAAAATCGAAAACAAAAATTCACACCCTGGAAATCAAACCTGTAATATTTATCTGGGTTTAATGACACCATATCCGTTCGTACACGGAGCGGTTTATTTTTAAAGTTATTAACAAATCTCATTTTTCTAAATTAGTGATTACTTCACATTGAAATTTATTCAGAAGACCGAGCGTGTCAACCAAAAACTGGCCCAAAAACAAAATAGCCTCACACTCATTCACAGTCAAGCAAAATCAAAGTTTTGAAACTACTTAAAGTCGTGGGCTCATTGTTACGTCTGCGAGGTGTTACATTGATGTTGCGTCTACTAGACGTTACATTGTTGATGCAAATATACATGTACGGTAAAACATCAAACAAGTACACACTGGCGGTTGCACTCTGAAAGACAACACCTCGATCGATCGAAGTCGGCTCGGGTTAAAAATTGAACTGCTCTTAGGAAAAATATTCGCTCGAATTCGCGAGCCACCACAAACATCTTCGTGTTTATAAATCCTCGAACCATTTATTCATAAAATTGACTTTTTTTAATACGATGGGTGCAATTGAAAGGGTAAACTTCTCCAACGACAGGATAATCTTTTTGCATTCGATTAAGTAACGTTGGAATTTCGTTCCTTGTTGTATTCTGTGCGAATTGTTGTAAGGACAGATAACGAAGTGCACCTCGTTGTCCGTCCTTACAACAATTTCCGTAGAATATACAACAAGGAACGAGATTCCAACGGCACTTAATCCGATGCAAAAGAAATATCCAGGCGTTGAAGAAGTTTCCTCTTCAATTCTACTCATCGTATTATGGTGCCCATTCCTACGTCAGAGCCGTACGATATACGAATTAATTTCTTTTTTAAATAAAATCCTCGAGTTTGGTAAAGAATGTTTGTGTGGCTCGCAAAATCGAGCGGACACTTTTCCTTAATGCACTTGCATTTCGAAGTGTTTGACCAAATCGCAAAGTTTTTGAAGAATGATAAAATGAGCAATAAATTCCGCATTAGGGTTATGCGGTTACTTTTTTTTTTTAGCAAGTGCGGTGCGGTTTCTGCAGTGCACGCGGTATATCGCAATACCGCAAGAAAATAAACCCTAAAAACTCCAAAATTCAAGAAAATAAACCTAAAAACTCCAAATTTCTAGAAAAAAAACCCTAAAAACTCCAAAATTCAAGAAAATAAACCTTAAAAGCTCTCAAATTCAAGATAATAATAAAAATAATAAAATAATAATTATTATTTTTTTAAATAAAATAAAATAAAATGAGATTTGCGGTTTTTTGCGGTTTGCGATTTTGGAAATAAAAAATCGCGGTGCGACATTTCGCACTCGTGAACAACAACCCTACTTAGCATGTTACAAATAACTCAAACAATTTGTAATAATCTGTAAAAATTTTATTCAGCAACAACAATATTAATCTACACAGCAATTAAATTTTCATTCAGTCACCAGCCTTCCACAACACACACACTATACAAGTACAGACATGCTCCCACTTGTCATACTACGATGGTTGATGGACGCCTCAGGGACACGCGAGTTCTTACTGGTATAAGAAGCTGCTCCCGGTCACTTTCCCACGGTGACTGGTTTTGCTTACGGGCAAAAAGAAATCGAGGCGCCTTTTTCAGGAAACAGCTGCTCCGATTGACTTCTAATAACATCATTTCATGTTGCAATTGACCAACTGTGCGGGCTGGAATATTCACTGTGAGCAAACGGTGTGTGGTTTCTCTTCAGTGATGACAAACAGAGAAAAAATCACATAAAATGAGTCACGGTTGTGTTTTTTTTTTAAAATGATGAAACGCTGGTTAGTGTCTACGAGTTTTTAATAGTTTCTGTAGTGTGAGAAGTTGCCTGCAACATGTGGCGTCGATTAGTGGGCTGCGCTGGCGCGCGCGCGCCCCATCTGCGGTTGCCAACCAGTGGAATGTACTGGGAAGTGTAACTGCCGTCGTTTCCCACGGCCACGCGGCCAGCACACACCTGCCCGTGCGAGCCACACGCCTCCCGCCCTTCGCGTGGCGTGGAGATGCCACGCGAGGCACACGAGCGATCGTGTACGCATTTACCATCACATTCTAACGACGTTATCAAATTATCAATCCAGGACGCTGTTATTCTCGTTTATTGTGGCAGGTTGGGGGAAATGTACAAACAATGAAACGAAATTGAACTGGAGATGTTACAACTGATAGGTCTCACGAGTGGCTGTCCTGGAGGGGAAACTCAAGGTCAATTATGGCGCGTGCCGAAGTGGGCTTTACACATCTCCTAAGTGTGGCCTTATGGCTATTTCGTCTTTATTTTTACTACCGACGGCCGTTTGGTTGTAAAGAACTAAAGATTGTTTTATTTTGACAGTTTTCAAGGTTGAAAGTCGAAATATTTTGATTTTTTCATTGACGTTTGTAAATATATTTGTTTATTTATTTGTTTAGTTGTTCGGTATTGAGGAAGTAATGTATTTAGTGTTAGCTGTGTGGAGTTTGGCCACCTCTAGCCTTTTGGCCCGTGTTAGGAAGATGGGAAAATGAACAATACTTGAATGCGCAGCTGCGCGGGATTTTTCAATGCACCCTCTTCTTTAATCCAGTTGCGCATGCTTTGGCGAATGATTCGCATTCTCGGGGGGTCACGTGGCAAGTTGACTCTCCGCGTTCCCACGGTCTGCGTAATGCATGCGAACACCTGCGTGTAACGTCATTTCGGGTGGAGTAGGCCGAAGCTCGATTAGGAAAGAACGATAGATGCTACCTTGCAGCCCACATGACAAACACAAGCGACGATCACAAGCGCTGAAACTATTTAATGCATCATTTATTATTTATTATCATTGAAGGTTGGACGAACATGAGAATGCCGATTATCTGAACTAATTGGGAGACATGGATGTTCATATTATCGGAAATTGGTTTATAAAAATTAAAAAAAAATCAATTAAAAGTCGTTAAAAATAGATAAGTATCGAACACTGCTGCTCGGATAACCAGTCGTTCGCTTAGTACGTACCATATGGTTAAAACATACATTGAAATTACCGTATTTTATTAATTAAGAGTCGCCCTCGAATAGTAGCCGCGCCTCAGAGAGGCAGTTTGAAATAATTTGTAACCAAACAGGAAACGGTTAATGAAAAATTCGTCGATGATGATGGTTATTTAGATAGAAAATTTTAAAAAAAAGGAAAATTTCAGTGGAAAATAATTAGAATTTTACTAAAAAATAAAATTGTAGAATGAAAAAAGTAAAATTTTAATGAAAAAAGTGAAATTTTAATGAAAAAAGTGAAATTTTAATGAAAAAAGTGAAATTTTAATGAAAAAAGTGAAATTTCAATGGAAAAAAAGTGAAATTTATAAAGAAAAAAAGTGAAATTTCAATGAAAAAAAGTGAATTTCAATGGAAAAAAAGAGAATTTTCAATGACAAAAAGTGTAATTTCAATGAAAAAAAAGTGAAATTTCAATGGAAAAAAAGTGAAATTTCAAAGGAAAAAAAGTGAAATTTTAATGAAAAAAATGAAATTTCAATGGAAAAAATTAGAATTTTACTAAAAAATAAAATTGTAATGAAAAAAGTGAAATTTTAATGAAAAAAGTGAAATTTTAATGAAAAAAGTGAAATTTTAATGAAAAAAGTGAAATTTCAATGGAAAAAAAGTGAAATTTATAAAGAAAAAAAGTGAAATTTCAATGAAAAAAAGTGAATTTCAATGGGAAAAAAGAGAATTTTCAATGACAAAAAGTGTAATTTCAATGAAAAAAAAGTGAAATTTTAATGGAAAAAAGTGATTTTTCAATGGAAAAATGTGATTTTTCAATGGAAAAATGTGATTTTTCAATGGAAAAATGTGATTTTTCAATGGAAAAATGTGATTTTTCAATGGAAAAATGTGATTTTTCAATGGAAAAATGTGATTTTTCAATGGAAAAATGTGATTTTTCAATGGAAAAATGTGATTTTTCAATGATAAAATGTGATTTTTCAATGGAAAAATGTGATTTTTCAATGGAAAAATGTGATTTTTCAATGGAAAAATGTGATTTTTCAATGGAAAAATGTGATTTTTCAATGGAAAAATGTGAATTTTTAATGAAAAAAGTGAAATTTCAATGGGAAAAAAGTGAAATTTTATTAAAAAAAAGTGAAATTTCAATGAAAAAATTGAAATTCCAATCAAATTATGGTAATAAGAGCCGCCCTCGATTAAGAGCCGTTGCTCAGAGTGCCCGCTTTGAATAAGAGCCGCGGCTCTTATTTGGTGAAATACGGTATTTTGAAATGCATTGGATTTTGCAAAAATGCATGCTATTGGTTGCAAATGCATTTTTTAAATCTTGATATGAAATGCATTATTTACTGTACAAATAACACACTTAATTCCTTCAAATTCTATACACTTTAAAACCATGTGGGTAATCGGCATTCTACTGCACACAGCAATTTGCAACTATTAAGTTGCCATTTGAAACTGATTAGCTCACATGTTTAAGCCTAAAAAACGTTGATGATGGCCATCGTTCGCACGAGCTGGTCTCAACATGCCCTGACCGGATTTCGAGGGCAAAAAAGAGGAGGATGTGGGAGGTGCAAAAACACATTGGCTGAGACCCTGGCCCCCGAAAATCCTGTTGTAAGTGAATGGAGAATTCAACCCAATCCTCTATACTCAAGAACGCACCAAAACCAGTCTTAAGAAAATGCGTCTCGTATCTTAGAATGTGTCTTGCGTCTTGACAAGGGTGGTATCTTTTTACTCCCCTTTTGTGTTTATTTTTTTCCAGACGCCGTGTCAAAGTTCACCTCATGTGTGATCCAAATGCACAAATTTTAATACTGACCACGTGTCAAAGACGTGCATTTTTCTTTCTGTTTTTAAATGAATGAATGCATGTTTTCGCAGTTTGTTGTTATATTATATATTTGTTTCTATATCCAATCTCTGTATATTTTTTTAAGCGTATATCAGGGAGCTCAATCTCATCATCCTCATCGTCCAATGAATCAAACTGAGGATGGAATGCGAAATAATTATGGGTCATGAAGTAATCCAACACCTGTGTATCACGTCAAGGATCGTGATTTCTTTCAACCTGTAGCGGTGTGGCGCTCATTTGATTCCATCCACAGGTGTCGGCGTCCCATCATTTACTCAGCCACATTGGCGTGACTGTTGTGGCGTCTTGCACTCGAATGACACCTGTGTCTTTTCACATCACTGGCTACACACAAACACCCTGAGACACACACAAAAAGATGATGATTTAAAAAGAATATTGAAATAAAAAAATCTGGTCCACATTTCGTGACTGCGCACTGCGCAAGTAGAGTGTAGCGCCATCTATAGCTCAAAATTCCACATTGTCAATAAAATAATTTTATTGATTTTAATTTGTTTTTGGTACAAAATTACAGTTCCGGTTTCAGCAAACATAAATAAATTTTTTAAGTTTTCTTTTAAAAAATTTATTTATCGGTATTTTTATTTATTTTTGTTTTCTTGAAACTTATCAATGAAATATCTTTTGCAACCACAGGGGTGAAATAAAAGCATTAGGAACTTGTAAAGCAATTTTTGGCACGTGCCCTAAGAACTGACCTTGGATTGATTGCCGCTTCCAGAAAAATGTCGAAGTAGAAATTGCTGTCGAGATAAGAGCAGATGTGAAATGTCACCTTCGGCTGTTAAAATTTACTTCTGAAAATTATAAATTTGGATTTAAAAATTGAATACTGTAGTTTGATTCGAGAAGATTTACTAGCAGGTGTTGACAGGTTTAGCTGCAAACATGCATTAACTGAGCACCTGTAATGATTTTGTCAACATGTACGGGAAATTTGATTAATACTGAACCTTTAATGTGTCTTTAGCGCTGTTATATATCAAAAACATCTAAATTAAAGCTAGGCTTAAGTGCTGCTAATATGCAACAATACTACGTGAAACTATTAACCTTGCAGAGTAACAATTGTAGGCATTTGGTGCCTAGCAACTGCAATAAACACATTACTTTACATCACTGACGGTTTTGGGGGCAAGCGGAAATCTAGAAATTAATGGCTGTAGGTTAACCCTTCCAACCCGAATGGATTAGTTTTCCCTCTCTCCTTAAGATGGGCATAAAATGGCCCAGATTCTGCGCATGCCTAACATCCGGGCTCTACTGGATTACAATGAAATTTGGCAAACACATGTTTTGACCACAACAAAGATGGCTGCCGCATTTAAACATTTACATTAATTTTATAAACATTTAAATTAATTTTATAAACATTTAGATTAATTTTATAACAATTTAGATCAATTTTATATAAATTTAGATCAATTTTATATAAATTTAGATCAATTTTATATAAATTTAGATCAATTTTATATAAATTTAGATCAATTTTATATAGATCAATTTTATATAAATTTAGATCAATTTTATATAGATCAATTTTATATAAATTTAGATCAATTTTATATAAATTTAGATCAATTTTATATAAATTTAGATCAATTTTATATAAATTTAGATCAATTTTATATAAATTTAGATCAATTTTATATAAATTTAGATCAATTTTATATAAATTTAGATCAATTTTATATAAATTTAGATCAATTTTATATAAATTTAGATCAATTTTATATAAATTTAGATCAATTTTATATAAATTTAGATCAATTTTATATAAATTTAGATCAATTTTATATAAATTTAGATCAATTTTATATAAATTTAGATCAATTTTATATAAATTTAGATCAATTTTATATAAATTTAGATCAATTTTATATAAATTTAGATCAATTTTATATAAATTTAGATCAATTTTATATATATTTCATCAACACACAGCATTGGGTCTATGTCCTTTAGACTCCTAAGATGGGTCTTTTTTGACCCAGTTAACCTTTGGTTTCAAATTACAGACAAAATAAAACTCTAAATTAAATAACATTAAGTTATCCAAAATCATAAAGTAAATAACATATAAAGTAAATAATATCTAAGTTATTTAGACAAATGGAGAAAATATTTTAAGTTATTTAGAGAAATGAAGAAAAATATTCTAAGTTAAATTGCCATAGAAATAACACTAAATGGATTAAATATCGTAACAAGCCAAGGTTAGGAATGGCACTGAGACTAAGCAATTAAGTTGCTGATCCCAGTGGGAGCTGGGCATCAAGGCTACTTGAATACTATGCTGGGCATGGGGTCGGGTGGGGAAAATTAATAAACGCCCCGGCGTTTATTCGAGGCAGTACGGTAGTAGAAGAACACACCCATGACAAAGTACAGTCGAAACTCTTTATAACGAATCGCATGGGACCGGACAAATCGATTCGTTATAACGAGAATTCGTTAAAACGAATTAGCTGAAAAAAATAAAATTTTATCATAAACAACATTATTTATTCTTAAAATCATGTTAATTTTATCCCGATTCTTAAAAACTGTTGAAATTGTAAAACGGGACAAATTAAACTCAACTGCTACAATTGATAGCTTCTTGCCATTGTTAATGGCATTAAAAATGTTCAACTTGTTCTAAATCAAAATTTCTTTTCATTTGGCAGCCATTTTAAAACAGAAAATTTTTTATTTTTTCTAAATGTGTTCCTAACATGGGCATAAGATGTTGTGAGTCATGTGATCAGTTTTGAAAATTCGTTATAACGAGGGCTTGTTGGTATTACAGTGTACCTGAAAACTTGTTTGTTATAACGAATAATTCGTTATATCGAAATTCGTTATAACGAATATATTTAACATGGTGTTCTATGGCTGGCCAACCAAGTCATTTTCAATAATTCGTTATAGCGATAATTCGTTATATCGCGATTCGTTATAAAGAGTTTCGACTGTATATGATAATTTAAATTATATGGTTGTATGAGTTGCATTTTTAATTATTTTTTAAGAAATTTACATTTTTAAAATTTTTCTAGAAAATTTAATATATGCTATTGGATATTCCCTTCACACAGACAACTCATAATTATCGCTACAAATAACTAAGTTTCAAATGCTACCTAACACTTAAAATTGAATTCATAATTTCTCCCACAATTGATTTTTATTTCGAACATACATACACGAACATACATACACTCTTGCGCTGCATACACTTAGATGCAACAAATACATAAATTTCATAAAAAAAGAACAGGTACCGGTAATGACACTATTCAGTCAAGTGCAAAAATATGGATTCAGTGTTTGAATTTGGTATCAGGTGCAGACTTTATAAGACCAAGCATTCACATTGGATTCTAGTAAGAATTATATTGTCGTTGAATTACATTAATTTTGTAATTTATTTTTCTTATAAATTATGTATAAGCACAATTGATTTGTTTGTAAAATGAAATGCTGGTGTATAATTATTAAAATTATATACTGTATAATCAAATTTGAATTAGTTCTGTTGAATAACATTAATTGTGGTTGTGATAATCGTTGATATATACATATTCACAAGCGTGTAAGAATATATATTACCCACACACACGTACTGTACAGTAAACTACAACATACAGGAAGGTTTAAACATTTTTCAAACAGAAATATCAAGTCTCTTGCGTTCACACAATGAGGATTGCAAGGAAAAGGAATGCAGCTGCGGTAAAGTCTAAACTCCGTAAAATTATACAACAACAAATGCCACGCCTTTTCTTATTTGAGGATTCATTTCCTGAAATACAAACGTTAATTGATCCCACAAAAGGCATTAAAATCAAGTTTGTTTGGAGCTTACTTTTAATGAGCTGCCTTGCAACCTGTTGCTATCAAACTGGGCAGAAAATCAAATATTTCTTTTCAAACCCCATCACTACTGATGCGTACACGAGTGATGAAACTGAGATGTCATTCCCAGCTTTGAAGGTATGCATGTCTGAAAACACATACACACGATATGCGTGGAAAAATATTTTAAACTCAACACCAGCAAATGCAGGCGATTGTGCTAACAACATAATGAGATTAATTGAAAATGGGAATGTCAACATGTCTGCATTATGGGATATCGATTCTTCTGTTTTAAACAAAACTGAATTTATTTCGGTAAAGAAAGCTCAATTTATTTTGGCAACTGAAATATAAAACAGCAGAGTTTTTACAGAAATCAACGAACAAACCAAATATTCAAATAAAAAACGAATTGTCCACTTGTGGAACCTCCGTTGTGATAACAGTTGGTAAGCTATGATCTGTATAAATACAAATATATCTAAATGGTTCAGTGGTACTACAGAGTCATTTCATATTTCCTAGAAAATGTTAAGGGACAAAACATATTCGGTAAATTTAAAATGTGGTTCAATCAACCAATATTCTGTGACCCAGGCATCCTTTACGTAAATATATAGTAATTATAATGGAAAAAACAAATTTCAAATATTAAAATTTATTAAATTTGTAGATGTCATCACCTATTCCAGGTTTATCTACAGAATTAGTTCCTTTGTCCTCAAATCAAATAATAAGAAGTAAATTTAGTTTACGAAAGGTATTTACCCGTATCACATTATTTTACAGTTGTGGTTTCCAATGTAAAACCTAGGACGATGGAGAAAGGGACATGACACTGCCTGAAAGCTGTTGTATTTCGAATGTCCAAATCAAATGAAAGACCACACGTTAACGGAACAGAAAATAACATGTCTTTACTCTTCAGAAAACAGTTTTTACAACAATAAAATGACACGCGCGTAACGTGTCGCAAACGTTATAACCTCTAACAAAACGTTGAACTAATGACAATTTACAACAATAAAATCTAACAAAAGCCATCACTAAACCGTCCGTGGGCAACAGGCTCCTAAGACTATAGCTGCTATGAAACATCTTTATACCCCGTTCGCACTACAAAGTTAAGCTAGCTTAACTCTTTATAACTAGTTGTATAAATGTAGTGCGAACACAACTAGCTTATCCTAAGCTAGCTTGTCAGTTTTGAAACTAGATAAAATAATCTAGTTCTGTGAACTGGATTAGCTAGTTCTAACAACAATAATCAAAAATAATACTACTATAAATATATTTTATGTCCCGCTTATACTACATTTACATGCACCGAATATTTTGAGTGGTGAATAATTTCAGTGGTGAAAAAATCAAATTGTTGAGTTTACTTGCAGAAAATAATTTGTGATCACAACAGGAAGTTCCAGGTTTAACTAAAACCTGAAGTGATATATTTTTGTGAAAAAAGGAAACCAGATCACATTTACCTATTCCTCATCAATAAAATGGAGAATGTGTATATTGTATTAACTTTACTTAAGACTTTAACAGGAAATGGCACTAAACAGGAAGCAATGTGCGCATGCGCAATAAAAATAGTTCGAGTTTACTCGAATTAAACGACCTTCTGTGAGTGATTATTCACGACTCGAATAATCCTTGTCATCCCTGTTTACATGACAGTGTGCACACGGAATATTTCATCTCATTCAAAATATTCCATGCATGTAAACGGAGTATTCAGGGGCGGATATAGCTTTTTGGGGGCCCAGGGCTTGAGATTTTTTCGGGGCCCCTTTATCAAAATATATATACAGGGTGAGTCAAAAGTCTGGAAACACCTGTCTTTCTTTTAAAAAAAAGCAGAGGTTTCTATCTTTAATGGTTCATTAGCTGCAAGTTGAAATGCAAACCCCTACCTTTCAGTGTGTAAGTTAGCCCTAATAAATTAATGTACCAGCATTATTGCATTATTGTATCACTGATTTCTACATAACTAATGAATAAGTGTGAACAGTCAAATTCACACTTGTAGAAATTAGACTTTCTAAAAGTCACACTTCTACATAAGTGGTTCAAGTGTGAACCATGCATAAGTCATCTCAAGTTAAATGTTTTCTTTTTAAAATGAAAACAAATAAGCTGAACCAAAGCCAGCTATTGTGGCTAAACTAAGATTTCTACTGCAAGAGTACTAAATTTCTTCAATAAATGTATTCAAATTTTCATTATTAAAATTAAATACATTTATTTTTTTGAATATTCGCTGAAATGTGAAATGACAGTCTCTAAAGTATGTAATTGTATGTAATTATTTAGTTCAAATTTTTGAATACTCCATCTAATCCATGCATTGATCAAAAGGATTTCACCAATTGCCACAAGAAATGCCTTGAAAATTTTTACAGTCAGCAAGTTTGCAGGTAAGGAATCACTTTATACAGGGTGTCCTAAAAGTCTGGTTCCCTCCAAATATTTCCTGAGCAATTGCATCTAGGCCAACTTTGATGAAGCGATCGTATAGGAAGTTGGGTGAGAGCAATCCAATGACATCATCAAATTTGACCTTGAAGGTCATTTTCAAGGTCATTCACTTGCTAACTTTTAAACCGTTTAAGATACAGCAAACTTTCCAATTACAAAGTTGTAGAGCACCATCAAATTAGTACTTATTTTAGATATCTTAAGTTAAATGTTTCATAACGGGCGATATTGCAGTAACGCATGGCAGTGCTATTCATATGCGCGACATGGGGTGGCGGATGTATCGCGAAAAAAGAAAGCGCGAAAAGAATGAATCGCGAAAATCGGGATTTGTTTTTTCATATCGAAGTAGGCGCGAAAAAAGGAATCGCGAAAAATAAAATCGCGAAAAAAGAAATCGCGAATCGAAATGCAGCAAAATTTTAAAAAAATTTAGAAAAAAGAAAACGCGAAATTAAGAAAACGCGAATTTGAAGAAAAATCGAAAAAAATTGAAAACTCGAAAAAATTGACAAAAATCGAAAAAACTTAAAAAATTGACAAAAATCGAAAAAACTTAAAAAATTGACAAAAATCGAAAAATTTGAAAAAATTGAAACTATTTATTTAACTTATAAGAAAATGTGACAAAAAACGAACACAAAAACTTTACAGTGTTGCCGAAGCTCGTCCTCGCCCACGCGCTCGCCCTCGCCCTCGCCCTCGCCTTCGCCCTCGTCCTCGTCCACGCTGCGTAACCGCTGGATTTGCGGGTGGTGGTGAATTTGCTGCTGCCATCCTACCTCGGACACTCCGTAATGTACGTCCAATGGGTGAAACGGGCGGCGAAACGGGTGGCGAAACTGGCGGCAAAACTGGCGGCGAAACGGGCGGCGAAAAGGGCGGCGAACCCTGCGGCGAACCGGGCGGCGAACCGGGCGGCGAACCCGGCGGTGAATTATCAACTACGTCTTGAGTTACTAATGGGGGTTCGCGAACATGATGCGCAACTTGCTCCAAGTATTCCGCCACGGTAATACGACGTTCAATTAATTTATCC
The DNA here is from genome assembly GCA_949358305.1 of Strigamia acuminata. Classification (NCBI taxonomy): domain Eukaryota; kingdom Metazoa; phylum Arthropoda; class Chilopoda; order Geophilomorpha; family Linotaeniidae; genus Strigamia; species Strigamia acuminata. The sequence continues at coordinate 27,586,326 of OX442314.1, read as the reverse complement.
TGCGCAGCAATGATGTGCTTGTTGCTCAGAACAAATTTTTTCTTTCGAAGCCGACTCACCTTGAGACCCGAAGAGGCACGAACGAAATCTTGACGTGTAGACAGCTCGACCTGTCGCAGCTTCTGAAGAAATTGCCAAACATTCGGATGAGCAAGCCCAATTCGTTTTAGCAACGTGCTGTGAAAACTTTCCACATCGTTATTTGTCCGCCGTATCATCCCGAAAACTGAAAAACGCTGTGCCGTGACTCTTCCTAACCAAAATGTTTCAATGTATCGGAGCAGACGAGTGAATGGCGGTGTGGCAATGTTGTTCAAATTCAAGAAATTCCGAATACTCAGTAAGCCAGCGGCCATTGCGTCGACGGGCAGCAATGCCAAAGCCATGCACATTTGCATGGCCTTATGGCATCGAATGCTATTTTCGTATTCGTTGCGCAAACCAAGCTGCTGAATATTCTTCCAAACAGCTTGCGAAAAATGAAAAAAGCAACCCGCAATTCTCGCATTTGGAAACGAAGAGGCAACGGCATTTTGAATTGCGGTTTCAAAATCCGACATGACGACTTCCGGGTTCAATGTTGGCACCAGTTGTTTGATGTAGGTAAACAGCGCAGTGTATGCGATTGTGTTTCTTCGAGACATTAGCGCGTATACAACGGGAAACACATAGTCGTGCGCCAGTGCATGGAGCGTGCACAGCTGGTGAAAAATGCCGGGCACAACTTTGAACGTGCCATCAATCTGCAAAGTATTCGACGCACCTAAAGCCTGCAACAAACCATCAGAAACAAACACAATTAAAATTCCGCCATTATCTGGGCGTAGAGTAATACGATAAAAAATTTGTGAGTTGATTGTTGTCGCTTGGACGGGATGCTGATTCAACAATTCATCAAATTCTTCAGGCGTTTGCGGAATTGGTGGTTGCGAATGTTTACGACGATAGGACATACTACTCTCAATTTCGCCGAACGACACTAACTCTGCTCCATCAGGATGTAGCGCACTTTGATCATCAAAAATTCCGCGCTGAGGAAGGGTTGTTTCGCTCGCCAGACGTTTACAAGCACTGACCAACTTTCTGCGATCAATGTCGGGCGCGCTCGGTGAATGGTTGTGTTCTCCACGAGGACTGATCTTCGTAAACACACCGACATCGGGTGTAAGAATTATTCTTACATGTCGCGCGTACAAATATTGCGCATATTATTGATCACCGGGATAATAATTGGGTGAGAGGAAGTGTGGGTAAATGGGTTGGTAGTTGGTTTTTAGATATTACTTAAGTAGTTGGTCGATGTGTTGTCCTTCGGCAGCTAAACAGTTCTGCACGACATTTGATTGAGTTTTATACAGCCAGTGATACCTAGAAACCAACTATCAACCATCCATCGTGTGATATACGTCGCCCTGGTGGCATTGACTGATCATAAATTCCCAACAACAATCCCAAAATAATACAAGCATGTTAGACCAAGCAAAATACCGACAAACACATTAACTTGGCAAAATAATTTTTAATTCTTTAAAAATACAGGTTTTCATTTATGAGTGGAAAAACAGGCGACATGTGCAATACTTCAATTGATACAAGAGACCTGTACGAGCGCATTACTCACAAACTAGCTAACATATACACAGAATTAAATTGCTCATGTAACCGAATGTGTACTCAAATAGAAGAAGAGTTAAAATCCTTCACAGTTATGACATCAGATTCCCCATGGCTTGAACGCGAGATTGAAGCAGAGTCAAATATCATTCATGTTGTTGAAGAAAGATTTGCTTATGAGTTTCTCAATCTTCTCATTGATGCAGCTGGAAACGTTAACCTTTACCTAGGAATGTCAATACTTTCAGTTTTGGATTTGATAATATTAATTATCAATTATCAAAAACGTAATGCAACATCATGGAACGGTAGAAAAACTCACGCCAAAATATGCTGTTATCTCCGAAAGAATAAACGCCATTTCTCATCTCTACTGCTACAAAACGAGCCAATTTGCAGCCGTAGTCGTATTCAAAACTTATTGGAAAAAGTTGTTCATCTCGGTTGCATCTCTCTATTTTTGATTATGATCTACTTCAAATTTAATACTTACGTGGGCTATCCGATACGGATCAGTACTGCAATCTTAGACGAAGCAAATGTAAGCTTTCCAAACATAACAGCTTGTGTATTGGATAAGAGTATTATGAAGTTAGAGAAGACATATGCTGGGGAAAATAATCTGAGTCAAAGTGATTGTCCCATCCATATATTAAGTCTACTTCTGCTGAAAGAAAAAAAGCTCACAATAGAAAAACTATGGGAAATATCTTACAATACAGACAGTGTAACTGTATTTGCAGTAAGTTGGATTATGTAAATTACAATGGTAAAAACATTATTCATACACGATGGAATTCTAAAACAATTAGCCATAATGATTTAATTTTTAGGACAACAACTTGCCAATTTAGGTGTTAAATCTGGAAACAAATAAACGGTAAAAAAAAATTTCTAACATTTCTAGAACTCCAGCCGTATAGTAACAATTTTAATTTGAACAACAAATCAATTATTCACCCCCTGAATCAGGACTTTATTAGATCAAGAAGTAGTCACACTATAAAAGGGGCGAATAATTATTTTGCAACACAAATTCAAATGTTTACTATAGCTAGAGTTCTGCAAATGTTAAAGGCTTAAAATTGGGTTTGTTGTCAATTATTTGTTCCCACTCAACACCTAAATTGACAAATTTGAACACCTAAATTGGCAAGTTTGTTGTACTAAAAGTTGAATAATTTTGGCTATATGGTTTCAGAATTTCACAGGGTGGGCGAATAATTTTTTTTACCTACTGTACTAATTAATTTACAAATAATATTCTCTTTTTTGTAGGGAGAGTATTCAGAGGTTGAAATAAATACCTCAAGCGGAGTTTGTACACAATACTTTACTGGTATGTTTAGCAATTTTTCACTAAACCTAACTACCCATGCTATACAGCAAATGATTGCCATAATTTCATGCTGTTTGATACTGTACACAGTTACACCTCATGCCATCGAATGACACAGGACAGGAAACAAACACCTCAATATAATCATTTATTGTATCGTTGATTACAGAAAAAATGCTTTCGACATTTTCCGATCTCTGATTTGACTTTCGGTTTCATTAGGCTTCTTTTGATGATATATATAAAATAATTTTACCCGACTTTCTTTATATGTCAATTATCTGAGTGAATCGTTTTTGCTTTCTAGACGAAGTACCATTCAATGGCCTGGCCACAAAAATTGTGACAATTTACCCGACTATTTCATTGAGTTTATGCCACCATTACTACCAGGTAAAAGAGCACTTTAATCATAAAACTAGTTTAGTATGTTAATTGATTGTCATGTATCATTAAGTTTTTCGCAACTTCAAAAGAAGACCAAGATTTGGATTTAACTTCAAACATATTACTACCAATGGAAGATGGAGTTGTAATAGGTGTTGCGTATAACATGATCAAGGTGCGACAACTTAAATAATCTACTACTTTAGTCGAACGTATTAATTGATTAATTTTGTAACAAAAACTATTGCGTAGTACTTAGAAAAGAGTGCATTTTAGTGGTACAAAAAAAATAATGCTTGGTTGATTTTAAGTTTCCGGACTGCTTTTATGCAGTGAAAGCCAAGCGAGGATTTTTATGGGTAGAATGGGTCGCACAAAAAAATATTGGTATTTGAACATTAAAAATCGAGAAAACCACGAGGGAACATGTCAGTCTCTCATTGCGTGTTGATGTTTCGCGAGTTTTAAATCCTATGATGTTAAAAAATACAAAAATAAAAACGAAAATTCCGATTAAAACATCATTTTTTGAATGCAACTACTTGCATATTATTTACAAAATAACTTGACAAATATTTTTTTAAAAATTATTTATAGTTTTACTGCATAAATACACCAATACGAAAATGTATGCCATCAAATGAATTCTATGTTTGCAAAAAACAATGTTACCGCAAAAAGCTGAATGAAAAATTAACATGCCGGTATGTAGTATTGTATATCTGTACAAGTATTCACATCTACACTCATGCTCTTCTAAATATAAAAGTTCTTAAACCAGCTTTAATATTTACTTGTTTATTCTTAAGATTTTTACTAGTCAAATAAACCCACTGTGCAACAACATAAGTACTACCCAAACCAATGTGTATTAGGCCGCATGTATTTTTTGATGTTGCAAAAAATAAAATCGTAAAATTCGAACCCTAAAAAATGTTTTTAATCAAAATAAATAAAAGCAAGTTATAGAACAAACATTGGGCTTTATTTTTAAAAAAAAATGAAATTTTAACTTAAATGGGCCAAAAGTTATGACCATTTGAATTTGCAAAACTTGGCACAAGTGAATTGGGCCACCACGCTAACTGCCTCAAGTGAGTTAGGCCGGCAGAAAAAGCTTAGCACCACATTCAAAAAACCACTAAAAAAAAACGGTTTCTTCAGATAATTATTGATTATTTAAACAATACATTTCAAATTTCAATAACCAAAATTTTGTATGAGATTGTGCCGGCCAAGTCAAAACCTACATGTGATGGGTTTGGAACACTGAGCAATTGACTTGACTTTATGTTTAGAATCATTTTTCTGCTGAAATATCTATGTCAAAGGCAGTTTATCATCTGCAAATTGAAGCATAACAATCATCCAACACTTTTTTATAAGTATATTGGTCCATGCTATTCTTAATTTAATGTTGTGGACCGATACACATAGAGGAAACCATCCCAATAGTAAAATGGCTGATCAATTTAGTATTGGTAACAGAGCACACACACACACTTCACTTTGAAAAGAATTTATCCACACATTTAACCCAAAAACAAAAAGAAAAAGTTGTAAAACAGTCAAACCCGCTGGATCACGGCTAACAAGATTTTTTTCTCTCCAGTTTACTGTACATAGATCAACTGCAACATCCCATGTGCAACACATCGCAATCGGCAAAAACAGCTGATTCTATCTACAAAAAGACATTTCTCAACACAAATGTAAAAGATGAATGTCAATGTCACATTCCCTGCATAGAATCTAAGTACTCTAGCATGGAATATACTACATACTCCACTGATACTGAGTACAGTTTAATAGCCCATTATTTCGCTACAAACAAAATTCAAATCTTTATTGATCAGCTTCAATACGACCTTATCTCATTCATATGTGACATCGGAAACATATTAAGTTTATCACTAGGTCTGTCAATATTGAGTGTTGCAAGAAAAATGGAAAAACTGGTTTTCCAACATCTACAAAAACCGAATTAATTATTTTGTAATAATATCATTCAGATGTGCAATATGTAATATGTAATATAATAATGTGTTACTTCAAATTTTCAAATAAGTAAAATTTGTACACTGACATTTTAAAGCAATTTCTGTAATTGAGCGATGCAACTAAATTCCCAAACATACAATTCTAACGAAAATCACGAGCAATTAATTCATGCACAAAGATAATAATTTTTTCACCTATTTTTATATTTTGCTGCATCCAGTACTTGCAATTAAACCTTGATCACGTTTATTACATCAACAAAACAATTATTTACAAAAAAAACCTTTACTTTTGCTGTTTAACCCTATTTGTTCAATTTGACTTGAGGTCAGTTTTGCATTTTACCACTTTGTAATTCAAATTTATACTACATCTGAATGCATTTTTATTCACCTTACAAATACACATGTTTCCTTACGGAGCCAAAGTATTGTTTTGAATGCACGAAAACTTAAATTGGTCTTTTTTCCGATTACCACCTGATTACCATAAGATTTTAATCGTTATTAAGCTGTTCTGATATTACTGAATTAATTCATGTTATAGCATTCGCATAAAATAATCCGGTGTAATGACTCGTGTTTATCCAATTAATAAAGAGTTAACCTTATGGCGCGCATGCGGATTTCTCGGAGTGCGAAAGGGACCCTATTTTTAACATTACGGCGGCCTATACCTTGACCCCCTGTTCGCAGTCTCATGGCTGATTTTGCGGATTTCACTTATTTGTATATTCCGCACGATCGCGCGCGTTTTATCAACCTTGGGAAAGCCGCTTTCTCAAATTTGCAAATTCCACATTGTGTGAACATGCTACAACGCTTCTGTGCGCGTCAATAAAAAAAAAAACCGATTAGAAATGAAATTCAGGGTTTTGTTAAAATAAAAATTATACAATATAATCAGTCTATAATGCTTCTATAATGCTGTTGGTTTAATCAGCACATTGTAATCGTGTGAAAACACGCGCGCTCGCAATAATACATTACCCAATGTACTTGCACTGGCATGGACCCATCAGTGCGCACTTTCCCGTGCGTGCTGCTTGCACTATTTACATCAATTGTTGCTCCACAGGTTGCGCGACCTGCCGGGCAGTTAAGACGTACTAGAATAACCTCAGGATTTGATAAAACCTGATTTTTGGATGACACTAAGTAAATGGCAGTGAATGTGAGATGTGAGATACACGATGAATTTAATAAAATTTATATTTCCTAATCATGGGATTGGTTTCACGTTTCATAATCCAACAATTAAGTAGAATATCATTATTGCAATTGATTAAAACAAATTTTTTTTACAAATTCTTTGGTTTTACATTTTAAATTTATTTTCCAATAGTTGGCACCATCGCAATTGCTGCGAGTTTAAAACACTGCATTCAGCAGAATTTACTGCACTTTCAAATCAAGGCCAGGCATACCTACTGCAAAGTAATGTATAAACCATAAAGAAGCCTTTGATTCGGAATTGCCTGTAGGTAATTCTGCGCTGGTCTCCAATGGAAATGTCCGCGCCGGTCTTCCGTGCACGGAAAGTCCACAGAAAGTCCGTGCATTCCGTGCGCTGGGAGTCCGTGCGTCGTACCGCGTGATCTTGCATTGTTTTTTGTGGGCTTTTCCTGATTAGGATTACTTCCTTTTTAACTCTTGAAGAATTAAGTTTGTTTTTTTTGCTCCAAAACGTCCCAAAACGCCTGAAAATCGCGCAACTCGAGGCAAAACATTACAGTGTGTATTCAAATCAAAACTAGCTACAAATACATGCTGAAATTAGCTAAATTTTCAAATTTTTTGGCTTTCAAGAAGTAATGGAAACATTTGACATAACGTGGATCAGTTGCATTCAAAAACTAAAATATTTTGTGTTTTACTTCAATTTTAAACTAAAAATGATGTCATTTCCTGTTTAAACCCCTGTTAAAGCTTGAAATACATTTTAACTAAAAGAAATAAGTTTGTTTTTTTCTTCGGCAGTGACGTGTACACACGAGCACGCCTGAGAACGCCAAAAAATGCTAAAAAACGCTCAAAAACGCCTGAAAATCGCGCAACTCGAGGCAAAACATTAATTTTTCATCTTTATTTCAACTTTTGTGACGTTTAAAATTGTGTTCTCATGTTTTTTGCCTCAAGTTGCATTGTCATCTGGCGTTTTGGAGTGTTTTTATGTGTTCGCAGGCGTTCGCAGGCGTTTTTTGGCGTTGTCACTCACTCAAGTGGCCATTTTTAGCATTTTCCGTAGTAAAAATGGCCGTTTTTCGTCAAAATGGCCATTTTTAGCCATTTTTCAGAGTAAAAATGTTTTTTTTTCACCGTTTTTATAGTAAAATGGCCATTTTTAGTCGTTTTTTTAATCAAAAATGGCCGTTTTTATCGTTGAAACGTTATTAAAATGTAACGTTTCAATGGCGTTTTGATCTCGCCTCATTTCCGGTTTTGAAAATTAATAAACGCCCCGGCGTTTATTCGAGGCAATACCCAACTTGGGCTTTTATTCGCGTCGCACCGCATCATCATCTCACCTTGCCTCCCGTCTTGAAAATTTATAAACGCCCCGGCGTTTATTCAAGGCAAACCATTGTTTATGTAAGTTTTTCCTGATTAGGGTTACTTCCTTTAGAAGAAACACGTTTATTTCTTCTCGTTTAATCTTGAGTCGTGATCTCGCCTCGTTTCTGGTCTTAAAAATTAATAAACACCCCGGCTTTTATTCAAGGCAATACGGTACGTTTATGAAACCCAACTTGGGCTTTCATTTTAAAAAAAGCGCGTGTTCTTACGTCGAACTAAGAGATACAGGTGAATTAGCAACGCCTAATTTGATTTAATAAATAAAGCAAACAACATCTCGCCTCACTTCTGGCGTTTGTTCGAGGCAAGCCATTGTTTTTGCATTTTTTTTCCTGATTAGGGTTACTTCCTTTTTAACTCTTGAAGAAATAAGTATGTTTTTTTTACTCGGCAGTGACGTGTACGCGCGAGTACGCCTGAGAACGCCAAAAAATACTCCAAAACGCCTGAAAATCGTGCAACTCGAGGCAAAACATTAATTGTTTATTTTTGTTTCAACTTTTGTAACGTTTACAATTGTGTTCTCATGTTTTTTGCCTCAAGTTGCATTGTCATTTTGCGTTTTGGGGCGTTTTTAGGCATTTTTAGGCATTTGCGGGCGTTCTTGGGCGTTTTTTGGCGTTGTCATTCAATCAAATGGCCATTTTTAGCCATTTTTAGCCATTTTTCATAGAAAAATGGTCATTTTTAGCCGTTTTTCATCCAAAATGGCCGTTTTTCATCCAAAAGGGCCGTTTTTCATCCAAAATGGAATAATTGTTGTGTCCGGATTTTATGTCATTTATTGTCTTAATTAAAGTTAACAAAGTGTCTTTAATTTTTGCTTTTCTTGAATTTCAGCTTTTTAGATATTTTTACATATTAAACTTTCATTTTTTGTGATTTATTAAAAGTTACAGTGTTTTCATGAATTTTAGTGTCTATGATATTGATATTATCTTTATTCATTGCTATTTAAAGTTTTATTACTTCTCTGTGTCTTATTTCTTTAATTCTTGCTCATTTTGTGTGATTTTGGATGATTTTTAGTGCATTCGTCGATTTACAGATCACTTGCGTAAGACGCGTGACGTCATATTTCTTAATCTAGTTCGGTTGTGTTCAAACTTCTAACCTTTTGTTTGGACCTTATTCTTGTGTTATGGATAGGTTTTAGAATTGATTTAGACTAATTTGGGGGTGATCTGTCGATTGGTTTGCTTTATTTTTGTCCCGGAACGGTCGTTTTGTCGTTTCGAGCGTTCGTTGTCGGTACGCACTTGTGCGCTGCTGACCGAGTTCATTCCGTTCGGCAAACGATTATTTTCAAGTGTTCTTTTAATAAATAGTGCTTTTGTTGTAGGAAATTACATTTCCTAATGTTATTTTATTCAATACAGTGTGTATTCTTGATTTTATTCTTGTGTTGAAATTCAAATGTCGTGTTTTGCCGCTCTAGCGGATTTGAAGTGGGCGCCATGCTGGATTTCCCCGCTAATTTCTTTATTTATCCATTTCATTTGTCTTTTTGAAAATGAATAAACGCCCCGGCGTTTATGCGAGGCAAGCCATAGTTTTTGTAGGTTCTTTCCTGATTAGGGTTACTTGTGACGTGCACGCGCGAGCTCGCCCGAGGACGCCAAAAAAAGCTCAAAAACGCCCCAAAACGCCTGAAAATCGCGCAACTCGAAGCAAAAAATTACAGTTTGAATTCAAATCAAAACTAACCACAAATACATGCTACAATTAGGTAAATTTTCAAATTTTTTATCAATAAATGATGACTTTCAAGAAGTATGACAACATTTGACAAAATTTAGACCAGTTGCATTTAAAAACTAAAATATTTTGTGTTTTACTTCAATTTTAAACCAAAAATGACGTCATTTTTTGTTTAAACCGGCGTTTATTTGAGGCAAACACGCCGCTGAGAACGCCAAAAAATGCTCAAAAACACTCCAAAAGGCCTGAAAATCGCGCAACTTGAGGCAAAAAATTAATTTTTCATCTTTGTTTCAACTTTTGTGACGTTTAAAATTGTGTTTTCAAGTTTTATGCCTCAAGTTGCATTGTCATCTGGCGTTTTGGGGCGTTTTGGGGCGTTCGCAGGCGTTTGCACGCGTTTTTTGGCATTGTCACTCACTCAAGTGGCCATTTTTAGCCAATTTTCGAAGTAAAAATGGCCTTTTTTTATTAAAATGGCCATTTTCAGCCATTTGTCATAGTAAAAATGGCCATTTTCAGCCATTTTTTATAGTAAAAGTGGCCATTTTTCATCCAAAATGGCCGTTTTTCATCCAAAATGACCATTTTTATCATTGACACGCTATAAAAATGTAACGTTTCAATGGCGTTTTGACGAAACCGGTAAGTTTTGAAATTTCCCGTGTCCCGTTATTGTGACTCCTCGTCCGGTTTCTCAGAACCGAAACCCTAATACAGGTGAATTAGTGACGCCTAATTTGTTTCAACAAATAAAGCAAACAACATCTCGCCTCACTTCCAGTCTTGAAAATTAGTAAACGCCCCGGCGTTTATTCGAGGCAAGCCGTTGTTTTTACAGTAATTTCCTGGTTAGGGTTATTTTTTTTTTAACTCTTGAAGAAATAAGTTTGTTTTTTTCTCGCCTGCACGCGCGAGCTCGCATGAGAATGCTAAAAAATAAGCAAAAACGTTCTAAAACGCCCCAAAACGCTTCAAAATGCTCCAAAAAGCCTGAAAATCGTGCCACTCAAAGCAAAAAATTATGTTTGCATGTTTTTTGCCTCAAGTTGCACGGTTATCTGGCGTTTTGGTGCGTTCTTGGGGCGTTTTGGTGCGTTCTTGGGGCGTTTTCGGGCGTTTTTTTGGCGTTGTCACTCACTCCCGCACTTTGCTGTCTTGTTTATTACAATTTGGTTTAGCTGTTGTATTTATTTTTATTTGTTTTATGGTTATTTAATGTGTTTTTGTAGCATTCAAAATGTTTTGTTGCCTAATTTCTCGTTTTGGCGCCAACTGTTTGTTTGACAACGCCGTGTCAGAATTTAGGGATGATTCTGCTTTGGTTTCTAATTAAAAAAAAAATGTTGTTTTAATTTCAATTGTAACTGCTTATTATAACGTTATTATTAGTATTTTGTAAAGGTTCATTTTTTTTCCATGTTAATAAAAAATGAAGTAACTTTCGGTGAAAAAAAAAACAGTTAAATGCGGATCAAAATTAAACACACACGAGAAGTTTAATAAACGTCCCGGCGTTTATTCGAGGCAATACGGTACATTTGTGAAACCCAACTTGGAACCCGAAAATAACGTGGGGCCGTCTGAACACCTGGATTTGAATTTTCGTCTACGCGCGCGCCGACGCATGGGGAATGCGGGGTGGGGTTCCTTCCCAGTGTTCCGAACGAGTCAATTTCACCCCGAAAATATCCCGAAATTGCTGATACATGCATTTCGAGCCAGAAATATTGATCTTCATGTAAATTTTGATTGTTTAGCTTTTTTTTGAAATTTTACAAATTTTTCTCATCTCCTGCCTTCCTCGCTCATTTAACACCAAAATGGCCTGCATTGAGGATTTTTCCCATAATCCTTTTCACACGTATGGAGCGCAAACAGTCGCAATAAATGAAATCAGCGGAATTCGGCCTTGAGTTTGCGACGCCATCTTGAATACGAGTAACAGCACAGTATGGTGTCAATTATTCGAACTGATCGTAAGGCATGGGACAAAAATTGATTAAAAACGAACAAACATGATTAAAAATCAACAAAAATCGACTGAAATCGGACAATAATCAATTCAGAATGACAAATAACGATTAAAATTGGCAAAAATTGTCACAAATAGAGAAAAACCGATTAAAAATCAGCAAGAAACCAATAGAAATTGATAAAATCAAATAAAAATTAACAAATATCCATTTTGTTTGCTTTTAAACAAATTAAGAACTTTGAAAACACACGACAATTTTAAACAGTAAACACCGGGGTCAAATAAGCGCCGCTACTCGTTTAAACACCGGGGAGGTGTTAGTGAAGTGCCTCGAGTGGAGAAATTAATAAACGCTCGAGGCACCACGGTAGGCTTATTAAACACAAAATATGAAACGCTCGATCTTCAACAGGCGCACACGCCCGAGAACACCTCGGCATGCCTCAGCACTCTCCAAGAAACGAGAAAAACCAAGGCAAAAAAAAAAAAATACACCAAAATTAGGACTAAAATCAAACACACATGGGGCCCGGAAGATTGATAACATCCCGGCATATATTCAAGGCAGTACGCCATGTTTTTTCCACCATTTTGTAAGTTTATTTCAATATTCATAAAGTTTATTGCTTTTTGTATCATTAGTAGTATTCCCTTGTGTGATGTGGTTTTATAAATATCACACACAACTGCTTCTGCTGTTTTCTTCACGTTTATGCTTCGTGTATGCACGTGAAGCCCTCGCACATCTTTTGAGCACCTGTACACATTTGGACACGCTCAAGGTGCTACATCGCGCGCTCAAACGCACTAGATCGCGCGCGCAAACGCGCTACATCACGCATATTAGGGATAAGAACGGACCGGGATAGGGACTGGACTGGTAATGTTTGCCCTATGCGGATACGGGACGGGACGGGATTACAGTTGCTAAATTCGTACTGCGAGGCGGAGACAATTTTCTAATTCCAGTTGTTATTTATCACTATTAAGCCTAATATTGAGCCTGATAATGCTAAAATAAAGTAAATAAACAACAACAACAAACTCATTATTAAAAGTAAATTACACTGTATGACCAAAATATTGTTGTTTCTTTACTTTATTTTAGCATTATTAGGCCTAATATTAGGCTTAATACTGATTTATTTCAATTATGCAATCATACGCGCGTATTACGCTAACGTAATGGACCCGGGACGGGTCGGGACCCGAAAATTGGTCCCGTTCTCATCCCTAACGCATATATATCGCAGACATATCGCGCCCACGACAAAGCACAAACCCATGGCAGTCACCAAAGAATATTTACGCCGCTTCCACGCACGTTTTATTTTCTCACAGGCCTCTACACATTTAACTTGCGCGCGCACTTGCTACGTGCTCGTGTGGTCACAATAAATACCTAATTTTCATTAAAATAACGAATGAACGAAATCACTTCAACCACACTTGCTACGGTCGACGCATCGACGGCGATTCGCATGCGTTACCCCAAATACCGATCAAAAATCGCAGAAAACACTAATCCCGACCCAAAAACCGCCAAAATTACCCTCAACACACCCCAACAACCTTCCACCACTTAAATTACACCGGAAAAAAAACAATTTCAAACCGAAAAATCAACAAAAAAGGCCAAAAAAATATTGCAAACAAAGAGAAAAGATCAATTATCGAGGCAAATCCCCACCACAAAACAACGCATCGCCGGTAAACACTTAAGCGTACAGTGCACAACACTACTGTTTATTTTCAATGATCCAATAAATAAAATTTGAAACAAAGTTGAGTGGAATTGTACGTTTCTTGTATATTAAAGTTTTTATTTTGTTTGTTTACACTTAATTTTTTTTTTCCATCATAGAATGGCGACTCGATACTTTTGTAGCTCGAATTCACTTCGTAAACGTAATCGGTGTTCATCACGCGTCAATGCGCTCGTGCAATAGTATAGGCGCGCATACGATTTGATGCGCGCAAAACTTGCAAAACTTGCACGGAATTTGGGCAATTTTTGACAATTTTCAGCAGATTTTTGCCTGTATTTGACAAATTTCAGAAGATTTTTGCCTATATTTGACAAATTTCAGAAGATTTCCTCAATCCTCAAACATTTGCTGAAATTTCTCATAAAATTTCTAAAATTAATTGAAATTTGTCTGAAATTTGTCTGCAATTTGTCAAATATTGTCAAAAATCCGTGGAAATTTGTCAAATACTGGCAAAAATCCATGTAAATTTGTCAAAAATTGCCATAATTCGGTGCAAATTGTGTTAGACATTGGAAAAATTTATTTTAACGCTTCCAACGCGCCAGTAAATCGCGCGTGCACACGCGTGGATTTTTCGTCATAGTTGGATGCGCGCAAACCTCACGTAACTTGCGCCAAAATTTGGCAATTTTTGACAAATTTCAGCAGATTTTTGCCAGTATTTGACAAATTTCCACTGATTTTTGACAATATTTGACCCAACAACTGCGCCACGTTCCAGGCGCCGGTTTAGGCATTTTAGACCCGTTTTAGACCGTTTTAGATGGCGAAAACGTTCTCTCCATCATTTTCTACCCCTGGGTGAGGTTTTCAGCGTTCATGATTGATGAAAAAGCTGTTTTCTAACTAGCTGTCCCATTGCTAGTTTTGGCGTCAGGTTTTAGCAACCTTCCGATCCGACTCTGTCGTCTGCACGACCTCCAAGACCGTTTTAGGGTTAATTTGAGTCAAATAATTCATTCTGGGATTGTTTTGGGTTTTTTACAAGTGTGTTTTTGTAGTTTTTATTGGTTTCAAACATTGTCAATTCTTTATACAAGTGTAACTTTCATTTCTCTGTATTTTGAGAACTTTGCATTGCAGCAAAGTTCATTTCTTGCCCCTTAATTATTGTGTAATTGTTGGTTTTCAAGCCCGTTTTTTAACAATAACTTTATTTGAAGTGCCTATTGTTTCAGGCACGTGCTTCCACGTGCCTTTTATTGTTGAGCAATTTCTTGGGCAGTTGCGCTCCTGTTGCTAGCATTACCGCGCGTTCTCCGCGCGCGTACTCGCGCGTTTCGCATCACACACATTCGGGTTCAATGGCCTATCGCGGCGGCACATTGTGTGGCATAGCGCGGCACGTTGCAATTACGTGACGTGGCACGTTGCTGTTACGTGACGCAATAGCCAGTATTTAAGCAGGGGATTCCATCATCGTTTACACAAATGCGCATTGCAACGTGGAGGCGCATTCGAGTCCTTTTCCCAAGCGTTGAAAAAGGACAAAACTCGTATTCGATTCGAAAGCGAATCGAATACGATTTTTGTCCTTTTTCAACGCAAAATTGTATTCGATTCGCTTTCGAATCGAATACGAGTTTTGCCCTTCTTCAACGCGAAATCGTATTCGACTCGTTTTCGAGTCGAATGCGAATTTTGCCCTTCTTCAACGCGAAATCGTATTCGACTCGCTTTCGAATCGAATACGAGTTTTGCCCTTCTTCAACGCGAAATCGTATTCGACTCGTTTTCGAGTCGAGTACGAATTTTGCCCTTCTTCAACGCGAAATCGTATTCGATTCGCTTTCGAATCGTATACGAGATGGTCGATTTTTGTTTCCCGGACTTTGATTCGTATTCGAGTTGTTACGAGTTCGTATTTTGATCGTATTCGTATTCGAATCGAATTCGAATCGTATTCGAATCGAATACGAATCGAATTCGAGTCGTATTCGAGATGGTCGATGATTTCCACTCGCTCGTATACGCGTTGTATACGAGCTCGTATTTTGATCGTAATCGTAAACGAATCGTTTACAAGTCGTATACAAGTTGTATACGACGTGTATACACCTCGTATACGAACGAAGTTTGTGAAAACACAATTTCCAAATAAGACGTATGTGACTACTATGTGTTTTCATGTCGTAGTAAGTATCCGGTGGATTTTCCAAACTTCGTTCGTATACGAGGTGTATACACGTCGTATACAACTTGTATACGACTTGTAAACGATTCGTTTACGATTACGATCAAAATACGAGCTCGTATACAACGCGTATACGAGCAAGTGGAAATCATCGACCATCTCGAATGCGACTCGAATACGATTAGTATTCGATTCGAATACGATTCGAATTCGATTCGAATACGAATACGATCAAAATACGAACTCGTAACAACTCGAATACGAGATAGTCGATGACCCGTTCCCGGACTTTGACTCGTACGACTCGTATTCGAGATGTATTCGAGATGTATTCGAATCGTATTCGAGTCGCATTCGAGATGGTCGATGATTTCCACTCGCTCGTATACGCGTTGTATACGAGCTCGTATTTTGATCGTAATCGTAAACGAATCGTTTACAAGTCGTATACAAGTCGTATACGACGTGTATACACCTCGTATACGAACGAAGTTTGGAAAATCCACCGGACACTTACTACGACATGAAAACACATAGTAGTCACATACGTCTTATTTGGAAATTGTGTTTTCACAAACTTCGTTCGTATACGAGGTGTATACACGTCGTATACGACTTGTATACGACTTGTAAACGATTCGTTTACGATTACGATCAAAATACGAGCTCGTATACAACGCGTATACGAGCGAGTGGAAATCATCGACCATCTCGAATACGACTCGAATTCGATTAGTATTCGATTCGAATACGATTCGAATTCGATTCGAATACGAATACGATCAAAATACGAACTCGTAACAACTCGAATACGAGATAGTCGATGACCCGTTCCCGGACTTTGACTCGTACGACTCGTATTCGAGATGTATTCGAGATGTATTCGAATCGTATTCGAGTCGCATTCGAGATGGTCGATGATTTCCACTCGCTCGTATACGCGTTGTATACGAGCTCGTATTTTGATCGTAATCGTAAACGAATCGTTTACAAGTCGTATACAAGTCGTATACGACGTGTATACACCTCGTATACGAACGAAGTTTGGAAAATCCACCGGACACTTACTACGACATGAAAACACATAGTAGTCACATACGTCTTATTTGGAAATTGTGTTTTCACAAACTTCGTTCGTATACGAGGTGTATACACGTCGTATACGACTTGTATACGACTTGTAAACGATTCGTTTACGATTACGATCAAAATACGAGCTCGTATACAACGCGTATACGAGCGAGTGGAAATCATCGACCATCTCGAATACGACTCGAATTCGATTAGTATTCGATTCGAATACGATTCGAATTCGATTCGAATACGAATACGATCAAAATACGAACTCGTAACAACTCGAATACGAGATAGTCGATGACCCGTTCCCGGACTTTGACTCGTACGACTCGTATTCGAGATGTATTCGAGATGTATTCGAATCGTATTCGAGTCGCATTCGAGATGGTCGATGATTTCCACTCGCTCGTATACGCGTTGTATACGAGCTCGTATTTTGATCGTAATCGTAAACGAATCGTTTACAAGTCGTATACAAGTCGTATACGACGTGTATACACCTCGTATACGAACGAAGTTTGGAAAATCCACCGGACACTTACTACGACATGAAAACACATAGTAGTCACATACGTCTTATTTGGAAATTGTGTTTTCACAAACTTCGTTCGTATACGAGGTGTATACACGTCGTATACGACTTGTATACGACTTGTAAACGATTCGTTTACGATTACGATCAAAATACGAGCTCGTATACAACGCGTATACGAGCGAGTGGAAATCATCGACCATCTCGAATACGACTCGAATTCGATTAGTATTCGATTCGAATACGATTCGAATTCGATTCGAATACGAATACGATCAAAATACGAACTCGTAACAACTCGAATACGAGATAGTCGATGACCCGTTCCCGGACTTTGACTCGTACGACTCGTATTCGAGATGTATTCGAGATGTATTCGAATCGTATTCGAGTCGCATTCGAGATGGTCGATGATTTCCACTCGCTCGTATACGCGTTGTATACGAGCTCGTATTTTGATCGTAATCGTAAACGAATCGTTTACAAGTCGTATACAAGTCGTATACGACGTGTATACACCTCGTATACGAACGAAGTTTGGAAAATCCACCGGACACTTACTACGACATGAAAACACATAGTAGTCACATACGTCTTATTTGGAAATTGTGTTTTCACAAACTTCGTTCGTATACGAGGTGTATACACGTCGTATACGACTTGTATACGACTTGTAAACGATTCGTTTACGATTACGATCAAAATACGAGCTCGTATACAACGCGTATACGAGCGAGTGGAAATCATCGACCATCTCGAATACGACTCGAATTCGATTAGTATTCGATTCGAATACGATTCGAATTCGATTCGAATACGAATACGATCAAAATACGAACTCGTAACAACTCGAATACGAGATAGTCGATGACCCGTTCCCGGACTTTGACTCGTACGACTCGTATTCGAGATGTATTCGAGATGTATTCGAATCGTATTCGAGTCGCATTCGAGATGGTCGATGATTTCCACTCGCTCGTATACGCGTTGTATACGAGCTCGTATTTTGATCGTAATCGTAAACGAATCGTTTACAAGTCGTATACAAGTCGTATACGACGTGTATACACCTCGTATACGAACGAAGTTTGGAAAATCCACCGGACACTTACTACGACATGAAAACACATAGTAGTCACATACGTCTTATTTGGAAATTGTGTTTTCACAAACTTCGTTCGTATACGAGGTGTATACACGTCGTATACGACTTGTATACGACTTGTAAACGATTCGTTTACGATTACGATCAAAATACGAGCTCGTATACAACGCGTATACGAGCGAGTGGAAATCATCGACCATCTCGAATACGACTCGAATTCGATTAGTATTCGATTCGAATACGATTCGAATTCGATTCGAATACGAATACGATCAAAATACGAACTCGTAACAACTCGAATACGAGATAGTCGATGACCCGTTCCCGGACTTTGACTCGTACGACTCGTATTCGAGATGTATTCGAGATGTATTCGAATCGTATTCGAGTCGCATTCGAGATGGTCGATGATTTCCACTCGCTCGTATACGCGTTGTATACGAGCTCGTATTTTGATCGTAATCGTAAACGAATCGTTTACAAGTCGTATACAAGTCGTATACGACGTGTATACACCTCGTATACGAACGAAGTTTGGAAAATCCACCGGACACTTACTACGACATGAAAACACATAGTAGTCACATACGTCTTATTTGGAAATTGTGTTTTCACAAACTTCGTTCGTATACGAGGTGTATACACGTCGTATACGACTTGTATACGACTTGTAAACGATTCGTTTACGATTACGATCAAAATACGAGCTCGTATACAACGCGTATACGAGCGAGTGGAAATCATCGACCATCTCGAATACGACTCGAATTCGATTCGTATTCGATTCGAATACGATTCGAATTCGATTCGAATACGAATACGATCAAAATACGAACTCGTAACAACTCGAATACAAATCAAAGTCCGGGAAACAAAAATCGACCATCTCGTATACGATTCGAAAGCGAATCGAATACGATTTCGCGTTGAAGAAGGGCAAAATTCGCATTCGACTCGAAAACGAGTCGAATACGAATTCGCATTCGACTCGAAAACGAGTCGAATACGATTTCGCGTTGAAGAAGGGCAAAATTCGCATTCGACTCGAAAACGAGTCGAATACGATTTCGCGTTGAAGAAGGGCAAAACTCGCATTCGACTCGAAAACGAGTCGAATACGATTTCGCGTTGAGAAAGGGCAAAATTCGCATTCGACTCGAAAACGAGTCGAATACGATTTCGCGTTGAAGAAGGGCAAAACTCGCATTCGACTCGAAAACGAGTCGAATACGATTTCGCATTCGACTCGAAAACGAGTCGAATACGATTTCGCGTCGAAGAAGGGCAAAATTCGCATTCGACTCGAAAACGAGTCGAATACGATTTCGCGTTGAAGAAGGGCAAAACTCGCATTCGACTCGAAAACGAGTCGAATACGATTTCGCGTTGAGAAAGGGCAAAATTCGCATTCGACTCGAAAACGAGTCGAATACGATTTCGCGTTGAAGAAGGGCAAAACTCGCATTCGACTCGAAAACGAGTCGAATACGATTTCGCGTCAAAGAAGGGCAAAATTTGCATTCGACTCGAAAACGAGTCGAATACGAGATCATTTTTTGATCTGGGTCGTGAATGCGTCCGTATGTCACGCGAACGCGTGTTGGAGTCGATTCCGAGTTCGTATTCCATCTTGAACGCGCATTGGAGACGTAAACCAGTTTATTTTACCCACTCTCGCTCGATCCCGCTTCATCGCTCCTTGTCGCTCCTGTGAAAAAAAATACATGAGAATGTGCAGAAATGAACCTTCCAATACTCACATGAAAATTGACAACCTTGACACAAAACAGTCTATTGACACTCCCAACACCACCCCGGACGTTTTCCGGAAGAGTTTGGTCCACCCGGAATCCCCAGAATAGTCGCCCCCGAAATGCGGATTTCACGGAAGCCAATCCGCGAAAAGGATATGTTTTTAGCGGCGCGCCGACGCGTGCGACACACGCTTCTGGAGAGCTTAACCTTATCCTTATGGCGCGCATGCGGATTTCTCGGAGTGCGAAAGGGACCCTATTTTTAACATTACGGCGGCCTATACCTTGACCCCCTGTTCGCAGTCTCATGGCTGATTTTGCGGATTTCACTTATTTGTATATTCCGCACGATCGCGCGCGTTTTATCAACCTTGGGAAAGCCGCTTTCTCAAATTTGCAAATTCCACATTGTGTGAACATGCTACAACGCTTCTGTGCGCGTCAATAAAAAAAAAAACCGATTAGAAATGAAATTCAGGGTTTTGTTAAAATAAAAATTATACAATATAATCAGTCTATAATGCTTCTATAATGCTGTTGGTTTAATCAGCACATTGTAATCGTGTGAAAACACGCGCGCTCGCAATAATACATTACCCAATGTACTTGCACTGGCATGGACCCATCAGTGCGCACTTTCCCGTGCGTGCTGCTTGCACTATTTACATCAATTGTTGCTCCACAGGTTGCGCGACCTGCCGGGCAGTTAAGACGTACTAGAATAACCTCAGGATTTGATAAAACCTGATTTTTGGATGACACTAAGTAAATGGCAGTGAATGTGAGATGTGAGATACACGATGAATTTAATAAAATTTATATTTCCTAATCATGGGATTGGTTTCACGTTTCATAATCCAACAATTAAGTAGAATATCATTATTGCAATTGATTAAAACAAATTTTTTTTACAAATTCTTTGGTTTTACATTTTAAATTTATTTTCCAATAGTTGGCACCATCGCAATTGCTGCGAGTTTAAAACACTGCATTCAGCAGAATTTACTGCACTTTCAAATCAAGGCCAGGCATACCTACTGCAAAGTAATGTATAAACCATAAAGAAGCCTTTGATTCGGAATTGCCTGTAGGTAATTCTGCGCTGGTCTCCAATGGAAATGTCCGCGCCGGTCTTCCGTGCACGGAAAGTCCACAGAAAGTCCGTGCATTCCGTGCGCTGGGAGTCCGTGCGTCGTACCGCGTGATCTTGCATTGTTTTTTGTGGGCTTTTCCTGATTAGGATTACTTCCTTTTTAACTCTTGAAGAATTAAGTTTGTTTTTTTT
Organism: Strigamia acuminata; assembly: GCA_949358305.1. Lineage (NCBI taxonomy): Eukaryota > Metazoa > Arthropoda > Chilopoda > Geophilomorpha > Linotaeniidae > Strigamia > Strigamia acuminata. The sequence goes on along the minus strand of OX442314.1, from coordinate 27,565,071 downwards.
GCTCCAAAACGTCCCAAAACGCCTGAAAATCGCGCAACTCGAGGCAAAACATTACAGTGTGTATTCAAATCAAAACTAGCTACAAATACATGCTGAAATTAGCTAAATTTTCAAATTTTTTGGCTTTCAAGAAGTAATGGAAACATTTGACATAACGTGGATCAGTTGCATTCAAAAACTAAAATATTTTGTGTTTTACTTCAATTTTAAACTAAAAATGATGTCATTTCCTGTTTAAACCCCTGTTAAAGCTTGAAATACATTTTAACTAAAAGAAATAAGTTTGTTTTTTTCTTCGGCAGTGACGTGTACACACGAGCACGCCTGAGAACGCCAAAAAATGCTAAAAAACGCTCAAAAACGCCTGAAAATCGCGCAACTCGAGGCAAAACATTAATTTTTCATCTTTATTTCAACTTTTGTGACGTTTAAAATTGTGTTCTCATGTTTTTTGCCTCAAGTTGCATTGTCATCTGGCGTTTTGGAGTGTTTTTATGTGTTCGCAGGCGTTCGCAGGCGTTTTTTGGCGTTGTCACTCACTCAAGTGGCCATTTTTAGCATTTTCCGTAGTAAAAATGGCCGTTTTTCGTCAAAATGGCCATTTTTAGCCATTTTTCAGAGTAAAAATGTTTTTTTTTCACCGTTTTTATAGTAAAATGGCCATTTTTAGTCGTTTTTTTAATCAAAAATGGCCGTTTTTATCGTTGAAACGTTATTAAAATGTAACGTTTCAATGGCGTTTTGATCTCGCCTCATTTCCGGTTTTGAAAATTAATAAACGCCCCGGCGTTTATTCGAGGCAATACCCAACTTGGGCTTTTATTCGCGTCGCACCGCATCATCATCTCACCTTGCCTCCCGTCTTGAAAATTTATAAACGCCCCGGCGTTTATTCAAGGCAAACCATTGTTTATGTAAGTTTTTCCTGATTAGGGTTACTTCCTTTAGAAGAAACACGTTTATTTCTTCTCGTTTAATCTTGAGTCGTGATCTCGCCTCGTTTCTGGTCTTAAAAATTAATAAACACCCCGGCTTTTATTCAAGGCAATACGGTACGTTTATGAAACCCAACTTGGGCTTTCATTTTAAAAAAAGCGCGTGTTCTTACGTCGAACTAAGAGATACAGGTGAATTAGCAACGCCTAATTTGATTTAATAAATAAAGCAAACAACATCTCGCCTCACTTCTGGCGTTTGTTCGAGGCAAGCCATTGTTTTTGCATTTTTTTTCCTGATTAGGGTTACTTCCTTTTTAACTCTTGAAGAAATAAGTATGTTTTTTTTACTCGGCAGTGACGTGTACGCGCGAGTACGCCTGAGAACGCCAAAAAATACTCCAAAACGCCTGAAAATCGTGCAACTCGAGGCAAAACATTAATTGTTTATTTTTGTTTCAACTTTTGTAACGTTTACAATTGTGTTCTCATGTTTTTTGCCTCAAGTTGCATTGTCATTTTGCGTTTTGGGGCGTTTTTAGGCATTTTTAGGCATTTGCGGGCGTTCTTGGGCGTTTTTTGGCGTTGTCATTCAATCAAATGGCCATTTTTAGCCATTTTTAGCCATTTTTCATAGAAAAATGGTCATTTTTAGCCGTTTTTCATCCAAAATGGCCGTTTTTCATCCAAAAGGGCCGTTTTTCATCCAAAATGGAATAATTGTTGTGTCCGGATTTTATGTCATTTATTGTCTTAATTAAAGTTAACAAAGTGTCTTTAATTTTTGCTTTTCTTGAATTTCAGCTTTTTAGATATTTTTACATATTAAACTTTCATTTTTTGTGATTTATTAAAAGTTACAGTGTTTTCATGAATTTTAGTGTCTATGATATTGATATTATCTTTATTCATTGCTATTTAAAGTTTTATTACTTCTCTGTGTCTTATTTCTTTAATTCTTGCTCATTTTGTGTGATTTTGGATGATTTTTAGTGCATTCGTCGATTTACAGATCACTTGCGTAAGACGCGTGACGTCATATTTCTTAATCTAGTTCGGTTGTGTTCAAACTTCTAACCTTTTGTTTGGACCTTATTCTTGTGTTATGGATAGGTTTTAGAATTGATTTAGACTAATTTGGGGGTGATCTGTCGATTGGTTTGCTTTATTTTTGTCCCGGAACGGTCGTTTTGTCGTTTCGAGCGTTCGTTGTCGGTACGCACTTGTGCGCTGCTGACCGAGTTCATTCCGTTCGGCAAACGATTATTTTCAAGTGTTCTTTTAATAAATAGTGCTTTTGTTGTAGGAAATTACATTTCCTAATGTTATTTTATTCAATACAGTGTGTATTCTTGATTTTATTCTTGTGTTGAAATTCAAATGTCGTGTTTTGCCGCTCTAGCGGATTTGAAGTGGGCGCCATGCTGGATTTCCCCGCTAATTTCTTTATTTATCCATTTCATTTGTCTTTTTGAAAATGAATAAACGCCCCGGCGTTTATGCGAGGCAAGCCATAGTTTTTGTAGGTTCTTTCCTGATTAGGGTTACTTGTGACGTGCACGCGCGAGCTCGCCCGAGGACGCCAAAAAAAGCTCAAAAACGCCCCAAAACGCCTGAAAATCGCGCAACTCGAAGCAAAAAATTACAGTTTGAATTCAAATCAAAACTAACCACAAATACATGCTACAATTAGGTAAATTTTCAAATTTTTTATCAATAAATGATGACTTTCAAGAAGTATGACAACATTTGACAAAATTTAGACCAGTTGCATTTAAAAACTAAAATATTTTGTGTTTTACTTCAATTTTAAACCAAAAATGACGTCATTTTTTGTTTAAACCGGCGTTTATTTGAGGCAAACACGCCGCTGAGAACGCCAAAAAATGCTCAAAAACACTCCAAAAGGCCTGAAAATCGCGCAACTTGAGGCAAAAAATTAATTTTTCATCTTTGTTTCAACTTTTGTGACGTTTAAAATTGTGTTTTCAAGTTTTATGCCTCAAGTTGCATTGTCATCTGGCGTTTTGGGGCGTTTTGGGGCGTTCGCAGGCGTTTGCACGCGTTTTTTGGCATTGTCACTCACTCAAGTGGCCATTTTTAGCCAATTTTCGAAGTAAAAATGGCCTTTTTTTATTAAAATGGCCATTTTCAGCCATTTGTCATAGTAAAAATGGCCATTTTCAGCCATTTTTTATAGTAAAAGTGGCCATTTTTCATCCAAAATGGCCGTTTTTCATCCAAAATGACCATTTTTATCATTGACACGCTATAAAAATGTAACGTTTCAATGGCGTTTTGACGAAACCGGTAAGTTTTGAAATTTCCCGTGTCCCGTTATTGTGACTCCTCGTCCGGTTTCTCAGAACCGAAACCCTAATACAGGTGAATTAGTGACGCCTAATTTGTTTCAACAAATAAAGCAAACAACATCTCGCCTCACTTCCAGTCTTGAAAATTAGTAAACGCCCCGGCGTTTATTCGAGGCAAGCCGTTGTTTTTACAGTAATTTCCTGGTTAGGGTTATTTTTTTTTTAACTCTTGAAGAAATAAGTTTGTTTTTTTCTCGCCTGCACGCGCGAGCTCGCATGAGAATGCTAAAAAATAAGCAAAAACGTTCTAAAACGCCCCAAAACGCTTCAAAATGCTCCAAAAAGCCTGAAAATCGTGCCACTCAAAGCAAAAAATTATGTTTGCATGTTTTTTGCCTCAAGTTGCACGGTTATCTGGCGTTTTGGTGCGTTCTTGGGGCATTTTGGTGCGTTCTTGGGGCGTTTTCGGGCGTTTTTTTGGCGTTGTCACTCACTCCCGCACTTTGCTGTCTTGTTTATTACAATTTGGTTTAGCTGTTGTATTTATTTTTATTTGTTTTATGGTTATTTAATGTGTTTTTGTAGCATTCAAAATGTTTTGTTGCCTAATTTCTCGTTTTGGCGCCAACTGTTTGTTTGACAACGCCGTGTCAGAATTTAGGGATGATTCTGCTTTGGTTTCTAATTAAAAAAAAAATGTTGTTTTAATTTCAATTGTAACTGCTTATTATAACGTTATTATTAGTATTTTGTAAAGGTTCATTTTTTTTCCATGTTAATAAAAAATGAAGTAACTTTCGGTGAAAAAAAAAACAGTTAAATGCGGATCAAAATTAAACACACACGAGAAGTTTAATAAACGTCCCGGCGTTTATTCGAGGCAATACGGTACATTTGTGAAACCCAACTTGGAACCCGAAAATAACGTGGGGCCGTCTGAACACCTGGATTTGAATTTTCGTCTACGCGCGCGCCGACGCATGGGGAATGCGGGGTGGGGTTCCTTCCCAGTGTTCCGAACGAGTCAATTTCACCCCGAAAATATCCCGAAATTGCTGATACATGCATTTCGAGCCAGAAATATTGATCTTCATGTAAATTTTGATTGTTTAGCTTTTTTTTGAAATTTTACAAATTTTTCTCATCTCCTGCCTTCCTCGCTCATTTAACACCAAAATGGCCTGCATTGAGGATTTTTCCCATAATCCTTTTCACACGTATGGAGCGCAAACAGTCGCAATAAATGAAATCAGCGGAATTCGGCCTTGAGTTTGCGACGCCATCTTGAATACGAGTAACAGCACAGTATGGTGTCAATTATTCGAACTGATCGTAAGGCATGGGACAAAAATTGATTAAAAACGAACAAACATGATTAAAAATCAACAAAAATCGACTGAAATCGGACAATAATCAATTCAGAATGACAAATAACGATTAAAATTGGCAAAAATTGTCACAAATAGAGAAAAACCGATTAAAAATCAGCAAGAAACCAATAGAAATTGATAAAATCAAATAAAAATTAACAAATATCCATTTTGTTTGCTTTTAAACAAATTAAGAACTTTGAAAACACACGACAATTTTAAACAGTAAACACCGGGGTCAAATAAGCGCCGCTACTCGTTTAAACACCGGGGAGGTGTTAGTGAAGTGCCTCGAGTGGAGAAATTAATAAACGCTCGAGGCACCACGGTAGGCTTATTAAACACAAAATATGAAACGCTCGATCTTCAACAGGCGCACACGCCCGAGAACACCTCGGCATGCCTCAGCACTCTCCAAGAAACGAGAAAAACCAAGGCAAAAAAAAAAAAATACACCAAAATTAGGACTAAAATCAAACACACATGGGGCCCGGAAGATTGATAACATCCCGGCATATATTCAAGGCAGTACGCCATGTTTTTTCCACCATTTTGTAAGTTTATTTCAATATTCATAAAGTTTATTGCTTTTTGTATCATTAGTAGTATTCCCTTGTGTGATGTGGTTTTATAAATATCACACACAACTGCTTCTGCTGTTTTCTTCACGTTTATGCTTCGTGTATGCACGTGAAGCCCTCGCACATCTTTTGAGCACCTGTACACATTTGGACACGCTCAAGGTGCTACATCGCGCGCTCAAACGCACTAGATCGCGCGCGCAAACGCGCTACATCACGCATATTAGGGATAAGAACGGACCGGGATAGGGACTGGACTGGTAATGTTTGCCCTATGCGGATACGGGACGGGACGGGATTACAGTTGCTAAATTCGTACTGCGAGGCGGAGACAATTTTCTAATTCCAGTTGTTATTTATCACTATTAAGCCTAATATTGAGCCTGATAATGCTAAAATAAAGTAAATAAACAACAACAACAAACTCATTATTAAAAGTAAATTACACTGTATGACCAAAATATTGTTGTTTCTTTACTTTATTTTAGCATTATTAGGCCTAATATTAGGCTTAATACTGATTTATTTCAATTATGCAATCATACGCGCGTATTACGCTAACGTAATGGACCCGGGACGGGTCGGGACCCGAAAATTGGTCCCGTTCTCATCCCTAACGCATATATATCGCAGACATATCGCGCCCACGACAAAGCACAAACCCATGGCAGTCACCAAAGAATATTTACGCCGCTTCCACGCACGTTTTATTTTCTCACAGGCCTCTACACATTTAACTTGCGCGCGCACTTGCTACGTGCTCGTGTGGTCACAATAAATACCTAATTTTCATTAAAATAACGAATGAACGAAATCACTTCAACCACACTTGCTACGGTCGACGCATCGACGGCGATTCGCATGCGTTACCCCAAATACCGATCAAAAATCGCAGAAAACACTAATCCCGACCCAAAAACCGCCAAAATTACCCTCAACACACCCCAACAACCTTCCACCACTTAAATTACACCGGAAAAAAAACAATTTCAAACCGAAAAATCAACAAAAAAGGCCAAAAAAATATTGCAAACAAAGAGAAAAGATCAATTATCGAGGCAAATCCCCACCACAAAACAACGCATCGCCGGTAAACACTTAAGCGTACAGTGCACAACACTACTGTTTATTTTCAATGATCCAATAAATAAAATTTGAAACAAAGTTGAGTGGAATTGTACGTTTCTTGTATATTAAAGTTTTTATTTTGTTTGTTTACACTTAATTTTTTTTTTCCATCATAGAATGGCGACTCGATACTTTTGTAGCTCGAATTCACTTCGTAAACGTAATCGGTGTTCATCACGCGTCAATGCGCTCGTGCAATAGTATAGGCGCGCATACGATTTGATGCGCGCAAAACTTGCAAAACTTGCACGGAATTTGGGCAATTTTTGACAATTTTCAGCAGATTTTTGCCTGTATTTGACAAATTTCAGAAGATTTTTGCCTATATTTGACAAATTTCAGAAGATTTCCTCAATCCTCAAACATTTGCTGAAATTTCTCATAAAATTTCTAAAATTAATTGAAATTTGTCTGAAATTTGTCTGCAATTTGTCAAATATTGTCAAAAATCCGTGGAAATTTGTCAAATACTGGCAAAAATCCATGTAAATTTGTCAAAAATTGCCATAATTCGGTGCAAATTGTGTTAGACATTGGAAAAATTTATTTTAACGCTTCCAACGCGCCAGTAAATCGCGCGTGCACACGCGTGGATTTTTCGTCATAGTTGGATGCGCGCAAACCTCACGTAACTTGCGCCAAAATTTGGCAATTTTTGACAAATTTCAGCAGATTTTTGCCAGTATTTGACAAATTTCCACTGATTTTTGACAATATTTGACCCAACAACTGCGCCACGTTCCAGGCGCCGGTTTAGGCATTTTAGACCCGTTTTAGACCGTTTTAGATGGCGAAAACGTTCTCTCCATCATTTTCTACCCCTGGGTGAGGTTTTCAGCGTTCATGATTGATGAAAAAGCTGTTTTCTAACTAGCTGTCCCATTGCTAGTTTTGGCGTCAGGTTTTAGCAACCTTCCGATCCGACTCTGTCGTCTGCACGACCTCCAAGACCGTTTTAGGGTTAATTTGAGTCAAATAATTCATTCTGGGATTGTTTTGGGTTTTTTACAAGTGTGTTTTTGTAGTTTTTATTGGTTTCAAACATTGTCAATTCTTTATACAAGTGTAACTTTCATTTCTCTGTATTTTGAGAACTTTGCATTGCAGCAAAGTTCATTTCTTGCCCCTTAATTATTGTGTAATTGTTGGTTTTCAAGCCCGTTTTTTAACAATAACTTTATTTGAAGTGCCTATTGTTTCAGGCACGTGCTTCCACGTGCCTTTTATTGTTGAGCAATTTCTTGGGCAGTTGCGCTCCTGTTGCTAGCATTACCGCGCGTTCTCCGCGCGCGTACTCGCGCGTTTCGCATCACACACATTCGGGTTCAATGGCCTATCGCGGCGGCACATTGTGTGGCATAGCGCGGCACGTTGCAATTACGTGACGTGGCACGTTGCTGTTACGTGACGCAATAGCCAGTATTTAAGCAGGGGATTCCATCATCGTTTACACAAATGCGCATTGCAACGTGGAGGCGCATTCGAGTCCTTTTCCCAAGCGTTGAAAAAGGACAAAACTCGTATTCGATTCGAAAGCGAATCGAATACGATTTTTGTCCTTTTTCAACGCAAAATTGTATTCGATTCGCTTTCGAATCGAATACGAGTTTTGCCCTTCTTCAACGCGAAATCGTATTCGACTCGTTTTCGAGTCGAATGCGAATTTTGCCCTTCTTCAACGCGAAATCGTATTCGACTCGCTTTCGAATCGAATACGAGTTTTGCCCTTCTTCAACGCGAAATCGTATTCGACTCGTTTTCGAGTCGAGTACGAATTTTGCCCTTCTTCAACGCGAAATCGTATTCGATTCGCTTTCGAATCGTATACGAGATGGTCGATTTTTGTTTCCCGGACTTTGATTCGTATTCGAGTTGTTACGAGTTCGTATTTTGATCGTATTCGTATTCGAATCGAATTCGAATCGTATTCGAATCGAATACGAATCGAATTCGAGTCGTATTCGAGATGGTCGATGATTTCCACTCGCTCGTATACGCGTTGTATACGAGCTCGTATTTTGATCGTAATCGTAAACGAATCGTTTACAAGTCGTATACAAGTTGTATACGACGTGTATACACCTCGTATACGAACGAAGTTTGTGAAAACACAATTTCCAAATAAGACGTATGTGACTACTATGTGTTTTCATGTCGTAGTAAGTATCCGGTGGATTTTCCAAACTTCGTTCGTATACGAGGTGTATACACGTCGTATACAACTTGTATACGACTTGTAAACGATTCGTTTACGATTACGATCAAAATACGAGCTCGTATACAACGCGTATACGAGCAAGTGGAAATCATCGACCATCTCGAATGCGACTCGAATACGATTCGAATACATCTCGAATACATCTCGAATACGAGTCGTACGAGTCAAAGTCCGGGAACGGGTCATCGACTATCTCGTATTCGAGTTGTTACGAGTTCGTATTTTGATCGTATTCGTATTCGAATCGAATTCGAATCGTATTCGAATCGAATACGAATCGAATTCGAGTCGTATTCGAGATGGTCGATGATTTCCACTCGCTCGTATACGCGTTGTATACGAGCTCGTATTTTGATCGTAATCGTAAACGAATCGTTTACAAGTCGTATACAAGTCGTATACGACGTGTATACACCTCGTATACGAACGAAGTTTGGAAAATCCACCGGACACTTACTACGACATGAAAACACATAGTAGTCACATACGTCTTATTTGGAAATTGTGTTTTCACAAACTTCGTTCGTATACGAGGTGTATACACGTCGTATACGACTTGTATACGACTTGTAAACGATTCGTTTACGATTACGATCAAAATACGAGCTCGTATACAACGCGTATACGAGCGAGTGGAAATCATCGACCATCTCGAATGCGACTCGAATACGATTAGTATTCGATTCGAATACGATTCGAATTCGATTCGAATACGAATACGATCAAAATACGAACTCGTAACAACTCGAATACGAGATAGTCGATGACCCGTTCCCGGACTTTGACTCGTACGACTCGTATTCGAGATGTATTCGAGATGTATTCGAATCGTATTCGAGTCGCATTCGAGATGGTCGATGATTTCCACTCGCTCGTATACGCGTTGTATACGAGCTCGTATTTTGATCGTAATCGTAAACGAATCGTTTACAAGTCGTATACAAGTCGTATACGACGTGTATACACCTCGTATACGAACGAAGTTTGGAAAATCCACCGGACACTTACTACGACATGAAAACACATAGTAGTCACATACGTCTTATTTGGAAATTGTGTTTTCACAAACTTCGTTCGTATACGAGGTGTATACACGTCGTATACGACTTGTATACGACTTGTAAACGATTCGTTTACGATTACGATCAAAATACGAGCTCGTATACAACGCGTATACGAGCGAGTGGAAATCATCGACCATCTCGAATACGACTCGAATTCGATTAGTATTCGATTCGAATACGATTCGAATTCGATTCGAATACGAATACGATCAAAATACGAACTCGTAACAACTCGAATACGAGATAGTCGATGACCCGTTCCCGGACTTTGACTCGTACGACTCGTATTCGAGATGTATTCGAGATGTATTCGAATCGTATTCGAGTCGCATTCGAGATGGTCGATGATTTCCACTCGCTCGTATACGCGTTGTATACGAGCTCGTATTTTGATCGTAATCGTAAACGAATCGTTTACAAGTCGTATACAAGTCGTATACGACGTGTATACACCTCGTATACGAACGAAGTTTGGAAAATCCACCGGACACTTACTACGACATGAAAACACATAGTAGTCACATACGTCTTATTTGGAAATTGTGTTTTCACAAACTTCGTTCGTATACGAGGTGTATACACGTCGTATACGACTTGTATACGACTTGTAAACGATTCGTTTACGATTACGATCAAAATACGAGCTCGTATACAACGCGTATACGAGCGAGTGGAAATCATCGACCATCTCGAATACGACTCGAATTCGATTAGTATTCGATTCGAATACGATTCGAATTCGATTCGAATACGAATACGATCAAAATACGAACTCGTAACAACTCGAATACGAGATAGTCGATGACCCGTTCCCGGACTTTGACTCGTACGACTCGTATTCGAGATGTATTCGAGATGTATTCGAATCGTATTCGAGTCGCATTCGAGATGGTCGATGATTTCCACTCGCTCGTATACGCGTTGTATACGAGCTCGTATTTTGATCGTAATCGTAAACGAATCGTTTACAAGTCGTATACAAGTCGTATACGACGTGTATACACCTCGTATACGAACGAAGTTTGGAAAATCCACCGGACACTTACTACGACATGAAAACACATAGTAGTCACATACGTCTTATTTGGAAATTGTGTTTTCACAAACTTCGTTCGTATACGAGGTGTATACACGTCGTATACGACTTGTATACGACTTGTAAACGATTCGTTTACGATTACGATCAAAATACGAGCTCGTATACAACGCGTATACGAGCGAGTGGAAATCATCGACCATCTCGAATACGACTCGAATTCGATTAGTATTCGATTCGAATACGATTCGAATTCGATTCGAATACGAATACGATCAAAATACGAACTCGTAACAACTCGAATACGAGATAGTCGATGACCCGTTCCCGGACTTTGACTCGTACGACTCGTATTCGAGATGTATTCGAGATGTATTCGAGATGTATTCGAATCGTATTCGAGTCGCATTCGAGATGGTCGATGATTTCCACTCGCTCGTATACGCGTTGTATACGAGCTCGTATTTTGATCGTAATCGTAAACGAATCGTTTACAAGTCGTATACAAGTCGTATACGACGTGTATACACCTCGTATACGAACGAAGTTTGGAAAATCCACCGGACACTTACTACGACATGAAAACACATAGTAGTCACATACGTCTTATTTGGAAATTGTGTTTTCACAAACTTCGTTCGTATACGAGGTGTATACACGTCGTATACGACTTGTATACGACTTGTAAACGATTCGTTTACGATTACGATCAAAATACGAGCTCGTATACAACGCGTATACGAGCGAGTGGAAATCATCGACCATCTCGAATACGACTCGAATTCGATTAGTATTCGATTCGAATACGATTCGAATTCGATTCGAATACGAATACGATCAAAATACGAACTCGTAACAACTCGAATACGAGATAGTCGATGACCCGTTCCCGGACTTTGACTCGTACGACTCGTATTCGAGATGTATTCGAGATGTATTCGAATCGTATTCGAGTCGCATTCGAGATGGTCGATGATTTCCACTCGCTCGTATACGCGTTGTATACGAGCTCGTATTTTGATCGTAATCGTAAACGAATCGTTTACAAGTCGTATACAAGTCGTATACGACGTGTATACACCTCGTATACGAACGAAGTTTGGAAAATCCACCGGACACTTACTACGACATGAAAACACATAGTAGTCACATACGTCTTATTTGGAAATTGTGTTTTCACAAACTTCGTTCGTATACGAGGTGTATACACGTCGTATACGACTTGTATACGACTTGTAAACGATTCGTTTACGATTACGATCAAAATACGAGCTCGTATACAACGCGTATACGAGCGAGTGGAAATCATCGACCATCTCGAATACGACTCGAATTCGATTAGTATTCGATTCGAATACGATTCGAATTCGATTCGAATACGAATACGATCAAAATACGAACTCGTAACAACTCGAATACGAGATAGTCGATGACCCGTTCCCGGACTTTGACTCGTACGACTCGTATTCGAGATGTATTCGAGATGTATTCGAATCGTATTCGAGTCGCATTCGAGATGGTCGATGATTTCCACTCGCTCGTATACGCGTTGTATACGAGCTCGTATTTTGATCGTAATCGTAAACGAATCGTTTACAAGTCGTATACAAGTCGTATACGACGTGTATACACCTCGTATACGAACGAAGTTTGGAAAATCCACCGGACACTTACTACGACATGAAAACACATAGTAGTCACATACGTCTTATTTGGAAATTGTGTTTTCACAAACTTCGTTCGTATACGAGGTGTATACACGTCGTATACGACTTGTATACGACTTGTAAACGATTCGTTTACGATTACGATCAAAATACGAGCTCGTATACAACGCGTATACGAGCGAGTGGAAATCATCGACCATCTCGAATACGACTCGAATTCGATTAGTATTCGATTCGAATACGATTCGAATTCGATTCGAATACGAATACGATCAAAATACGAACTCGTAACAACTCGAATACGAGATAGTCGATGACCCGTTCCCGGACTTTGACTCGTACGACTCGTATTCGAGATGTATTCGAGATGTATTCGAATCGTATTCGAGTCGCATTCGAGATGGTCGATGATTTCCACTCGCTCGTATACGCGTTGTATACGAGCTCGTATTTTGATCGTAATCGTAAACGAATCGTTTACAAGTCGTATACAAGTCGTATACGACGTGTATACACCTCGTATACGAACGAAGTTTGGAAAATCCACCGGACACTTACTACGACATGAAAACACATAGTAGTCACATACGTCTTATTTGGAAATTGTGTTTTCACAAACTTCGTTCGTATACGAGGTGTATACACGTCGTATACGACTTGTATACGACTTGTAAACGATTCGTTTACGATTACGATCAAAATACGAGCTCGTATACAACGCGTATACGAGCGAGTGGAAATCATCGACCATCTCGAATACGACTCGAATTCGATTCGTATTCGATTCGAATACGATTCGAATTCGATTCGAATACGAATACGATCAAAATACGAACTCGTAACAACTCGAATACAAATCAAAGTCCGGGAAACAAAAATCGACCATCTCGTATACGATTCGAAAGCGAATCGAATACGATTTCGCGTTGAAGAAGGGCAAAATTCGCATTCGACTCGAAAACGAGTCGAATACGAATTCGCATTCGACTCGAAAACGAGTCGAATACGATTTCGCGTTGAAGAAGGGCAAAATTCGCATTCGACTCGAAAACGAGTCGAATACGATTTCGCGTTGAAGAAGGGCAAAACTCGCATTCGACTCGAAAACGAGTCGAATACGATTTCGCGTTGAGAAAGGGCAAAATTCGCATTCGACTCGAAAACGAGTCGAATACGATTTCGCGTTGAAGAAGGGCAAAACTCGCATTCGACTCGAAAACGAGTCGAATACGATTTCGCATTCGACTCGAAAACGAGTCGAATACGATTTCGCGTCGAAGAAGGGCAAAATTCGCATTCGACTCGAAAACGAGTCGAATACGATTTCGCGTTGAAGAAGGGCAAAACTCGCATTCGACTCGAAAACGAGTCGAATACGATTTCGCGTTGAGAAAGGGCAAAATTCGCATTCGACTCGAAAACGAGTCGAATACGATTTCGCGTTGAAGAAGGGCAAAACTCGCATTCGACTCGAAAACGAGTCGAATACGATTTCGCGTCAAAGAAGGGCAAAATTTGCATTCGACTCGAAAACGAGTCGAATACGAGATCATTTTTTGATCTGGGTCGTGAATGCGTCCGTATGTCACGCGAACGCGTGTTGGAGTCGATTCCGAGTTCGTATTCCATCTTGAACGCGCATTGGAGACGTAAACCAGTTTATTTTACCCACTCTCGCTCGATCCCGCTTCATCGCTCCTTGTCGCTCCTGTGAAAAAAAATACATGAGAATGTGCAGAAATGAACCTTCCAATACTCACATGAAAATTGACAACCTTGACACAAAACAGTCTATTGACACTCCCAACACCACCCCGGACGTTTTCCGGAAGAGTTTGGTCCACCCGGAATCCCCAGAATAGTCGCCCCCGAAATGCGGATTTCACGGAAGCCAATCCGCGAAAAGGTTATGGCGCGCATGCGGATTTCTCGGAGTGCGAAAGGGACCCTATTTTTAACATTACGGCGGCCTATACCTTGACCCCCTGTTCGCAGTCTCATGGCTGATTTTGCGGATTTCACTTATTTGTATATTCCGCACGATCGCGCGCGTTTTATCAACCTTGGGAAAGCCGCTTTCTCAAATTTGCAAATTCCACATTGTGTGAACATGCTACAACGCTTCTGTGCGCGTCAATAAAAAAAAAAACCGATTAGAAATGAAATTCAGGGTTTTGTTAAAATAAAAATTATACAATATAATCAGTCTATAATGCTTCTATAATGCTGTTGGTTTAATCAGCACATTGTAATCGTGTGAAAACACGCGCGCTCGCAATAATACATTACCCAATGTACTTGCACTGGCATGGACCCATCAGTGCGCACTTTCCCGTGCGTGCTGCTTGCACTATTTACATCAATTGTTGCTCCACAGGTTGCGCGACCTGCCGGGCAGTTAAGACGTACTAGAATAACCTCAGGATTTGATAAAACCTGATTTTTGGATGACACTAAGTAAATGGCAGTGAATGTGAGATGTGAGATACACGATGAATTTAATAAAATTTATATTTCCTAATCATGGGATTGGTTTCACGTTTCATAATCCAACAATTAAGTAGAATATCATTATTGCAATTGATTAAAACAAATTTTTTTTACAAATTCTTTGGTTTTACATTTTAAATTTATTTTCCAATAGTTGGCACCATCGCAATTGCTGCGAGTTTAAAACACTGCATTCAGCAGAATTTACTGCACTTTCAAATCAAGGCCAGGCATACCTACTGCAAAGTAATGTATAAACCATAAAGAAGCCTTTGATTCGGAATTGCCTGTAGGTAATTCTGCGCTGGTCTCCAATGGAAATGTCCGCGCCGGTCTTCCGTGCACGGAAAGTCCACAGAAAGTCCGTGCATTCCGTGCGCTGGGAGTCCGTGCGTCGTACCGCGTGATCTTGCATTGTTTTTTGTGGGCTTTTCCTGATTAGGATTACTTCCTTTTTAACTCTTGAAGAATTAAGTTTGTTTTTTTTGCTCCAAAACGTCCCAAAACGCCTGAAAATCGCGCAACTCGAGGCAAAACATTACAGTGTGTATTCAAATCAAAACTAGCTACAAATACATGCTGAAATTAGCTAAATTTTCAAATTTTTTGGCTTTCAAGAAGTAATGGAAACATTTGACATAACGTGGATCAGTTGCATTCAAAAACTAAAATATTTTGTGTTTTACTTCAATTTTAAACTAAAAATGATGTCATTTCCTGTTTAAACCCCTGTTAAAGCTTGAAATACATTTTAACTAAAAGAAATAAGTTTGTTTTTTTCTTCGGCAGTGACGTGTACACACGAGCACGCCTGAGAACGCCAAAAAATGCTAAAAAACGCTCAAAAACGCCTGAAAATCGCGCAACTCGAGGCAAAACATTAATTTTTCATCTTTATTTCAACTTTTGTGACGTTTAAAATTGTGTTCTCATGTTTTTTGCCTCAAGTTGCATTGTCATCTGGCGTTTTGGAGTGTTTTTATGTGTTCGCAGGCGTTCGCAGGCGTTTTTTGGCGTTGTCACTCACTCAAGTGGCCATTTTTAGCATTTTCCGTAGTAAAAATGGCCGTTTTTCGTCAAAATGGCCATTTTTAGCCATTTTTCAGAGTAAAAATGTTTTTTTTTCACCGTTTTTATAGTAAAATGGCCATTTTTAGTCGTTTTTTTAATCAAAAATGGCCGTTTTTATCGTTGAAACGTTATTAAAATGTAACGTTTCAATGGCGTTTTGATCTCGCCTCATTTCCGGTTTTGAAAATTAATAAACGCCCCGGCGTTTATTCGAGGCAATACCCAACTTGGGCTTTTATTCGCGTCGCACCGCATCATCATCTCACCTTGCCTCCCGTCTTGAAAATTTATAAACGCCCCGGCGTTTATTCAAGGCAAACCATTGTTTATGTAAGTTTTTCCTGATTAGGGTTACTTCCTTTAGAAGAAACACGTTTATTTCTTCTCGTTTAATCTTGAGTCGTGATCTCGCCTCGTTTCTGGTCTTAAAAATTAATAAACACCCCGGCTTTTATTCAAGGCAATACGGTACGTTTATGAAACCCAACTTGGGCTTTCATTTTAAAAAAAGCGCGTGTTCTTACGTCGAACTAAGAGATACAGGTGAATTAGCAACGCCTAATTTGATTTAATAAATAAAGCAAACAACATCTCGCCTCACTTCTGGCGTTTGTTCGAGGCAAGCCATTGTTTTTGCATTTTTTTTCCTGATTAGGGTTACTTCCTTTTTAACTCTTGAAGAAATAAGTATGTTTTTTTTACTCGGCAGTGACGTGTACGCGCGAGTACGCCTGAGAACGCCAAAAAATACTCCAAAACGCCTGAAAATCGTGCAACTCGAGGCAAAACATTAATTGTTTATTTTTGTTTCAACTTTTGTAACGTTTACAATTGTGTTCTCATGTTTTTTGCCTCAAGTTGCATTGTCATTTTGCGTTTTGGGGCGTTTTTAGGCATTTTTAGGCATTTGCGGGCGTTCTTGGGCGTTTTTTGGCGTTGTCATTCAATCAAATGGCCATTTTTAGCCATTTTTAGCCATTTTTCATAGAAAAATGGTCATTTTTAGCCGTTTTTCATCCAAAATGGCCGTTTTTCATCCAAAAGGGCCGTTTTTCATCCAAAATGGAATAATTGTTGTGTCCGGATTTTATGTCATTTATTGTCTTAATTAAAGTTAACAA
The DNA here is from genome assembly GCA_949358305.1 of Strigamia acuminata. Classification (NCBI taxonomy): domain Eukaryota; kingdom Metazoa; phylum Arthropoda; class Chilopoda; order Geophilomorpha; family Linotaeniidae; genus Strigamia; species Strigamia acuminata. Next base: position 27,548,078 of record OX442314.1, on the reverse strand, counting down.
AGTGTCTTTAATTTTTGCTTTTCTTGAATTTCAGCTTTTTAGATATTTTTACATATTAAACTTTCATTTTTTGTGATTTATTAAAAGTTACAGTGTTTTCATGAATTTTAGTGTCTATGATATTGATATTATCTTTATTCATTGCTATTTAAAGTTTTATTACTTCTCTGTGTCTTATTTCTTTAATTCTTGCTCATTTTGTGTGATTTTGGATGATTTTTAGTGCATTCGTCGATTTACAGATCACTTGCGTAAGACGCGTGACGTCATATTTCTTAATCTAGTTCGGTTGTGTTCAAACTTCTAACCTTTTGTTTGGACCTTATTCTTGTGTTATGGATAGGTTTTAGAATTGATTTAGACTAATTTGGGGGTGATCTGTCGATTGGTTTGCTTTATTTTTGTCCCGGAACGGTCGTTTTGTCGTTTCGAGCGTTCGTTGTCGGTACGCACTTGTGCGCTGCTGACCGAGTTCATTCCGTTCGGCAAACGATTATTTTCAAGTGTTCTTTTAATAAATAGTGCTTTTGTTGTAGGAAATTACATTTCCTAATGTTATTTTATTCAATACAGTGTGTATTCTTGATTTTATTCTTGTGTTGAAATTCAAATGTCGTGTTTTGCCGCTCTAGCGGATTTGAAGTGGGCGCCATGCTGGATTTCCCCGCTAATTTCTTTATTTATCCATTTCATTTGTCTTTTTGAAAATGAATAAACGCCCCGGCGTTTATGCGAGGCAAGCCATAGTTTTTGTAGGTTCTTTCCTGATTAGGGTTACTTGTGACGTGCACGCGCGAGCTCGCCCGAGGACGCCAAAAAAAGCTCAAAAACGCCCCAAAACGCCTGAAAATCGCGCAACTCGAAGCAAAAAATTACAGTTTGAATTCAAATCAAAACTAACCACAAATACATGCTACAATTAGGTAAATTTTCAAATTTTTTATCAATAAATGATGACTTTCAAGAAGTATGACAACATTTGACAAAATTTAGACCAGTTGCATTTAAAAACTAAAATATTTTGTGTTTTACTTCAATTTTAAACCAAAAATGACGTCATTTTTTGTTTAAACCGGCGTTTATTTGAGGCAAACACGCCGCTGAGAACGCCAAAAAATGCTCAAAAACACTCCAAAAGGCCTGAAAATCGCGCAACTTGAGGCAAAAAATTAATTTTTCATCTTTGTTTCAACTTTTGTGACGTTTAAAATTGTGTTTTCAAGTTTTATGCCTCAAGTTGCATTGTCATCTGGCGTTTTGGGGCGTTTTGGGGCGTTCGCAGGCGTTTGCACGCGTTTTTTGGCATTGTCACTCACTCAAGTGGCCATTTTTAGCCAATTTTCGAAGTAAAAATGGCCTTTTTTTATTAAAATGGCCATTTTCAGCCATTTGTCATAGTAAAAATGGCCATTTTCAGCCATTTTTTATAGTAAAAGTGGCCATTTTTCATCCAAAATGGCCGTTTTTCATCCAAAATGACCATTTTTATCATTGACACGCTATAAAAATGTAACGTTTCAATGGCGTTTTGACGAAACCGGTAAGTTTTGAAATTTCCCGTGTCCCGTTATTGTGACTCCTCGTCCGGTTTCTCAGAACCGAAACCCTAATACAGGTGAATTAGTGACGCCTAATTTGTTTCAACAAATAAAGCAAACAACATCTCGCCTCACTTCCAGTCTTGAAAATTAGTAAACGCCCCGGCGTTTATTCGAGGCAAGCCGTTGTTTTTACAGTAATTTCCTGGTTAGGGTTATTTTTTTTTTAACTCTTGAAGAAATAAGTTTGTTTTTTTCTCGCCTGCACGCGCGAGCTCGCATGAGAATGCTAAAAAATAAGCAAAAACGTTCTAAAACGCCCCAAAACGCTTCAAAATGCTCCAAAAAGCCTGAAAATCGTGCCACTCAAAGCAAAAAATTATGTTTGCATGTTTTTTGCCTCAAGTTGCACGGTTATCTGGCGTTTTGGTGCGTTCTTGGGGCGTTTTGGTGCGTTCTTGGGGCGTTTTCGGGCGTTTTTTTGGCGTTGTCACTCACTCCCGCACTTTGCTGTCTTGTTTATTACAATTTGGTTTAGCTGTTGTATTTATTTTTATTTGTTTTATGGTTATTTAATGTGTTTTTGTAGCATTCAAAATGTTTTGTTGCCTAATTTCTCGTTTTGGCGCCAACTGTTTGTTTGACAACGCCGTGTCAGAATTTAGGGATGATTCTGCTTTGGTTTCTAATTAAAAAAAAAATGTTGTTTTAATTTCAATTGTAACTGCTTATTATAACGTTATTATTAGTATTTTGTAAAGGTTCATTTTTTTTCCATGTTAATAAAAAATGAAGTAACTTTCGGTGAAAAAAAAAACAGTTAAATGCGGATCAAAATTAAACACACACGAGAAGTTTAATAAACGTCCCGGCGTTTATTCGAGGCAATACGGTACATTTGTGAAACCCAACTTGGAACCCGAAAATAACGTGGGGCCGTCTGAACACCTGGATTTGAATTTTCGTCTACGCGCGCGCCGACGCATGGGGAATGCGGGGTGGGGTTCCTTCCCAGTGTTCCGAACGAGTCAATTTCACCCCGAAAATATCCCGAAATTGCTGATACATGCATTTCGAGCCAGAAATATTGATCTTCATGTAAATTTTGATTGTTTAGCTTTTTTTTGAAATTTTACAAATTTTTCTCATCTCCTGCCTTCCTCGCTCATTTAACACCAAAATGGCCTGCATTGAGGATTTTTCCCATAATCCTTTTCACACGTATGGAGCGCAAACAGTCGCAATAAATGAAATCAGCGGAATTCGGCCTTGAGTTTGCGACGCCATCTTGAATACGAGTAACAGCACAGTATGGTGTCAATTATTCGAACTGATCGTAAGGCATGGGACAAAAATTGATTAAAAACGAACAAACATGATTAAAAATCAACAAAAATCGACTGAAATCGGACAATAATCAATTCAGAATGACAAATAACGATTAAAATTGGCAAAAATTGTCACAAATAGAGAAAAACCGATTAAAAATCAGCAAGAAACCAATAGAAATTGATAAAATCAAATAAAAATTAACAAATATCCATTTTGTTTGCTTTTAAACAAATTAAGAACTTTGAAAACACACGACAATTTTAAACAGTAAACACCGGGGTCAAATAAGCGCCGCTACTCGTTTAAACACCGGGGAGGTGTTAGTGAAGTGCCTCGAGTGGAGAAATTAATAAACGCTCGAGGCACCACGGTAGGCTTATTAAACACAAAATATGAAACGCTCGATCTTCAACAGGCGCACACGCCCGAGAACACCTCGGCATGCCTCAGCACTCTCCAAGAAACGAGAAAAACCAAGGCAAAAAAAAAAAAATACACCAAAATTAGGACTAAAATCAAACACACATGGGGCCCGGAAGATTGATAACATCCCGGCATATATTCAAGGCAGTACGCCATGTTTTTTCCACCATTTTGTAAGTTTATTTCAATATTCATAAAGTTTATTGCTTTTTGTATCATTAGTAGTATTCCCTTGTGTGATGTGGTTTTATAAATATCACACACAACTGCTTCTGCTGTTTTCTTCACGTTTATGCTTCGTGTATGCACGTGAAGCCCTCGCACATCTTTTGAGCACCTGTACACATTTGGACACGCTCAAGGTGCTACATCGCGCGCTCAAACGCACTAGATCGCGCGCGCAAACGCGCTACATCACGCATATTAGGGATAAGAACGGACCGGGATAGGGACTGGACTGGTAATGTTTGCCCTATGCGGATACGGGACGGGACGGGATTACAGTTGCTAAATTCGTACTGCGAGGCGGAGACAATTTTCTAATTCCAGTTGTTATTTATCACTATTAAGCCTAATATTGAGCCTGATAATGCTAAAATAAAGTAAATAAACAACAACAACAAACTCATTATTAAAAGTAAATTACACTGTATGACCAAAATATTGTTGTTTCTTTACTTTATTTTAGCATTATTAGGCCTAATATTAGGCTTAATACTGATTTATTTCAATTATGCAATCATACGCGCGTATTACGCTAACGTAATGGACCCGGGACGGGTCGGGACCCGAAAATTGGTCCCGTTCTCATCCCTAACGCATATATATCGCAGACATATCGCGCCCACGACAAAGCACAAACCCATGGCAGTCACCAAAGAATATTTACGCCGCTTCCACGCACGTTTTATTTTCTCACAGGCCTCTACACATTTAACTTGCGCGCGCACTTGCTACGTGCTCGTGTGGTCACAATAAATACCTAATTTTCATTAAAATAACGAATGAACGAAATCACTTCAACCACACTTGCTACGGTCGACGCATCGACGGCGATTCGCATGCGTTACCCCAAATACCGATCAAAAATCGCAGAAAACACTAATCCCGACCCAAAAACCGCCAAAATTACCCTCAACACACCCCAACAACCTTCCACCACTTAAATTACACCGGAAAAAAAACAATTTCAAACCGAAAAATCAACAAAAAAGGCCAAAAAAATATTGCAAACAAAGAGAAAAGATCAATTATCGAGGCAAATCCCCACCACAAAACAACGCATCGCCGGTAAACACTTAAGCGTACAGTGCACAACACTACTGTTTATTTTCAATGATCCAATAAATAAAATTTGAAACAAAGTTGAGTGGAATTGTACGTTTCTTGTATATTAAAGTTTTTATTTTGTTTGTTTACACTTAATTTTTTTTTTCCATCATAGAATGGCGACTCGATACTTTTGTAGCTCGAATTCACTTCGTAAACGTAATCGGTGTTCATCACGCGTCAATGCGCTCGTGCAATAGTATAGGCGCGCATACGATTTGATGCGCGCAAAACTTGCAAAACTTGCACGGAATTTGGGCAATTTTTGACAATTTTCAGCAGATTTTTGCCTGTATTTGACAAATTTCAGAAGATTTTTGCCTATATTTGACAAATTTCAGAAGATTTCCTCAATCCTCAAACATTTGCTGAAATTTCTCATAAAATTTCTAAAATTAATTGAAATTTGTCTGAAATTTGTCTGCAATTTGTCAAATATTGTCAAAAATCCGTGGAAATTTGTCAAATACTGGCAAAAATCCATGTAAATTTGTCAAAAATTGCCATAATTCGGTGCAAATTGTGTTAGACATTGGAAAAATTTATTTTAACGCTTCCAACGCGCCAGTAAATCGCGCGTGCACACGCGTGGATTTTTCGTCATAGTTGGATGCGCGCAAACCTCACGTAACTTGCGCCAAAATTTGGCAATTTTTGACAAATTTCAGCAGATTTTTGCCAGTATTTGACAAATTTCCACTGATTTTTGACAATATTTGACCCAACAACTGCGCCACGTTCCAGGCGCCGGTTTAGGCATTTTAGACCCGTTTTAGACCGTTTTAGATGGCGAAAACGTTCTCTCCATCATTTTCTACCCCTGGGTGAGGTTTTCAGCGTTCATGATTGATGAAAAAGCTGTTTTCTAACTAGCTGTCCCATTGCTAGTTTTGGCGTCAGGTTTTAGCAACCTTCCGATCCGACTCTGTCGTCTGCACGACCTCCAAGACCGTTTTAGGGTTAATTTGAGTCAAATAATTCATTCTGGGATTGTTTTGGGTTTTTTACAAGTGTGTTTTTGTAGTTTTTATTGGTTTCAAACATTGTCAATTCTTTATACAAGTGTAACTTTCATTTCTCTGTATTTTGAGAACTTTGCATTGCAGCAAAGTTCATTTCTTGCCCCTTAATTATTGTGTAATTGTTGGTTTTCAAGCCCGTTTTTTAACAATAACTTTATTTGAAGTGCCTATTGTTTCAGGCACGTGCTTCCACGTGCCTTTTATTGTTGAGCAATTTCTTGGGCAGTTGCGCTCCTGTTGCTAGCATTACCGCGCGTTCTCCGCGCGCGTACTCGCGCGTTTCGCATCACACACATTCGGGTTCAATGGCCTATCGCGGCGGCACATTGTGTGGCATAGCGCGGCACGTTGCAATTACGTGACGTGGCACGTTGCTGTTACGTGACGCAATAGCCAGTATTTAAGCAGGGGATTCCATCATCGTTTACACAAATGCGCATTGCAACGTGGAGGCGCATTCGAGTCCTTTTCCCAAGCGTTGAAAAAGGACAAAACTCGTATTCGATTCGAAAGCGAATCGAATACGATTTTTGTCCTTTTTCAACGCAAAATTGTATTCGATTCGCTTTCGAATCGAATACGAGTTTTGCCCTTCTTCAACGCGAAATCGTATTCGACTCGTTTTCGAGTCGAATGCGAATTTTGCCCTTCTTCAACGCGAAATCGTATTCGACTCGCTTTCGAATCGAATACGAGTTTTGCCCTTCTTCAACGCGAAATCGTATTCGACTCGTTTTCGAGTCGAGTACGAATTTTGCCCTTCTTCAACGCGAAATCGTATTCGATTCGCTTTCGAATCGTATACGAGATGGTCGATTTTTGTTTCCCGGACTTTGATTCGTATTCGAGTTGTTACGAGTTCGTATTTTGATCGTATTCGTATTCGAATCGAATTCGAATCGTATTCGAATCGAATACGAATCGAATTCGAGTCGTATTCGAGATGGTCGATGATTTCCACTCGCTCGTATACGCGTTGTATACGAGCTCGTATTTTGATCGTAATCGTAAACGAATCGTTTACAAGTCGTATACAAGTTGTATACGACGTGTATACACCTCGTATACGAACGAAGTTTGTGAAAACACAATTTCCAAATAAGACGTATGTGACTACTATGTGTTTTCATGTCGTAGTAAGTATCCGGTGGATTTTCCAAACTTCGTTCGTATACGAGGTGTATACACGTCGTATACAACTTGTATACGACTTGTAAACGATTCGTTTACGATTACGATCAAAATACGAGCTCGTATACAACGCGTATACGAGCAAGTGGAAATCATCGACCATCTCGAATGCGACTCGAATACGATTCGAATACATCTCGAATACATCTCGAATACGAGTCGTACGAGTCAAAGTCCGGGAACGGGTCATCGACTATCTCGTATTCGAGTTGTTACGAGTTCGTATTTTGATCGTATTCGTATTCGAATCGAATTCGAATCGTATTCGAATCGAATACGAATCGAATTCGAGTCGTATTCGAGATGGTCGATGATTTCCACTCGCTCGTATACGCGTTGTATACGAGCTCGTATTTTGATCGTAATCGTAAACGAATCGTTTACAAGTCGTATACAAGTCGTATACGACGTGTATACACCTCGTATACGAACGAAGTTTGGAAAATCCACCGGACACTTACTACGACATGAAAACACATAGTAGTCACATACGTCTTATTTGGAAATTGTGTTTTCACAAACTTCGTTCGTATACGAGGTGTATACACGTCGTATACGACTTGTATACGACTTGTAAACGATTCGTTTACGATTACGATCAAAATACGAGCTCGTATACAACGCGTATACGAGCAAGTGGAAATCATCGACCATCTCGAATGCGACTCGAATACGATTAGTATTCGATTCGAATACGATTCGAATTCGATTCGAATACGAATACGATCAAAATACGAACTCGTAACAACTCGAATACGAGATAGTCGATGACCCGTTCCCGGACTTTGACTCGTACGACTCGTATTCGAGATGTATTCGAGATGTATTCGAATCGTATTCGAGTCGCATTCGAGATGGTCGATGATTTCCACTCGCTCGTATACGCGTTGTATACGAGCTCGTATTTTGATCGTAATCGTAAACGAATCGTTTACAAGTCGTATACAAGTCGTATACGACGTGTATACACCTCGTATACGAACGAAGTTTGGAAAATCCACCGGACACTTACTACGACATGAAAACACATAGTAGTCACATACGTCTTATTTGGAAATTGTGTTTTCACAAACTTCGTTCGTATACGAGGTGTATACACGTCGTATACGACTTGTATACGACTTGTAAACGATTCGTTTACGATTACGATCAAAATACGAGCTCGTATACAACGCGTATACGAGCGAGTGGAAATCATCGACCATCTCGAATACGACTCGAATTCGATTAGTATTCGATTCGAATACGATTCGAATTCGATTCGAATACGAATACGATCAAAATACGAACTCGTAACAACTCGAATACGAGATAGTCGATGACCCGTTCCCGGACTTTGACTCGTACGACTCGTATTCGAGATGTATTCGAGATGTATTCGAATCGTATTCGAGTCGCATTCGAGATGGTCGATGATTTCCACTCGCTCGTATACGCGTTGTATACGAGCTCGTATTTTGATCGTAATCGTAAACGAATCGTTTACAAGTCGTATACAAGTCGTATACGACGTGTATACACCTCGTATACGAACGAAGTTTGGAAAATCCACCGGACACTTACTACGACATGAAAACACATAGTAGTCACATACGTCTTATTTGGAAATTGTGTTTTCACAAACTTCGTTCGTATACGAGGTGTATACACGTCGTATACGACTTGTATACGACTTGTAAACGATTCGTTTACGATTACGATCAAAATACGAGCTCGTATACAACGCGTATACGAGCGAGTGGAAATCATCGACCATCTCGAATACGACTCGAATTCGATTAGTATTCGATTCGAATACGATTCGAATTCGATTCGAATACGAATACGATCAAAATACGAACTCGTAACAACTCGAATACGAGATAGTCGATGACCCGTTCCCGGACTTTGACTCGTACGACTCGTATTCGAGATGTATTCGAGATGTATTCGAATCGTATTCGAGTCGCATTCGAGATGGTCGATGATTTCCACTCGCTCGTATACGCGTTGTATACGAGCTCGTATTTTGATCGTAATCGTAAACGAATCGTTTACAAGTCGTATACAAGTCGTATACGACGTGTATACACCTCGTATACGAACGAAGTTTGGAAAATCCACCGGACACTTACTACGACATGAAAACACATAGTAGTCACATACGTCTTATTTGGAAATTGTGTTTTCACAAACTTCGTTCGTATACGAGGTGTATACACGTCGTATACGACTTGTATACGACTTGTAAACGATTCGTTTACGATTACGATCAAAATACGAGCTCGTATACAACGCGTATACGAGCGAGTGGAAATCATCGACCATCTCGAATACGACTCGAATTCGATTAGTATTCGATTCGAATACGATTCGAATTCGATTCGAATACGAATACGATCAAAATACGAACTCGTAACAACTCGAATACGAGATAGTCGATGACCCGTTCCCGGACTTTGACTCGTACGACTCGTATTCGAGATGTATTCGAGATGTATTCGAATCGTATTCGAGTCGCATTCGAGATGGTCGATGATTTCCACTCGCTCGTATACGCGTTGTATACGAGCTCGTATTTTGATCGTAATCGTAAACGAATCGTTTACAAGTCGTATACAAGTCGTATACGACGTGTATACACCTCGTATACGAACGAAGTTTGGAAAATCCACCGGACACTTACTACGACATGAAAACACATAGTAGTCACATACGTCTTATTTGGAAATTGTGTTTTCACAAACTTCGTTCGTATACGAGGTGTATACACGTCGTATACGACTTGTATACGACTTGTAAACGATTCGTTTACGATTACGATCAAAATACGAGCTCGTATACAACGCGTATACGAGCGAGTGGAAATCATCGACCATCTCGAATACGACTCGAATTCGATTAGTATTCGATTCGAATACGATTCGAATTCGATTCGAATACGAATACGATCAAAATACGAACTCGTAACAACTCGAATACGAGATAGTCGATGACCCGTTCCCGGACTTTGACTCGTACGACTCGTATTCGAGATGTATTCGAGATGTATTCGAATCGTATTCGAGTCGCATTCGAGATGGTCGATGATTTCCACTCGCTCGTATACGCGTTGTATACGAGCTCGTATTTTGATCGTAATCGTAAACGAATCGTTTACAAGTCGTATACAAGTCGTATACGACGTGTATACACCTCGTATACGAACGAAGTTTGGAAAATCCACCGGACACTTACTACGACATGAAAACACATAGTAGTCACATACGTCTTATTTGGAAATTGTGTTTTCACAAACTTCGTTCGTATACGAGGTGTATACACGTCGTATACGACTTGTATACGACTTGTAAACGATTCGTTTACGATTACGATCAAAATACGAGCTCGTATACAACGCGTATACGAGCGAGTGGAAATCATCGACCATCTCGAATACGACTCGAATTCGATTCGTATTCGATTCGAATACGATTCGAATTCGATTCGAATACGAATACGATCAAAATACGAACTCGTAACAACTCGAATACAAATCAAAGTCCGGGAAACAAAAATCGACCATCTCGTATACGATTCGAAAGCGAATCGAATACGATTTCGCGTTGAAGAAGGGCAAAATTCGCATTCGACTCGAAAACGAGTCGAATACGAATTCGCATTCGACTCGAAAACGAGTCGAATACGATTTCGCGTTGAAGAAGGGCAAAATTCGCATTCGACTCGAAAACGAGTCGAATACGATTTCGCGTTGAAGAAGGGCAAAACTCGCATTCGACTCGAAAACGAGTCGAATACGATTTCGCGTTGAGAAAGGGCAAAATTCGCATTCGACTCGAAAACGAGTCGAATACGATTTCGCGTTGAAGAAGGGCAAAACTCGCATTCGACTCGAAAACGAGTCGAATACGATTTCGCATTCGACTCGAAAACGAGTCGAATACGATTTCGCGTCGAAGAAGGGCAAAATTCGCATTCGACTCGAAAACGAGTCGAATACGATTTCGCGTTGAAGAAGGGCAAAACTCGCATTCGACTCGAAAACGAGTCGAATACGATTTCGCGTTGAGAAAGGGCAAAATTCGCATTCGACTCGAAAACGAGTCGAATACGATTTCGCGTTGAAGAAGGGCAAAACTCGCATTCGACTCGAAAACGAGTCGAATACGATTTCGCGTCAAAGAAGGGCAAAATTTGCATTCGACTCGAAAACGAGTCGAATACGAGATCATTTTTTGATCTGGGTCGTGAATGCGTCCGTATGTCACGCGAACGCGTGTTGGAGTCGATTCCGAGTTCGTATTCCATCTTGAACGCGCATTGGAGACGTAAACCAGTTTATTTTACCCACTCTCGCTCGATCCCGCTTCATCGCTCCTTGTCGCTCCTGTGAAAAAAAATACATGAGAATGTGCAGAAATGAACCTTCCAATACTCACATGAAAATTGACAACCTTGACACAAAACAGTCTATTGACACTCCCAACACCACCCCGGACGTTTTCCGGAAGAGTTTGGTCCACCCGGAATCCCCAGAATAGTCGCCCCCGAAATGCGGATTTCACGGAAGCCAATCCGCGAAAAGGATAAAGAGATTAATGTTGGGCACATTTAGCACATTGTTGCAACATTTTTATAAATTCTAATTAGTGTTTTATGCGCATCCGACGTTTTCTTCATTTCACGTTAATTTAAAAAAAAATTAAAAGAATTTATAAGAAACAATATTAATTGATTGATACACTTTGATGATAAATTTACGCACACTATCCATATTTACATGTTGCGGCGATCCGGGTTTTTACTTATTAAATTATGTAAATTCAATAAGCAATCGTCGTAGAGATGCCGTACAGGACTTCTACTCTGTGGCCAAATGTTTGTCTAGGGGAATGATTTTACACAGAGTAAAGGAAAAATTAGATAGTTTTAATCGTTCAAAATACAAAGGAGGTATTATTTAAAATGTTTGGGGTCGATCTGGCTTCTTCTTCAAATGTACACTCACAGTTGACCGTTGGCTCCAAGATGGCGTCGACGGCGTCGTGTGAGCGCGGGATTTTAGCGGAGTAAACTCGACGCTAAAATACGTTGCTAAATATTCTAAAATCCTCGTGGAGCACGCTCGACACGAGAATACTTCTCACACACAGTGAAAGTGATTATTACGGAGCAAGCTCGACGTAACAATCCGTCTTAACACAGTTCGCTTTGTGGAGTTAAACTCAACACAAAGCCTTCAAATTGACAGAGCAAGCTCTATGTCAATTCCACACAGAAATGGCTTAAATTACGCGTAGTAATTCAAGCAGAAAGGCGCTATTCCGTACAGTTGGCACGGACCAGCAATGAATCTCAACTCTTCCAGATATCACAGATCACACTTAGCAATGGTTGGCATAAGTTTGACACAGATGTGAATGGTTTGGAAGCAGAATCAAGAATGCGGGAAGAGTGGGCCAAAACCGTTTGGCTCACTTCTAAATCTGCTCAGAAAAGCTGCGCAGATGACGAGTTGCATGAAGATCACACACGGCCGCCTTCGGGTCGTGTGCAACAATCGAGCCGGGCACGCGCGAGGGGAAGGGATGCTCCGCCCAGGCACACGCCTAGCAGCATCATCAAAGCAATGCACGCTGCAGCGCGATTGGTTGACGCTGTTGCTGGGCCAAAACTTGCTGCAAAACACAATATTATTTGGGTAATATTGTGTCTTGTTTTATATTTTATTAATGTATGTTTTATTTCAATTTACATTGAAACAAAACATATAAGCTTGTTGAATATGTTTATAAGACAATTTGGAAATATGGTGCGCACTCAAATAGGAATATTTGAGGTCACCACACTTCCCCCCCTTTTAAGAAAGAATCTTATTCTTTTCCAAAAAGAGACAGGTAAGTATAGGAATAAACACACAAGGTTTCAAAGTAAAATGGAACAGGATATATATTTATTCTTTTTTATTACAATATAAAAATAAAAAAAGAATTATTTTTAATAAACGGGCGTGTTCCCTAATTATTTCGGCAACATGTCCGTCGAATGATCGTTTGGATCTTTGTGCTCGGTGACGGTGCACAAAGGTCGGCCGGCGTTTGGTCCTGACCGGAAGCCAGGGTTGATGTGGAGCCACACTTGCTTGATGCGGTCCACACCATCCCTTCGTCCAAAACCCATCTCGAAATACTCCTGCGGGTCTTGAGGCGTAATTCGAGCGAACACCAGGCGTTGATGTAGGATCCACGGCTGCTGTTCCTTGATGTGGTTTTCCAGCCACGCGAGGACTCGGTTGCATAAATCCTCGCTGTTCTGGAGAATCGTTTTCGTCGCGCTCGTTATGTAGCAAAAAGCGTATAATGAGCGCAAACGTTGATAGGCGGTGAGGTGGGTGGCCATACTCGATCCCCTATCTCTTGGCGGCGAATCCTTTGGAGGAGGCGGCGGTGGCGGCGACTTTTTGCAGATCGAGAGGGATCTGGATCTGCGCAAAGCCGGGGTGCGCGTCTTTGGTCTGGCACCGCAGGCCACAGGCACGACGAACTCGCGATCGTCGCTGTCGAGCCATTCCATCGGAGATGAGATGTTGCAACTCGGTGCCTCGGTTGCACGGGAAACACTCGACGTTGCCGTGATGGCAGCGTGGAGTGGAGCTGCGGATGACGGTGGTGCGCCAGCGGGACGGGCGGTAGCTCGTTCTGCTGCGCGTCGCTGCTTCAGCGCAGCCCATTCCTGCCGTAGTCGAATGGCGGATCCAGCCGGAGTTTCGCCAGTCGCCTCGGCTTGTTGCGTCAATTCGGCGAGCATCGTTGGAGGATCGGGGCGAATTGACTCCCAATCGTCCAGCAAGGCTCGTGGAAGCCCTAACGGCACGGTCCACAATCGAGTGGCGGCCGCCAGAGCAATCTGTGGGTCGGGAAAGACTCCTTGGAACAGGATTCGAAGCAGTCCCTCCGACAATTTCCTGTTCATTTTCTGCAGCGTCCGTTGCAGTTGCTTGTCGGACTTGCACGACGCAAGCTCTCGGGCAAGCCATTGCCACTCTTTCTCACCTTCGCGGATCTGAGCGAGTTGGTATTCGTCCAGATGCGCGAGGTACATCGTTTGGGCTGTCTCGGGAAACGATGAGAATCGCCTCCAGAGATCAGCGCACTCCTGTGCTGGGAACGGTTCTTGAGAGACGTATCCCTCAAAACGGATGACCGATGTCACTTGTGGCACGGGCACCGATGGGTCTGGTCGCATGTCGCTGGTGACTGGACGGCAAGCGAACGGCAAAGAGGTGTTGACGTCTCCTTGACCGGCTTGCAAAGCGGCGATGCGACGATCTTCCTTCGCTATCTCGTCCAACCAGTCAATTCGGCCGGAGGAGGAAGCGCTAGGCTGTGAAGCGTTGGACCTTTCTTCACGCGATGAGAGAGAACTCCTCGTGGAAGATTGGCGCGATTGCACTCGAGGTCGGCTTCGGGATGTGGGTCTCGACACGGACTTCGAATGTCTTTTTGGCGGCGTCGACTCGCGTCGGTGATGTGAGCGATGACGAGCCTTCTGGAGTGGAGGTAACCCTCCAATGGCGCCTTCCCCCGACGACTGTGTTGGGGAGGAGCGACGGCCACTGTAGGGCGACCTCGATGATCGTGACCTCGACGTGGAGCGCGGTGGCACCACGTGGATGGTGGAAGCGACCTGTACCCGGGGCTCAGGCTCTGGATACGGGTTTGGCACGAAATCAGCATGGAAACATCCGCCCATGGCTAGCTGATGCATTTCCGACTGGCATGTCGGCACCCAACGTTTCTTTCCGTCTGTAGTCACACGGAAGGATTCGTGGTAGAGGCGCACAACCTCGGCCTTGGTTTGGTCAAGACGTTGGAAGATGTCCTCCAAAATCTGTCGACGCTCCCACGCAGGAGCGTTGAAGTAACGGCGATGGTCTCGCGTTTCTTGATTGATCACTGTGAAGGCGAAGTCGAGCAACACGTTTCGCAGTGGTCCGAAGGTATCGCGCTTCATTGCCCACTCGAGGGCGTCGCGATGACCGAATCCATCGATTAAATAAGCGATCCGAAACTTCGTTCCCCATCGCTTGTTTAGGGCCTTGGAGAATTTATGTCGGGCCGCCCAAAACGTCAGTCTTCCCTTAGACTTTATGATTTCTGGCGGCAATGCATGTCGCCAGACACCAGGAGCTGTTGGAACATCGGGGTGTAGTTCGAGATGCGTCTCCCGAAGCTGGATGATCTGTAAAATATTCGAAGAAATAATTAAAATCCATTTTTTCGTTAAAATTAATTATTTCCGAATTTTCAGTGAATAAAATCACGGGTGAGATTTCATTCGACAGTTTAGATTCGTTAAATTTTTCAAAATGTTTGAAAAATCGTGAAAAACGTTGTTTCCGACGGCTATGTTTCAGTGTTTGGAGCGTTGCCGTAGCAACGCCTCAAAAATGAGACACAGCGCCATCTGATGATAAAAATGGCGGCGCCTTCTTGCGAAGGCGTTACCAACGAACTTTTCGCTTTTTCCGAGTGAAAATGCACTTTTAATTACTTTTCATGACTGAAAGGTAATTTTATTTTGAATTATTTACCCGGTCGTGTCTCTGTGCACGAGTTTCGCCGTTCGGATCGGCGAATAGGCCTCCTCGTAGTCGGGGCGGCGCGACTGGCAAACGGGCAGCAGCGTCGGCCAGAGCGGCTTGAGCTTCGGCGGACGCTTCGGCGGATTCTTCGGTGACATCCACGGATGTATTCGAAGTGTTTGCGGAACCAAGCAGCGTCGAATTTGTCTCTAATTCGAGGCTGTTGGCGCCGGCTTCGCTTCCTTCTTTCGGTTCCTCTCCTTCCATTTGAACGACTAATCCAAATGGAAAGAAAAACGAAAATTAATTTATTAGTTTTTCTTTGGAAAATTCCAAAGAAAAAACTACTTACAATTGAAGATTCGGGAGAATTTATCCAGTTGTTTCGCTTTTGGTTTTTCGGAGATGAGCACTTAGCACACGTGTGAGATCGAAGTGAACTCAGACGCGAAGTGATCAGTTCAAATACCGGAAGTTACGTTTGGGTAACGTCGCTGTTAGTGACGTCATCCAATCTTACTGTTTGATTGGTTTGAGTATGGCTTGAGGAATTGCTCCTTACGTCATACGGCTGATCCCTGGATCTCGAGGTTATCGAGGGGAGAAGACACATGTTGTTTTTTCCTCTCGGTTTACGAGTCCGAAGATTATATCTCTTTGTCGGCGAGGGATTTATTGTATTTAAATCGCCGTCTTCATTGTCATCGGAGACTGAGTCAGATGAGTCTTTTATTTCAGATGTTTTTTGTTTCTTTTCTAAAAACACCTTTTTATTTAATTTTTTAGCAATTTCAAGCTTTTTGAAACTGTCACGAAGTTCAACGTCGTTATTCACGAGGTCTGACTCCATTTGTGGTTTGGATGAATTATCGACAGGTATTTTCTTTAATTCATCGTCATCTAACGTATTAATTATATTTTCAGTCTTTTGACCGACTTCTTCGCCTTCTAACCATACTTCCTGATCGAAACTCGGGAAATACGGAGTTAATTCAGACGAATGGACAGCTGGAAATATTTCGTTATTTTCTAGCTTTCTCAATTCTACGGATCCTCCCTGTAATACTTTGGTTATTACATATGGTCCTGTTCTTTTATCAGCGATGCCAGCTGCAATGCCGCGGGCAGCGCTCGACAAAACATGAGAATCTCTCCAAACTAAATCGTTTAATTTAAAATTGGAGAACTTCTCACCTTCTTTTTTAAGATTAACTCGTCTACGCAAATCTAACACGTGTGACATCATGTGCTGATATGTTTCGGCGATAACGGCTTCTAATTTTTGCACGTATAAATGTGGGTTTTTTGGATCTACGACCAAAATTCCTTCAGGTATTCTTGGATCCCAAGGTACTCTGAGTTCGCGAAAAAAGTTAAGAAATGCGGGAGAGAAGTCTCTTCCTCTCGTCACCGTAGTTCTCAAACTAAATGCAAATTCACGCAAATATTCGTCCCATTTGGAATGAACCGATGAATAAATTGCAACCAAATATTTGATGTCACGGTTAACCCTTTCAACCGGGTTAGCTTGTGGGTGATACGTTGAAGTTGGTGTTGGAACCATCTTGAACTTTTCACAAAATTTTTTAAAGACTTGGGCACGAAATTGCGGGCCGTTGTCAGAAATAATTTTACGAGGGAATCCCATGCTCATGGAAAGGTGATAAATACAATTTGCCACTTTTCCAGCAGTGGGGTTACACATTGGATATAATTCTGGCCAATGAGTTGCCACGTCAAGTATGACTAAAATATGTGTGTTGTTTTTGCGCGTCCGAGGTTTCGGGCCGGTCAAATCAACACTTAGGCAGTCAAATGGGCTGTAAGGACCCATTTGCGCTGCTTCAATTTGTCCTTTCGTTCGAGGCTTGCAAGCTTGGCAACGCTCACAATGTCGAATGAATCTTGTAATGTCCGATTTCATGCCTTTCCAGGTATAAATTCGGCGTGCTCGATAAAGAGTCCTTGCAATTCCTGGGTGGCCAGAAAGTGGGTGGCCATGCATTAGCCAAATAATTTTATACTTCAATGTCTGAGGTACAAAAACTTTGAGTGCTCTCCCATCCTCCCCCAATTCATCAGACATTGTGGGATGAAATTGCATTAATAAGTCATCTTCAATTAAGAAGGTGGTTGCGTGTTTTCTATATTGTTTCCTCTGGAGTCGCGTTGTGACGTCAGGCGGAAATTGATTACAATTTAAAAAATTACGCATTAATTGGCAAACTTTATCTTCTTTTTGGGCCTTGATTATGTCTTCCCTTGTGGGGGGTTCACAATCAAGACGCTCTACAATTTTGGCGACAAATGCTTTTATTAAAACATTTGACGAAGGAACTTGGAATTTCCTTGAAATTTGCGCTCTTATGACGTCATCTGATTCCTCAGAGGGGTCATAGATTTTAGTCCAATAGTTGACGAATTCGTGATCTTCCTTTTCCTCCAGCGTGGAGACAGGAAGCTCATGAAATTTTCCCATTTTCCAATTTCGTTGTGGTGATGGACAGTAAGATAATAATTCATCATTATCTCCATCATCTTCAGGATTTTCCGGTTTATCAATCGGTGATCTGGATAAAGCATCCGCTAAAACATTTAGTGGACCTTTAATATATTGTATTTCGAAAGAGTAGCGCATTAGCTCCATTTGCCAACGCGCTAACCTTCCGGCAGGTTCGTCTAACTGCATCAACCATTTTAGTGCTTGATGGTCAGTTCTTACTATGAATGTTGTAAATTCCAAGTAATGTCGAAATTTACGTAATGCCCAGATTACCGCTAGGCACTCCAATTCTGTGGCGCTGTAATTTATCTCAGCAGGTTGTAAACTTCTGCTGGCATAAACACAAGGCACTTCTATATTTTGATCATCGATTTCCCTCATTTGCATAAGCGCGGCGCCAAGTCCTTTTCTGCTGGCGTCGGTATGCACAATAAATGGTTCTGTCAAATCAGGCATGGCCATTGTTTCTGCATTTGTCAAAGCATCTTTTATTTGATCAAAAGCTTCTTGATGAATTTCTGACCAAATAAATTCCACATCCTTTTTGAGTAAAGGACGTAGAGGTTCTGTCATTACTGCAAGATTTTTAAGTAATCGGTGAAAAAAGTTCACCATTCCCAAAAATCTTTGCAACTCTTTCAAATTCGAAGGAGCTGGCATTTCTTTAATAGCTGCGACTTTTTTAGGGTCGACACTAACTCCTTGAACACTTAACTTGTAACCAAGAAAAGTTAATTCTTTTCTGCCAAATTTTGATTTTTCTGGATGAACATGAAGATTTGCATTTTCAAGTTTACTCAGAATTTCTTCCAGATGAATCATGTGTTCTTCAAAATTTTTTGATATAATAATTATATCATCGAGGTATGCCCATGCGAATTTTCGATAGGCGTCCCCCAAAATTTTTTCTATCAACTTTTGGAAAGTTGACGGCGCATTTACGAGACCAAAGGGCATGACTCGAAATTGAAGTCGACCCAAAGGGCTCCAAAACGCAGTTTTAGCACGGTCATTCGGATGAACCTCTATTTGCCAATAGCCTTTTGACAAATCTATTGTTGTGACCCATTCAAACCTTCCGAGTTCTCGCAAGATTTCCTCAATGCTGGGCATTTGAGGAGGGTCGTATAATGTATGTGCATTGAGTGGTCTAAAATCAATGCATAGTCTCGGATCACAATCCGGACGCATCACTAGAACTATTCGCATCCCATAGTCTCCAGTGGCTTGTTCAACGTACCCATTATCCAACATATCTTGACAGATTTGACGGATAATTTCACGTTTCTGTGGATTTACGCTTTTAAACGGAACTCTAATAGGAACTTTAGTGTCCAGTTTAATTTCATGCCTAACGAGGTGTTCTACCTGGTCGGCGTGATAAAATCTTTTCATGTTTCTTTAATACTCTTTCAAGCATTAAATTATTTTCCATTGACAAATTAGCGTCGCTAACAAGTCTTTGTACTATATTTTCTTCATCGGCAACTTTAGCTTGACATGCAGTGGCGGAACCAGCTTTCATGTGATTTGCTTTAATAAAGTCGCGTTTCATGATTTCTTCGGGTGGATCAAGAAACTCTTGATAACGATCAAGAATCGCTTGAGGAACAAAAGGTAAATCTTCTTTCAAAGACTTGACAAAATTCCAAGACATGGTCTTAGGATTTGGTTGAATATTGAGTCGATTCATGAAATCACATCCTAATAAAATAATAGGATATTTATTTCTTAAAATTATGAATGGATGACTTAACATCCCGTGTGTCCACGCAAAAGAAAGTAGGAGAGTTCCTTCAGGGACTACATCTTCTGAAGCAGTCGTAACTCTCACATCCGGTCCAATTGGTCGAATTTCATCTTCCAGTTTCAGTGAAATTACTACGGAGTAGGCCATGAAGCTTCGATTAGCTCCAGAGTCTAACATCCCTGTTATCATACCGTTTGCCGTCTGCAATCGAATCGTCGGCAAATCATTGCTGTTTGGTATGTCCGCGTACTTGCATTTAAAACGTCGCGGTGGTTTAATTTCTATCGGCGGATCCAATGGTAATTCGTCCAATAAATCATTAGTGACTAATGTTGTAGCCAGTAATTTTTCAATACATTCATCAAGACCAGGTAAATCAATTTTATCTGATCCTTCAGTGATTTCAGGTGTGGGCCTAGCTTTTCCATCTAGTAAAGTAACAGCATCTTTCATTTTAGATTCCCAATCAACTTTTAATTGTTGAACTTTTTCTTTAAAAAATTCTTCAGTGATGTTTTCATTTTGCAGCACAAGCCTTAAACTGGAAACATCAATTTTTGAAAATATTAAATTATTTTCTAATTCTAATTTAATCTGAGTATTCAAAAATTCATCTAAAATTTGAGATGGTGTTAGTTCATTTTCCGAGGCGGTAGGCGTCGCATCCACTAGACCGTCTGGATGCGCGCTTACAAGTTTTTTAGAAGTTCGCCGATTCATTTCATCGATTTCTCGAACTCTTCTATAATCTTGTCTTTGCTCGATTTTCTGTCAGGACATTCTTTAGCCCAATGTCCCAATTTTTTACAAATATTACACGGGTCAGTAGCAGGCGATTTCGCGACTTTTGGCGAAGGCGAACTTGAACGTTTGGCTTCGTCCTTTTTAGGGGTCGGCGACTTCGATCTACTGAGCGCGTCTGTCTTTGGTGAACCAAAAGTAACGTTTTTAGGCGCCATCTTTGGTCCAAATTTTCTGGCTACTGCGTTATTACGTGCTAATAAAGCAGCTGCAGCCTCGCTTTCTGGTTCCGAGTCAGATTTCTCTGGTTCAGAAACAGTTTCCATTTCTGTCACTTCGGCTAAGTGAGCTTTAGGGGTTGGATGTGGATTTTTCCCATCCGATCCCTTTTTAGATTCCTTAGCAGTCTCTGCCAAAAAATCTCCTCGTTTTGGGGGTTGCAAAAGAGGGGTATTAGCAAAACGTGTATCTTTAGCTAATTCCTTTCTCCGTTGCTGTCGCTTAGCATACGCAACTTTTTCATCAGCTGGTAGATAAGCTTTATAATTTTCGTCAATCCTTATTTGATTGGCTCGCATAAATTTGGCTAATTCAGCGAAACCACCCGGATAAGGTGCTCGTACAGAAAGTAGAACATTTTTTGAATAATCTGTCAATCCACGACGGAATTGACGATCAATGGCTGCGTCTCCCATCGTATAAGGGAGAGTGACCAATAAATCTTCAGTCCTTCTTAAATAAGAGCGAAGACTTTCGCCTTTATTTTGAGAAAGATCATCCCACATTTGTAATAAGTCTTCACTTGACTCTCCATACTCAGTCATGAATTCTTCTACAAAGTGGTTCCAATTTTGAAATTGTTTAGAATAAAACCATTTCTCAGCTCGGTCTATAAGAGCTTTTGGTACTACTCTTTTCAAAGCAGTGTGACATGCAATGCCATTCAACCTTGAAATTCGTAAAACTTCATCTAAAAGAGTGGATCCAGCTTCCCATTCTCCATCGAATAAAGCGGGTTTGATGTGATCCCATCTAATAGTCCTTTCGTCAACTAGATCGTGTGTCCAGTTGATTGCAGTATATTGGGCAATTTTCTGTCGTAATGCGATGTCAGCATTATCGGCAGTAGCGTCAGATCGATCGGAAGATCGACGATCAGCTAATAATCGATCGATTTCTTCAGCGGTGTAATAATGTGTATTACGCCGAGAAGAATGGCCTCGATGTCGACGTCGATGAGATCGATGTCGATTATCGCGTTCTTGTTGCGCATTCACATCAGAATCCGACCTTGAATCAGATTGTGAATTTGAAGGCGTGTTAAAATGTGGTGTTTCAGGTGGGTCGGGTGGGTCGCCGTCATCGTCTGGCGGTCGACGTCCACCTCCAGGTGGTCCATCTCCATGTCCATCTGGATTTCCTCCATCTGGTGGATTTCTCCTATACTGACCCCCACCTGGCGGGCTTTCATGTCCGTCGGGTGGTTCGCGTGCTGGATTCGTGTCTCGTCGACTTCTTTTCGACGAGTCTTGCTGTTGAGCCAGTGGTACCGTTCGAGCAACATGAATACCAGTTTCATGCCGTCTATTTCGATCGTCTACCATTCCCAACAGTCGGTCACTGTTGTGAAAAATAGGATTTCGATTACCAGGAAGTGGATTGCGATCAGCTTTCCTTTCCTCGGAATCTGAAGGACGTTTTCTTTTTGAGCGATGGCGGCGACGCGAACGTTGGTCGTCATCACTCGATAATCCAGATTGGCTACTTAACTCTGAAACAACAGAAATTGTTATTGTTTCGGGAGTCAAAATAGGGACAGTTGGCGCAGCCATTTCTGGTTGCACCAATTGGTCAGTATAATTCCTTGCTTGCAAACGATCTTTCATTTCTGCAAGCTCCTCTTGAGCGCGCAACAAATCAGCTCAGAGAATTTCATTCTCATTTATTTGATTTTGCGATTCTTCTGGTTGTAATCGCTTAGCAGGGTCGCTAGACTTGACTTGTCCGCTCGTACTGGGTTGATCCAGCGAGTGGAAAATCTCATCTTCGCGCTTAGCTATTTTGCTTTCGCGAGTACGCTGTGTTTTAGCACGTGTGTCTAATTCAGCAGCATATCTCACTAGTTGATTATGATTGCGTTGGTAGTGGTCTGCCAAATCAATCAGTTCTTTATTTTTCTGCTCCAGTTTACTTTTGGTAAGCTCGAGCTGTCTTCGCGCCTCTTGGTGTGAGCGAATTGAAAGTTCATTTCTAGCGTTCATTTTAGAAAGATCTTCCACTTCACCTTTTAATCGGTATTCTCTAGCTTTTTGGGCTAGAAATTCCTCATTTTGTCGATTGAGTTCCATGTGTTGAAGCTCAACCTCAGCTTTTTGTTGTTGAAGCTCTGCTTCTTTCCGTTCCATTTCAAATTTTAAATTTGAAACGGCTCGGTCAGTGTGAAGTCGTATCATGGCGCGATGAATCTCTTCCACCGTCATGTCGTCCGTTATTTGGGCGCCATCCTGGCGTGCTTGATTTCTCAAAGCATCCAGCATGGTCATGCGAGGAGGTGATTCGTGAGACGATTCACTTTCCATTTCACGTAACGTATTTTCCACTTCCTCCAGTGGAAGTGGCGGGAGTTCTTGGTCGTTAGAACTCGTACTTGAAGCGCTTAATGCTCTAGCAACTTCATTTTCAGCATCCTTAAGTTGTTTCGGATCTGGAACTGGTGTTATTTCCTCGGAAATAATTTTCTCCATAAGCATTTCAGGCTCGAGAGCCGGCAAAACCGTCGCTGCTCGTTTCTGAGTGCTTGGTCGACCTCGCTGTCGTTTTACAATTTGCATTGGCGTCGCCATTTTGTCAAATTGAAAAAGAACAATGGAAATAAAGGATTTTTTCGCAAAAATCGGATTTTAACAATCAAAACTATCCCGGACGGGCCCCCAAGTGCGGCGATCCGGGTTTTTACTTATTAAATTATGTAAATTCAATAAGCAATCGTCGTAGAGATGCCGTACAGGACTTCTACTCTGTGGCCAAATGTTTGTCTAGGGGAATGATTTTACACAGAGTAAAGGAAAAATTAGATAGTTTTAATCGTTCAAAATACAAAGGAGGTATTATTTAAAATGTTTGGGGTCGATCTGGCTTCTTCTTCAAATGTACACTCACAGTTGACCGTTGGCTCCAAGATGGCGTCGACGGCGTCGTGTGAGCGCGGGATTTTAGCGGAGTAAACTCGACGCTAAAATACGTTGCTAAATATTCTAAAATCCTCGTGGAGCACGCTCGACACGAGAATACTTCTCACACACAGTGAAAGTGATTATTACGGAGCAAGCTCGACGTAACAATCCGTCTTAACACAGTTCGCTTTGTGGAGTTAAACTCAACACAAAGCCTTCAAATTGACAGAGCAAGCTCTATGTCAATTCCACACAGAAATGGCTTAAATTACGCGTAGTAATTCAAGCAGAAAGGCGCTATTCCGTACAGTTGGCACGGACCAGCAATGAATCTCAACTCTTCCAGATATCACAGATCACACTTAGCAATGGTTGGCATAAGTTTGACACAGATGTGAATGGTTTGGAAGCAGAATCAAGAATGCGGGAAGAGTGGGCCAAAACCGTTTGGCTCACTTCTAAATCTGCTCAGAAAAGCTGCGCAGATGACGAGTTGCATGAAGATCACACACGGCCGCCTTCGGGTCGTGTGCAACAATCGAGCCGGGCACGCGCGAGGGGAAGGGATGCTCCGCCCAGGCACACGCCTAGCAGCATCATCAAAGCAATGCACGCTGCAGCGCGATTGGTTGACGCTGTTGCTGGGCCAAAACTTGCTGCAAAACACAATATTATTTGGGTAATATTGTGTCTTGTTTTATATTTTATTAATGTATGTTTTATTTCAATTTACATTGAAACAAAACATATAAGCTTGTTGAATATGTTTATAAGACAATTTGGAAATATGGTGCGCACTCAAATAGGAATATTTGAGGTCACCACACTGTTCACTAATAAGTTAACAGAAATTATTGATGTTTCCTAAGCACAGAAAAATCTGTGTGATAATGTACTCACAACTATGAATTAATTCACGAATAAAGATTTAATATTCCAAAATTCACTTTAGTATTCTAAATGTTGATTGCATGCATCCATGAATAAAAAATACAAGGCGAATTCAATAAAGAAGCAATACAAAACAAAAATCAACTCAAGTTGTAAACACGATACAGTTTTTTTGGAATATGTAGTACCTCATGCTACAAGATTGTATAAATATCAACAAAATATCCTAAAAATAGGTCAAAAAACCCAAATTGTTAGAAGTTAGAACGAATCAAACCAATCGAGCCAGTTAAAGCACTCGATTAATTGAGAGTAACAAATGGCTCATAAACAAAACTACAGCGAGTGACGATGATACATAAGTGAATTGCAAGTGAGTACATTTCCTACCTTTGCGGTTAAAACATCGCCAGCCCTTCGTGATCGTCCACGAAATATTTCATCAAATCTTAAACGAGAACCTCCAAACAACCACCAAACGACTCCTAAACGACCTCCAAACGATTTTCAAACAACCCTTAAACAATCCCAAAAGGATCCCCAAACAACCTTCAAACAACCCCCTAACGATCTTTAAACGACCTTCAAACAACCTTCAAACGACCTTTAAATGACCCTCAAATAACCTTCAAAACAACCTTTCAACGACCCTCAATTGATTTCCAAACGATTCTCAAACAACTTCTAAACGACCTCTAAACAACCTCCAAATGATCCCCAAATGACCTTCAAACAATCTTCAGACGAGCTCCAAACAATCCTCAAACGACCTTCAAATGACCTCCAAATGACCCTCAAACAACCTCTAAACGACCTCTAAACAACCTTCAAACAACTCACAAACGTCCTCTAAACAACCTCCAAACAATCTCCAAACAACCTCCAAACAACCTTCAAACGACCTTTAAATGACCCTCAAACGACTTTCAAACGACCTTTAAAGAACCTTCAAATGATTTCCAGACAATCCTCAAACAACATCTCTAAACGACCTCTAAACAACCTCCAAATGACCACCGAACGATTCCCAGACGATCCTCAAACAACATCTCTAAACGACCTCTAAACAACCTCCAAACGACCACCGAACGATTCCCAAACAACCTCCAAACAACTCCCAAATGACCTCCAAATGACCTTCAAACAACCTTCAACAACCTCCAAACAATCCTCAAACAACCTCCAAATGACCCTCAAATGACCTCTAAACAACCTCCAAACGACCCTCAATTGACCTCTAAACGACCTCCAAACAACCCCCAAATGACCTCCAAACGATCTTCAAACAACCTCCAAACGACCTTCAAACAACCTTTAAATGACCTTCAAACGACCTTTAAACAACCCACAAATAATTTTCAAATGATCTTCAAACGACCTCTAAACGACCTCTAAACAACCTCCAAATGACCTCCAAACAATCTTCAGATGACCTCCAAACGATCCTCAAACGACCTTCAAACAACCACCAAACGATACCCAAACGACCCCCAAAAACCTTCAAACGACCCCCAAACTACCTTCATACGACCCTCAAACGACCTCCAAATGATCCTCAAACAACCTCTAAACAACTCCCAAATGACCTCCAAACGACCTTCAAACAATCTTCAGACGACCTCCAAACGATCCTCAAACGACATCCAAACAACTCCCAAACGACCTTTAAACGACCTTTAAACGACCTTCAAACGACCTCCAAACAACCTCCAAACAACCTTTCAACGACTTTCAAACGACCTTCTGCCGCCCAAATGTCGTCTGAATTCCTTATTGTAGGATTGAAACCCGTAATTACCACTTCGTCCACGTCCACGTCCACGTTTATTTCCATTTCCATTTCCACCTTCATAACTATTTCCACTTTTAGAATCTCAGAAAAAGGACTTGTTACGTGTTACTTGACCCCCAAATAAACTAAAATGACCCAAAAAAAACTCCAAATGACCCCCAAAATGACTCCCAAAATGACTCCCAAATGACCTCAAATGAAACCCAAACAACCTCCAAACAATCCCCAAACAGCTCTTAAACGACCTCCAAATGACCTTCAAATGACCTCCAAACAACCTCCAAACGACCCCAAAACGATTCCCAAACAATCCCCAAATGACTCCCAAAGACCCCAAAAACCTATGGCTTCCAAACAATCTCCAAACATCTCTCAACGACACTTAAACAATCTCAAAAGGATCCTCAAACGACCTGCAAACAACTCCCAAACAACTTCTAAACAACCTTTAAACGACCCTCAAATAATCTCCAAACGACCTCCAAACAACCCCCAAACTACCTTCAAATGACCCTCAAACGAGGGGGCCGACAATCGCTGTAAATCTCGTTGATGGTTGGCTAAATCCCAAATAAATCTCGAACAAATCCCTAAATCTCGAACAAATCCCCAAATCTCAAATAAATCCTAAATCCCGAATAAATCACCTAAATCTTGAATAAATCCTAAATCTCGAATAAATCCCTAAATCTTGAATAAATCCTTAAATCTCGAATAAATCCCTAAATCTTGAATAAATCCTTAAATCTCGAATAAATCTTGAAATTACACATTAAATCTTGAAAAAATCTTGAAATTACACATTAAATCTTGAAAAAATCTTGAAATTACACATTAAATCTTGAGTAAATCTTTAAATCACACATTAAATCTTGATTTCAAACTTAAAAAAATCACATGTACACTTTATTGGTCGCCGACATCCACGTTAGATACATTACCGCACTGCCTCGAATAAACGCCGGGGCGTTTAATAGTTTTTTCGACTAGCCCGCCAGGCACTTATTCGAGGCCCGACGCTTATTCAGCTCCGGTGCATAACTAAAAAATCGCCGATTTTTTGCTAAAAATGATCATTATTTCGTAAAAATCACCAATTTTTTGAAAAAAATCGGTGATTTCTTGGGACCCAGCATTTATTTGGGGCTGGCGACAATTGCTGAAATCGTCGCTGAGTGCCCGGCGTTTAATTATGCCCGGCGTTAAATTGAGGCAGTACGGTCTATTTTCAATTTTTTTTAATGATATTGTACTTACGAAAATCTCGAAATAAATCCATAAATCTCAAAATAAATCCATAAATCTCAAAATAATTCAATAAATCTCAAAATAAATCAATAAATCTCGAAATGAATCCATAAATCTCCAAATAAATCAATAAATTAATAAATCCCAAAGAAATCTTTAAATCCATAAATCTTTTTTAAATCTAGAGATTTATAAATCTCGTCAATGGTTGGCAGTTCTGTACAAAATGCAGGGTACACCGAAAATGGGGTACCCAATTTGGGTACCCAAGTAACATGAAATTTATTTATTTTTTCGAAGTGGCTACGTTTACGTCCGACCTGAACGTATTATTTTCATGAAGCGCTGTGATTGGTTGTGAGATGCATTGAAATACGAACTGAAGTTCGGTCTACTTTGCTAAAAACGGATTAGGTTAGGTCGGGGGCGAGGGGGGGGGGGGGTCAAGGGAGGCTATACCCCTCCTTGTAAGAAAAAAAAAGCTAAAACTTCGAGAACATCGAATTTGAGATGAAACAAATCGACATCAATGGATCTCAGCCAATCACAGCGCGCCATGAAAATAATACGTTCATGTCGGACGTGAACGTAGCCACTGCCTTTGCTTAAAGGGCTGCCATGTTTCAGGTTTAAATTTTGGTCTTTCATTTGATATCTTTGGGCAAGATACAAAAATATTTTAATGAATGATAACAGTACTTTTAAATTTATTTCAGGGCAAGACTGTATTGTTGGAATCTTCAATGGCAAATGGAATTTATAAAAATGAGGGCATTACTATTTCATATAAATATAAAAATGCCGTAGTTGGAAATGTGCTGATCATTAGGCTTGGTAACAGGAAGTCAGAATGTTTTAATTTTACTTTCTATCTAACATTTTCTCAATTTTTATTTAGATGTCAATAACGCAAAAGTAGCTCAAACTATGACAACCCAGATGATGTTTAAAAAAAATGGAACATGTGATGTACCATTTCTTACTGTAAGACCGTTCATTTAAAATTATTTTTATTTCACTATGCCAAAATGTAATTTCAATTCAGAAAAATTTAATATTCTTTACAGGTAGGTATCAACGATGATAGCATGCCATATCGATATGTTATGCCGATGAAAGTGGGAATAGAGACTGGAATACTACTTCTTTTTCGAAAAGTATGTGAAACTACCAATATACAGGGTGGAAGAAAAGTCTGTTCCCCTCAAATATTTCCTGAGCAATTGCATCTAGGTCTTTGTACACTTATTTGCGCCAAATTAACTTTTGCACGATACTAAGTCAAATTAATTTATAACACTCAAATTAATTGTGACAAAATCAATAGGGAAAACATTTTCCAATTCAATAAAGTAAAGTACTCGTTCTTAAACTCATATAGCCTTATGCCTCTGAGGATTAATATGCAAAAAGAAATTACTGTGTTTTGCTACCATCTAATATTAGGGTGTAAATTTATTTTCAATTTGTCTAAAGACTTTGTGAACATCCTGTATTTCTTATTGGTAGTATCAATTTTTGCCTATGAGGTATCCTTTTTGCGAACCAAATCAGAAAAAACAAATCTAATGTTATGAAGACTGTGTGACAAAACAAATCCAACTAACTCATCCTAAATGCAGGTCAAAACCTATTATACAAAGTAAACCAATGAACACTATAGTAATGGATTTTTAAATTAGGTTGCCTTACATGACAGACAAAAATCTACCAGACTGCAGTTTAGAACCAAACAAATCAATTGTGGCTACGTTGTATGCAAAATCTTTCAGTCATGAAATAGCTACATTGGAATCATTAGAATGTGGCTGCTTGAGACCTTGTCATAACAATGTTTATCTCCCCATTACACAAAGCGATAACCGTTAAGCTAATATAAACCATGTTCATGTATAATAAATAAAATAATTCATCTCTGTTAGGTTTTAAAGATGTTAAAAAGAACAAAGAATTTTTAAGCTTTTACATGAAAATGCTGGAAGATACATTTATCAGAATGACAGAAGTCTACATTTACACAATTTCTAACTTGCTGATAGATTTTGGGGGCAATTTGGGATTCTCCGTGGGATTTTCTCTTCTCTCTATAATTGAAATTGCACAGCTCGTTCTGCTCCTTTTGTATAAGTATATCAGACCTAGTCAACTTGAAGCTAACATCAAGAGTAAAATTACCAGTCAAATGCATTTGGCAATTCATAAAAAAAATGCAATTGCAGATTCACAGGAAGAGATATTGCAGCAAAAAATGAAACCTGTCCTGCAACGCCTGTTCTATTTTATTCTCATATTTATTTTCGTCCCACTAGCATTCTATGTTAGCAAGGAAAGAATATCACTTTACCTAAGTGAACCGACAAGACTTGTAGTAATTATCCAAGAAAATAACACATTGTATTTGCCTAATGTAATTGCATGTATGGATGGACCCAGAATGATTTACTATAGGAGAAAATTTGCCAAAGAAATAGGCACGAATGAATGCAAGATGCATTTCATCAATTTAATGAATATGACTATCCGAGGAAAAACTCAATCAATAGAGGATGTATGGAGACTGCAAACACATAAAATGGATGATCCTAATATGTGGCTGGCTAAGAAAGTAAGTTTTAGATGAATCATCATCTAGTTAAGCTGGTACTGTATATAGGTGTCTATACAAATCAAACATTTTTGCGACCCCACATTCAGTTACAAAATCCCATATGGATTTGCAACCCACAGTTTAAGAAGCCCTGCTCTGTTTAAGAGCTCACTAATTCAAAGATGTTAATTATAATACTCCGTAATAATTTATAATGGGAGAGAGTAGGACAATTTTCTAAATCCTTTATTTCGCTAAAAACCTCATGTTTATTAATGTTTTGCAGTTAACTAGCTTAAAAAATAATGTATTTTGGCACATAAAAGCTATGCACACTGGACTATGCTTCGAATCTGATATCGGTATTGTAGTTTCAAATTTTAGTGAACTATTTAAAATTTAATGGTCATAATTTTTCTCAGGACCAATGAAATATGCAGGGACTGCCTCAGTGATATTTTTCGGTTTTTTACCAAACTCAGATAAAACCTGCAATCCGGACATGTACGAAGTAATGTATCAATTTTGTGAATAAAATATGCCAAATGACGTCCATTTCTGATCATATGATGCCAGAAAAAATTGTTGTAAACAATAAATTTCTACCTTTAGATATACTTTAAAAAAGGTGAAGAAAAATTACCATCAATTCTCAGAAGTAGAAGAAATATTAAACGAAACACAGTCACCGTGCTTACATTCAGGATGCTAAAAGCACAGGCCTAAATAATTATAAATTAAAAATAAAATTAATATTAATATATTATTCTAATTTAGAACATTCGATTGAACCTGCATTCGCAACCTTGCCTCGACCCCGACAAATATAAAAGGTGCCAGGATGATTGTTACCACAAAAAGATATATAATATTATCCAATGCAAGTGAGTTGTAAAAAGATTGGAAAAGATATACAGTATATCTGTTTCAATGTGCTCCGTATATGTCCTTGTTTTATATTTCCAGGTTACCATTTTTGAACAAGATAAACAAGGATAATTGTACCAACGCTAAAGATGCCCTGACATCATTGACATTGTTCATGAACAGTTCCTTAAAAGTTGATTTAATGAAAGATTGTGGATGTCACCAACCTTGCGAAGAGTCAGTGTTCGACACCTTTGTCTACTTTCAGCATCCTGAAGCATGGGGACTCATAATTCTCGTCATAATTCCAACGAATAATATAATCGAAGAGATTACACAAATATTATCCTATAATGGAGTTGCACTCTGCTGCGATATAGGAAATTGTTTTGCACTAATGCTTGGTCTTTCTATGCTTGCAATTCCACAACTCTTGCACAAAATGTATTTTCAATTAGCAAAATTCAAAAAAATATATTAACCGCATTCACAATCCCATGATGGCATTATAAAGCCAAGTAAAATTAAAATCAAATAATATCTACCACCTACATTTCTTATTGAACTCTAATCTTTACGTATTGTTGAATACGTAATGAATATGGGCTTATATTTCTTTTAAATTACTGGAAATTGTTTTTGTCTTTTTTTCTTTCCCTAACAAAGGGGAGGCTTCTGCCTTGACCTAGAACCCCTCGACCCCCAACGAACCTAACATTTAGTTTATCCCCTTGGTAGAAGGAAAACCTGGTTGAACATAATAACAAGTCAAAATTAATCCTGATCGATAATTACAGCTGGTCGAAAAAATCCTGTATAAAAATTCTGGGTCGACTAGAATACTGGTCGAAAGGAAGGCGTTTTCTCCTTATGTCGATAGTGTGAGATATATATGTTATCATAGTTTAAGTTGCTTGGTAACGCGCACTGCGCGCATGTTCTGTATTATTGTGTTACTTGTATTGAATATACATCTCATCAGTTTCTTGTTGAAAAAGCTTTCTTCTTCCTACATTTTCTGCACACACACGTACACTCACAAGTGGTAGCAGGAGTCTGGTTTCTTTGCAAGATAGAAACGTTCCATTTTGGCGACGATTTGTGGAGAATTTGCGGTGAAAGAAGAATTGAAAAACAAGGCGTAACGATCGAACAAGGAAGATGGCGGATGCGATTGCAAGTACATCTTTGAATCGAATTGAACTTCTAAAACCTCAAAACTATTTTACTTGGCAATTCAAAGTGGGGACACTTCTAGCTGCAAAAGGTTTGAAAGGCGTCATCACGAAACCGGAGCCGATAGTGCCCGACGCGACGGATGCAACGTATGCAGACGCGCTGAAGAAGCACGAAGCGTGGGCCAAAAATAATGACGAGGCTTTAGGGATTATAGTTTTAACGATGTCGGACGAAGAAGCCACAAACTGTATGGCTTTTACCGAGGCCAAGGCGCTTTGGGAGGCGTTGAAAGCGCAGTACGCAGGTACCACGGAAGAGCGACAAATTGACGCTGGTTCGGAACTTGCGGAGCTGCGCATGAGACACGACGAGTCGACGGATGGTTACTTGAACAGGGCCAAGTCGATTCAGGCAAAAGCCAAAGCGGTAGGAAAGGTTGTTTCGGACCGCGAGATTCTTCATTACACGACACGAGGACTTTTGCCAAAATATGGCAATATTGCACGAAATTATCGTGACGCGGCAGACGCGAAATTTGAAGATTTGCGACGGTCACTGAAAATGGAAGATCAGTGGGCGACATTCCACTCAAAGGGACAGACCGTGGACAACGTGACGGTTGCGTTCAAGGCGCAGGTGGGACGTAATTCGGGCGGCAAGAAGTTGAAAAACGTTTCAAAATCAGCCTGTTATGAATGTGGTAAAAGTGGCCACATTGCCAAGAATTGTTGGCAGCGCTACCCCGAAAAGAGGCCGAGTCCAGCGTCACAACGACCAAGAGAGGCAGCCACGGCAAAAATAGCACAACAGGAAGCGGTTATCCAGCATGCTTTTGTCGTCGATTTGGGCGGCGACGATTGTCAAGACGAGTGGATTCTCGATTCCGGCGCGTCGGCGCATATGTCTGGAAAACGGGAATTGTTTGGGACTTTCAAGGAAATCGAAGCAGTGGTCACCACAGCCAAAAAGGGCGCAAAATTGTTGGCTACGGGGAAAGGGAATATCATTTTGAGATGCAAGCTTTCAGAAACGGAATTCATGAAGATTTTGCTCCTCGACGTCTTATTTGTGCCAGAGTTGAAAGGCAATCTGTTGTCAATTCCACGTCTTACCGCTAATAATTATGCGATTTCATTCAACAATAAAGTCGCGGAAATTAAGGACCCAAGAGGAATGACGATTGCAACAGGAACATTAAATGGCAGCATGTATTTACTGCACCAATGGGTTGGAGAGGAAGCCAACGCAGTTTCTGTGCAACCTCGCCCAGCCAGCAAGGAATTGTGGCATGAGCGACTGTGTCATTTAAATGAGCGTGCAATAGATAAAATGCGAGACAAACAGATTGTGCACGGGCTGGAATATGCGGACGTGCATTTGGAAAAATGCACTGCATGCACGTTGGGAAAAATGACGAGAAGCCCGTACAAAAGAGTCAAGGGGAAGCAGTCATCTGAAGTTTTGCAACTTATTCATGGGGATATGGTTGGACCGTTTCAGACTGCATCGCTGGGAGGCAGCAAGTATGCTTTGATTCTAACTGATGATTTTACACGCAAAAAATTCGCGTTTTTCTTGCGGGAGAAATCTCAATGCTTTGAACATTTTGAAATATTCAAGAACATGGCAGAGAAGCAAACTGGCTACAAACTCAAAAGGTTTAGAAGTGACAACGGTGGGGAATTTGTCAATGCAAATTTCAAGCGTTTTTTCGAATCTGAGGGCATTCTGCACGAGCTTACGGTTCCCTTTAATCCTTCTAGTAATGGAATTTCTGAGAGAGCGAATCGTACGCTGGTAGAGGCGGCTCGGACACTGCTAATCAAATCGGGCCTTCCTTTGAAGTTTTGGGCCGAAGCGATCGCCACATCGGTCTATGTCAAAAATAGATCGTTTACCAAGCCGAATGGGGATTTTACACCCGAGGAGTTATGGTCGAAACACAAGACGACAGTTGCATTCTTGCGGATTTTTGGTTGCGAAGCCTTTTTGCACATACCGGAGGAAAAGCGACGGAAATTGGATCCGAAAGCCAAACACGGCATATTTGTCGGTTATTCAGTCGACAGGAAAGCCTATCGAATTTACGTTCCGAAAGACGGTAAAGTAGAAGAGGGCAGGACGGTAGGATTCAATGAGGAGGTGCGAGGTGCAGACGTTTTTGGTTTAAACGATGAGGGGGCAAAGCAACGTTTTTGCCAAGAAGAGGAAGACGCCATTTTTCCTGTTGAACCGGTGAACGAGTTGCAGGACGCTCAAGACGAGGTCGAACACCCGGTTATCGCTGTTGACGACGCCGCACCGCAGCCACTTCAGCCGGTGCAGGTGGGGCGACCCAGGGGCGCGACGAAAGCGGCGCTTGAGCAGAGACTGGCGGAACAGCTTGCGCAGCGCGAAGAGCGATTGCAACAAGAGGGAGTGCGACGCTCGGAGCGCATAGCAGCGCAACAAGAGGCGGTCAATGCTGCAATAGAGTGTGTGGAAGAGCTGTTCACTCCTGAAACTTACGTAGAGGCGGTAAACTGCAATGACAGAAAGAAATGGCAAGAAGCGATGGACAGCGAGATTAATTCTCTACACATCAATAAAGTATGGACACTTGTAAAGAGGGAAAGACAGACAGTGACGGTGAAAAGCAAATGGATTTTCCGCATTAAACTTAATGCCGACAGAAGCGTCAATAAGTATAAGGCACGCCTGGTGGCGGTGGGGTATTCCCAACGACCTGGTGTGGATTTCACGGAGACTTTTTCGCCCGTAGTGAGGATGGAGTCGCTCCGGATCATACTTTCGATGATAGCCAGACACGGACTGTTGACGCGACAGTTCGACATTAAGACCGCGTACCTTTACGGATTGTTGGACGAAGTCATCTTTATGGAACAACCGGAAGGTTACGAGCAAGACGATCTCGTTTGCCGACTGGAACGCAGCCTGTACGGGTTGCGCCAGTCGGGGCGATGCTGGAACGAGCGACTTGACCAGGAACTGATCAAGATTGGCTTGAAACCGCTCATAAACGACCGGTGTGTCTATATTTATAGACATAAAAATGACTACATAATTTTGGGCGTGTACGTGGACGATATTTTGGCTGCTTTCACGAGACAAAGAATTCTTGATCGGATACTAAAACGACTAAAGAAGGTTTTCGAAATAGTCGACATGGGGGAAGTTCACTTCCTTCTCGGAATGGAAATTTCGGTCACTAAGGACGGAGTATACGTGGGACAACAAAAATATGTAAACGACATTTTGACAAAATTTGACTTACTCAATGGGATCACTGCGAAAACGCCGATGGCAACAGGACAGGATTTGGAGGACTTCGACAAATCAAAGAAGGTTGATCAGAATTTATACCAGCAGATCATCGGTTCTTTGATGCACCTGATGATTGTTTCTCGTCCGGATTTGTCATATGCTGTGAGCGCTCTCTCAGCTTTCTCCAAAGATCCTCGCCAACTGCACTTTCGAGCAGCGAAACGCGTTTTGCGTTATGTCAACGGTACAAAAGATTTGCGTTTGTTCTTCTCAAGCAAAGAAGGAAGCTTACAAGGATTCGCGGACGCAAGTTGGTGTGTAACCCAAGATGCTAAGTCACACACGGGCTTGATTTTAAAGATCGGCGACGCAACTATCGGATGGAAAACGAAAAGACAACGTTTGGTGGCGATGTCCACCACCGAGAGCGAGATACTTGCGATTTGTGAACTGCTCAAAATAATCAAATGGGCAAGAGATTTCCTAAGCGAGGTCGGTGAGGGGGATTGCGTGCCAAGATGCGTACCAATCTACACTGACTGCACACCCGGCATTCAAGTTCTTTGTGGTTCAAACCAGTTTGGGCGGACCAAGCATATGAATCGACATATGATGTTTATTAAGGACGATCTAAAATTGGGAAATATCAAGCTGGTCCACCTTCCTTCAGCAGAAATGGTTGCGGATTTCTTGACTAAACCGCTGGCAAAGGACAAGTTTGAAGAAGGCCGTGATCGTGTGGGTCTTCAAGATGATGCCAAGATGAAAGAAGAAGAACAATAATTTTTGTTGTTAATATTTTATTCGTTTTTCTCTTTCATTCATGTTTGTTGTTAGAGTTAGTTTTCTTTTTAAGTTTAAACAAATGATAACCTATGAGGGGGATTTGTGAGATATATATGTTATCATAGTTTAAGTTGCTTGGTAACGCGCACTGCGCGCATGTTCTGTATTATTGTGTTACTTGTATTGAATATACATCTCATCAGTTTCTTGTTGAAAAAGCTTTCTTCTTCCTACATTTTCTGCACACACACGTACACTCACAGATAGGAATCCAGGTCAAAAGAAATTGAGGCTAAAAAAAGATTCAGAGGGGATTGTTTGTTGTGCTTTTAATGCCCTCTCTTGATGGGAATTGCTTTCTATTGGCACTGTTTATTCCTGAAATTGTTTTTTATTGTGATATTGAATATCCTGGTTGTTACTTCTGTGGGTGATGATGCCCTCTTTGACGTAATTCTGCATCAAAAATATAATCCTACTCGCTCTTCTAAGTTATAAATGTGTATATCCGTTGTCGGTGCCCAATACGTATTACAGTGCATGCACAATAGCAATACCGTAATAACATTATGTACAAGATGCATTCCAAACATTCCGCTCTTACTTTTACCTCCAGTTTTATCTCAGCTCAAGCTAAACTTTGACACATTTACGAATGCATTCATCAATGCACTCGAGATAGATCACGTATTGACTAGTATAATTTGAAAGAATTGTAAGATAATCAAAAGCTAATTTGGTCACCTAGTAACACACGTAAACTAACTGAAACTAATCTTTTAACGTGTTTCTCACGGATTTCACTTTTACTAACACATTGGACTGGATGGACACACAAAAGACTTGTCAGTTTTGGAATGCATCTCTAAATACATTTGTCGTTTCTATGTAGGTGGTAAATGTTTAAAAATTTGTGATTTTATCAATATTTGTTATTTCAAAAAACTCCAACCACGTTAAACTATTTTCTGATTTCTTAACAAATTATCCATATTGTAATTACTTGTATTAAGCAAACAATGTATCTCGTTGCCAAGGTGGATTTACTGGATTAATTGGAAACCACTTTTGTCGAAGGTCAGTCTGGACATAAGTTACACCAAAAACACTTTCCTTTATTTCTTTCCATAATTGGGGCCGAGACTTGAGCTCAGCCCTAATCGTCAAGTAAACTATATGAGGATTAAACCCATCCACCCCGTATTGGAATTCCATATCTGTATCATATAAATTCTACACTTATAAAAAATAAATAAATTCTTAATTACTTACGGTTTGCGCCTAAAATTCCAATCCAAATCAGCATTATTCTGCAGAATGGGAGAGAAATGAGACGGAAATGAGACGGAAATGAGACGGAAATGAGACGGAAATGAGACGGAAATGAGACGGAAATGAGACGGAAATGAGACGGAAATGAGACGGAAATGAGACGGAAATGAGACGGAAATGAGACGGAAATGAGACGGAAATGAGACGGAAATGAGACGGAAATGAGACGGAAATGAGACGGAAATGAGACGGAAATGAGACGGAAATGAGACGGAAATGAGACGGAAATGAGACGGAAATGAGACGGAAATGAGACGGAAATGAGACGGAAATGAGACGGAAATGAGACGGAAATGAGACGGAAATGAGACGGAAATGAGACGGAAATGAGACGGAAATGAGACGGAAATGAGACGGAAATGAGACGGAAATGAGACGGAAATGAGACGGAAATGAGACGAAAATGAGACGGAAATGAGACGGAAATGAGACGGAAATGAGACGGAAATGAGACGGAAATGAGACGGAAATGAGACGGAAATGAGACGGAAATGAGACGGAAATGAGACGGAAATGAGACGGAAATGAGACGGAAATGAGACGGAAATGAGACGGAAATGAGACGGAAATGAGACGGAAATGAGACGGAAATGAGACGGAAATGAGACGGAAATGAGACGGAAATGAGACGGAAATGAGACGGAAATGAGACGGAAATGAGACGGAAATGAGACGGAAATGAGACGGAAATGAGACGGAAATGAGACGGAAATGAGACGGAAATGAGACGGAAATGAGACGGAAATGAGACGGAAATGAGACGGATTTGAGACGGAAATGAGACGGAAATGAGACGGAAATGAGACGGAAATGAGACGGAAATGAGACGGAAATGAGACGGAAATGAGACGGAAATGAGACGGAAATGAGACGGAAATGAGACGGAAATGGGACGGAAATGGGACGGAAATGGGACGGAAATGGGACGAAAATGGGACGAAAATGAGACGGAAATGGGACGGAACGGTATTATTGGGTTGCAGAGGGCCGCCTGGTCATTCTGTGTCATTTTGCTTCTCACTGTGAATGCTGGGACCGGTTAACATGAACAATAATTTACAATTGTTATTTAAAGTCACCAATCCTTTGGAATTGAAATGG
Source organism: Strigamia acuminata (assembly GCA_949358305.1). Classification (NCBI taxonomy): domain Eukaryota; kingdom Metazoa; phylum Arthropoda; class Chilopoda; order Geophilomorpha; family Linotaeniidae; genus Strigamia; species Strigamia acuminata. Next base: position 27,509,466 of record OX442314.1, on the reverse strand, counting down.
ATTTATTAATTTATTTAACCAATCTTCTATGTAGGTGGGAAATTAGTAACACAAGTTTAAAAATATACTCTGGCTCATCACAAGAGTATGACCTCTTCTGATTGGTCGAGCCTATTCTCTGGTGTAGGGTTACATATTAGTAGGCCAAAATACAAACGCTCGAGTTACGGGAAGCCATTTTGTGTCCAGATGCAACAATCAATCATCAAATTCAAAAACAGCTGGACAAAGCAATCGATAAACTGAGCGAACTGAAGAATCTTGAATTCAGAAAAAGTTACATTGCTTCCAGACTTTAAAATACATTTTATTATTAAATATTAGTCATTTTACATCATTTCATGCATCTAAAATAATCAAACTAATTATAACAACAACAAAACCACTTCTCCTTGTGAAAGTATACAGATAACAGTGATGACTGATGAGTAAATAGGCTCGACCAATAAGAAGAGGTCATGAGTCAGAGTATAGACGTAATTTTATCAATATTTCTTATTTCAGGCTCGCTTTCTTGCTCTGCATATCAAACTCGCATATTCTGGCATAGTTTGTGCAGTTAGGATTGTTGGTTTTGTACTCTAGTATATGTGATTTAAGCAACGTGAATATGTTCTATTTATACTGTTTTAAGTCTCTCCCTGTAGTTGTGAGCACTATAATATTAGCAACACCTTGTATAGTTTTGAGTATTTTAGTTTAATAATTTGAAAACTTCAACCACGTTAAACTATTTTATGATTTAGTAACAAATAATCCTTATTGTAATCATTTGTTTTGCAAACAATGTATCTCGTTGCCAAGGTGGATTACTTAGAAACCACTTTTGTCAATTCGAACGTCAGTCTGGACATAAGTTACACTAAAAACACTTTCTTTTATTTCTTTCCATAATTAGGGCCGAGACCTGAACTCAGCCCTAATCGTCAAGTAAACTATATGAGGATTAAACCCATGGAATTCCATATTTATAATATATGAATTCTACACTGATGAAAAATAAATTTAATTCTTAATTACTTACGGTTTGCGCCTAAAATTCCAATCCAAATCAGCATTACTCTGTATTGTAACAATTCTGTATACTAAAAACAATAATCAATCAATCAATCAATCAATCAAAACTTAATTAATTTTAAACATACTTTTATTACTCCACGGGAGATCGTCAAATTTCCTCTTGGTTTTTGCGCCAAGAAATTTTCGAAACAGATTGCCAGTTGGCCAGTGCACAGTGCACCACTCACCAGCGTGGCTGTCATCCGTAAAGCGGCGTGCAGGCGTCACATATATTTCCTCCTTTTCGAGTGAAAATGCGGTCTCTTTGCTGTATACTAATTGAGCTTTTGGCTGAACTAATGGTGTTATTCTTTTTTGCGTTTGATCGTAATGATGAGCCCAATTTGAAATTGACTCGCCATTTTTGAAAGGATCGCCGGAATGCTTCCAACTGCATGCGAAATCGGTCGTGGATAGTTGGATTGTGTTGACAATGGTATAGCTTTGGACTCAGGTTTGTTAAAGACTTTTTGATTGCCAAAATACCTGGTATTAACAAGTAAGTGGACATTAGTATGTAATTTGGCACGCCGCACGAACTGACAAGGAGACTGGAGGAGTGTGTCCCTCACAATTGTTAAAATTATAGTTAAATAAAGTTTTCACATGACCTGAGCACTTTGAAGCTCGCTTTTCGAATGCAGCTTTATTGTGTACACGCATTTAGTCTTCACCGCAGCTTGTACAGTACGGCGTTCAAGCATGTTGACATTGTGTAAGTTACATGTGTTCTGATTGTGCAGCTACACTCTCTCTGTACGATATTACAAGTAATTGTGACATTGAAGGATAAGTTAAGTGTTGGCTCAGCAAATTGTCAACATTTTATTCGATACAAAAGATACCGATTACATTAAATTAAATTAAAAAGGCATCAATTTTACAAATTATATTTCACGAACATTGAGTGTTTTACAGAAGCCCTCATAAGCCATTTAAATGTTTTACATCCGACAGCGGCAAATACGTCACGCCAAAAACAATCGTCCTGCTGTCCGTCTTTCCCGAGCTACGAATGTGGCGCTGGTGATTGATTTAATTAATTAATAATTTTGACTTCCAGACAAATGTTGGGGTCGAGAAAAGTACTTCGGCCTAGCGGGACTACAATCCATGAAATGTTCAAAACACTAACCTAGAAAAACAACTTTTCTAGATGAGTGTTTTGAACAGTTGTTATAGTTTAGAGATCACCATATTGGAATTGGCGTGCAATTTGAATTTCCGGGAGAGAAGGCGAAAAAGTCCTCGCGATTTCGTGGGACGTATTTCTCCGAAATTAATCGTGATTGTCGAGTCGATGATGATGCCTAATTATTTGAAGCGACCTAGTGTGGATGATCTTTTGGCGTTAACGGAAGTAGTGGACGTGTGGCAAAAGAGGAAAATTATTTATTTCACCGCTAATAAATAATTTTCCTCTTTTGCCACACGTCCACTACTTCCGGTAACGCCAAAAGATCATCCCCAGTAGGCCGCTTCAAATAATTTGGCATCATCACCGACTCGAAAATCGCGATTAACTTCGGAGAAATACGCCCCATGAAATCGCTTTCTCAGATCCTGCCGCACGTGCAAGATCCGGGTTTTAGGGAATCCCAAAGGAGTGTACAACAGGAATGTTTACAAAACAACTGATATTTTATTCAGGATGTAGGGGGGTTTATATACCCCAAATAATACAAACGTCGCTTGGACGTTTTCAGTCAATCTAGCCAATGGGGTTAGATTGACTATTCATGTAGTGAACGTCATATGGACGTTTTAAGTACTAAAATTATATGGTGGGCAATGGGCATGATTGACATTAGCGGAGCCTGCTGATGATCATGATTTATGTCCTTTAGACTCCTTCCTAAGATGGGTCTTTTTTGACCCAGTTAATCTTTGGGCTGAAATTACAGATAAAATTAAAAAATTATAAAAATTTCAATTGTGGTAGTGTCTAGTGATGTTTCAAAGGAATAGTCAGCAAAAAAAACAGATAAAAAAAAATTTATTTCACATAATTATAAGAATAATGATTTTTTTAAAATGGGGTCACAAAATGACCCATCTTACGGTTGAAAGGGTTAAATAATTTAAAATGAATCGTTTGAGACTGTAATTAAAAGCAGAATTAATTTGCTTGATGTAAGCAACTACTTCCTATGGCAATATAAAGTCGAAGCATTGCTGTCCGCCAAGGAACAGTGTAATTACTGATGACGAACCGGAACAGCCTGCTCGACGAGCCGCTGATTTTGATACTAAGGAGAAGGCCCACAAGGAATGGTCTAAGCAAAATAACGAGGGGTTAGGAATAATCGTCTTCACCATCTGAAGAAGAGGCGACCGGTTACCTGAGAGAAAAACTCGAAAAGGGTTGGGAAAATTTTGAAAGCGCAGCATGCCACTAGAACTGTTGAAAAACAAATGGACGCGAGAATTGAATTAAGAAATCTGCGCATTCCACCGCATCCGACGATCGGACCCGAAGACGACACGAAAGGAACCAACACGACATCCGAATTCTTAGACGCCATTGTTAATAAATTATTACATTAATATTTTTAAAACATATAGCCTGTTTAATAAAACATTTTATTCCATTAAGTATATTGTAGAATATTATTTTGGTAGAAACGATCAGGTAAGACAAACCTCGGAAATTACACCTTGAGTTGGTAACGTCACCAGCAAAGAACCCGACAAAAGAAATGACCGTGGCGAGGTATTTTGTATTTTTGTACGTTCAAAGAAATTATTGGTGAAAAGTGATATGGATTGACTCCTCTCTAGCAAACAACCATCATAAATTAAGCTTATGGTTTTGAAACGTCAATATTTCATTAAAATTTAATGACTTTAGTTCCTTTCACTGCTGTTGACAAATTGAAAACATTAAGTTTGAAACAAATTAACTTTCGGAGTTTTACAACCATAATCATTTTAAGTTCGTGTGAAAAAGAAATTAAATTCATTTAAAATTACTTTCCAAACACGAAAGTTAATTTAAAATATAATTAGTTTTCATCATTTAAGTACCATCGACGTTAAACTGCACATAGGTTATGTAGTTTTAACTTTTAAAGTTGATTTGAAGAAAAATGACGGCTCTTAGAGCGTTGCTTATTCGTCGGACCCGTAACCGTATTCGCCAATATGTGCAACAAAAAATGCAAACTTCACTGATGGGCAAAGATAGTTTTCAATTTATAAACCAAGTTCTCGCGAACACTGGAATACTTCGTTTCATTTGGTTGCTTGGTTTGGTCGTTTGTTTCGGCATCTTCAGTTATCAAACTTGGGAAAGATTTCGCTTCTACATGTCTGGACCTTACAAAGTTGAAATCGAATTTGTTCCAATACAGGAAAACGGATTCCCTAAAGTGAGACTCATGGCTCTTGATACTCCATTTATGTCGAAGTACTGGGACAAAATACCAGAACCTAACACAATTGAAGGTACAAAAGAGTTAATGAGAGATTGCAGGCTCCCAGTGAGAGGAATCATCTTAAAGCAAGTCAAGGTTGAAAATTATTCTCACTTGTGGAAACATTCCAACATTTCAGACAATTTGCAGCACATAAAATTCAGACAGGTAAGTAACCTTATTCCTTTATGCAATTTAAAAAGAAATTATATTTACTACATGTTCTTTTGGATACGTAAAAACGCCATATTAATAAATATTGTTTCCAATAATTTGCCAATAACTTTTTTAGGGCAAAACTATGTTACTTGGCACTAAGATAAAAAGTGGCAATTATACAAGTCAGGGTAAAACAATTGCATTAAGATACAACGATTATGTTTTTGGCCGTACACTGACTGTAACAACAGGTAAAATTAATACACGATAATTATCTTGTCTGTTAATATAAATTTTGACTAAGCTATTTTTTTTAGATTTAAAACTAGCACCAAACAGAAAATTTAATGCCGTCTTTAAGAAAAATGGGACCTGTAAAGCACCAATGATTACGGTCAGTTTATTTTGTCACAATCAATACGTCAAATCAACTTATTACACTCTGTCCTTGTGTAACTTGGGCCTATTTCCGATTGGCAGAGCCTTTTCACTTGTGTAGTGATGCCAAAAATAGATCAAAACAATGGTTGCCATTTTGACTGCTTTCCAGACAAAACAACCAATAAAAAAATTTAAAAATTCTTTTGTTTCCTGGAAGAAGCAAGCAATAAACTTAATAAACAGGAATGTTGAAATAAACCAACATAAATCTTTATTTTATAACTTCAAGATACATTTACTTAGAAAATACAAACAACATTACATCATTTCAATGATTAAAATCATCAAACAAATTTAAGATCACTCTGAACTATTTTTCCTGGTGGCAGCACAAAGTGAGTTATGAGGCTCAGCCAATGGGAAATAGGACCAAGTTATACATGGACAGAGTATAGTCGGTTAGCAAACAAAATATTGAAATGTATTGTTCAAATCAACAATGATTTTCTGAAAAAACCAGGTTTCCTGTGCTTTTATGAATGCGGTGCTAAACGTTTGTCCAGCAACAATTTGTATACAAACACTAAAAATTACTATTGTTAATTACTATTGTTAATTACAATGTATGATTTGTTTAAATGTTTTAGCATTTTCTAAAAGCAAAATTTAAGGCCAAATTCATATTTTGTATTAGAAAGCCGCTGCAAATGACAATAGTGGTGCTAAACTTTTGCCCACCACTGTATGTTTGTGTTTTTGATTTCTAATGTTTAAAAAAGAATAAGAAAAACAAACACCTAAAACATTTAAAACATGACTTTTTGAATGCAGCTAGTGTAAAATTAATATAATATACTTAACACCATTTAATGCTAGATGTCAATGAAGGATGGTGTCATGCCGTATAGATATACTATGCCAATACAGATGGGAATTGAAGTTGAATTTCAATTTATTTTGCGTCAAGTGAGTTAACTTATAATTGCTTATTTCTATATATCTTGCAGCTTATTCAACTGTTAATGGCGTTGCATAATTAGTTATCTCTCATTTATAATACATTTGATTTGTACATCAATACATGTAACTAAAATAGTGATATTGTATTTCTTTTCTGCAAGTATCAATTTTTGCCTTCAAGAAAGCCCTACTGTGAGCCCAGCCTGATAAAGCAAACGCAATGTTATGAAGACTGTGTGACAAAACAAACTCTAAAAAAACATCCACCATGCAGGTCTGTAAACTTAGTTCACTGAAACAATTGATAATGCTGATAGATTGTTAACTTAGGTTGCCTTACATGGCTGACAAAAATCTGCCAGACTGCAGTTTAGAAGCAAACAAATCAATTGTGTTTAAAGTGTATGACGACTCCTACCTTCCCGAAACATCCACACTGGCGACAATTGAATGTGGTTGCTTAAGACCTTGTCAAACAAGAGTTTATCTTCTAATAGTGCACACCGATACTAGTTAAGTCAACGATATCATTTTTACGTGTAATTATAACAAAATTCTTCATCTTTCACCGTTAGAGTTTGAAGATGAACCCAGTAGTAAAGATTTAGCAAGTTTAAATCTTAAAGTGATGGAAGAAACATTTGTCAGAATGACAGAAATCTACATTTACAAAATTCCTGATTTGGTGATCGATTTTGGCGGCAACCTAGGATTTTGCTTGGGATTGTCTCTCCTCTCTATAATTGAAATTGTTCACTTTGGTTTGCTCCTCTTCTGCAATTATATCAGACCTATTCGACTACAAACTCAGATAAAAACAAAAGTTGTTAAACAAATCAATTTGGAAAATTTGAAGAAAAAGACAATGAAAACTTCGCCCATGCTTCAACGCACGTTGTATCGTATTCTTGTTTTTATTTCCGGCTTGCTAGCAGTTTATGTTAGCAAAGAAAGAATCACATTATATTTGAGCGAACCGACAAGATATGTAGTAAATATTCAAGAAAATGACACATTGTATCTGCCCAACATTATTGCATGTATGGACGGACCCTTAATGACACACTACAGAAGCCAATATGCCAACACTACAGGCATTCCAGAATGTAAAATTCACTTCATTGATTTAATGAATAAGACTACCAGAGGGAAAAAATCATCGATGGAAGATGTATGGAGATTTCAAACACCCGTAATGGATAAGGTCACCATGGATATTGCTGAAAGTGTAAGTGTTTGGTCCGATATTTAAAAATGTCTGTTGAGTCAATGAGTCAATAAGCATTGTGTAAACAAAGCCATTGAATCAAAAGACATTTGATAAATGTAAGTCGTTACCCGTAAGATAAAATGTGCGAGTGTTAGATGAAACTCGTGCCTTTAATCAAATTCTCCCAAATTTAACAAAATTGTATTTTCTTATCAGAACACAGGGTTGAGATCTAATGTATCTTGGAGCAAAATAACAATGCACACAGGAACATGCTATCAATCTCATATTAGTAATTAAAAATTTGTGCAAAAGTTATAGAACGACTAAAACGACATTGTTTTCTTAGGTCCAGTAACATATGCAGGTGCTACTACAACAATATTTTTTAGTTTTCGACCAAACAGTCGTCAAATCTGTAAGCCAGATGTGTATGAAGTAAGGAATAAATTTCATTTGTCATCAACTGTTGATCATGCACAGAACTCGAATAAGTACATTGCACTTGGCAGATACAACCCTATCTGCTAAGCTCGACCTTAGCTAACTGCAAAAACTCATTGTCATACACTCATAATCCAACTAAATAATGTTGTAAGAAATTTACTATAGAGCTTAGCAGAATGCACGGAGATAAAATATACCTGCACCATCTTGTATTTTAGTTAACTGCAATGCTATTTCATTAGAAGCAAACTGATCTTTAATAATGATAAAATATAATTTTCTTTCTGCAGGTGTACTTTCAACAAAGCGAAGCAACAATCCCATCAATTCCCTCAATTCTCAGAAGCAGAAGAAGAATTAAAGCAAACACGTTTACCATTCTCACATTCAAAATGTTTAAAGTATGTTTGCAGACAATTCTAAACAAAACTGCTTAACCAGTTGTTTTAATTTAGACCATCCGATTGAATTTACAATCTCAACCTTGCCTTGACCGAGACAAACACCAAAGATGCCAAGACGATTGCTACGAAAAGAAGATTTATAATGAAATTCAGTGCAAGTGAGTATTTTTTCTTTTAGTATTTACGCAGAAATTTGTCATACGTATCATTTGCTTGGTTTTTCTTTGTTTACAAAATAAAAAAAACCCAAAGAAATTACACTTACGAACTTTGTACTAAACGTTCTACGATGTAGTCTGTAATATAAGTTATTCAAATATTTTTAGGTTACCATTTTTGGTCAACATCAAAAAGAATGATTGTAGCAATATTGAAAACGCTAAAACTTCATTGGGATTGTTCTTGAACAGATCTTTAACTACTGATGTAATGAAAGAGTGCGGTTGTCATCCACTTTGTGAAGAACCAGTGTTTGACACATATGTTTACTTTCAACATCCCGATGCATGGCCAATCAAAGTTCTTTCAATAGTTCCACTGAATAACATAATTGAAGAGTATTCACAAGTATTATCCTACACTAGAGTTGCACTGTGTTGTGACATTGGAAATTGTTTTTCACTGATGCTTGGCCTTTCTATTCTTGCAATTCCACAACTCTTGCAAAAGCTGATTTCTGAGTTAGTTAAATTAAAGAAAACATACTAACCATCTGTGTCAAGTCATATGTAATTAGGGCACCGAAAAGGGCTACTACGAAGGGTCCAGAAGTTACACTGCACCTTGGAGCCTCATATTGTGTAAACGTATCACTGCTGGACCTGACACCTTTCAGATGCCTGTCCTAAGCTTATGTCCGTAACACAGAGAGTTCACTTGTCTTTGTGTTTGCTTTTTGGACATTATTATTCAGATTTGCCATAATAGCATGCAATGATTTATGTAATGCACAAAATACCAATTGAGTCATGTTTGTTTTATCACTTGCTGCAAAGTTATTCGCACATACCGTACTAATAAATCCGTGTAATGTTTTTCCACTTTTAACACGTTTTGCAGCTAACATGGCCCTACTGTTTTATTTTGAATATTGTAGTTACCAAATTTGTATTTTGAAATAAATTAATTAGTCGGTGCTCACTGTTTGCGGTCATTACTCCATTCGAAATCTCCAAATCTCCAAATATTTCGCCTTCGCTGGAACAAAATCCTCCAATAAATCTAGGAACGCTGACAAAAATCAAATCCTTTGGTATGTTTATCGTCGAGCCCATTACTCGACCGAGAATAAAGTTTTCGTACGGTTTCTTTGTATGATTGTCCAACGGGACAATAAACTCTCCACAACGCGTCACCTAAAACCAATAAACAGCTGTAAATATTAATTCAAAATTACACATTCTCGTTAAAAATACTTTAAGCCAGTGCCAATCTGTGATGTATTCCACGCCCCAATGAGGAAACATTTGCGATTTCACAAGGCTCTGAACAAAACGCTGGGTACACCCAATGTGGGGTACCCAATTTGGGTGCCCAAGATTTCCTGGATTGATTAATTAACTTTTTTTTACAATTTTCAGTAATCAATATAATTTTTATTATGACACAAATATTAAAAATTAAACAAAATTAAACACAAAATTGTCAGCATTAAACATGAAATTGACATAAAATTATAAAAATCATTTCAAAAAATCATCAAAATCATTTTAAAAAGTTATCACAATCGATTTAAATTTATTATAAATTATTAAAATCAACTTAATTCGTTAAAAATCTATTTAAATTCGTTAAAAATTGACTTAAATTTGTTAAAATCGACTTAAGTTCGGTAAAAATCGACATAAATTCGTTAAAAATTGACTTAAATTCGTTGAAAACCGACTTAAATTCGTTGAAAACTGACTTAAATTCGTTAAAAATTCATCAAAATCGATTTAAATTCATTAAAAATCAGTGCTGTGTTTCTCAAACACAGGCGTCATTTCTTTTTTTCGATTGTTTACCTCTTCCTGATTTTGTAAAACCAAAAAGGAGAAATGATTTCTCTAAACAAAACGAAGAAGTTATATTTGTGGAAAAAATAATTCACGATCAATGTCATCAAGTATATAAATGTGTTAAATAATTTCCCGTAATAACATATCTTATAGAAATGTAAAACTTTTTATTAAAAAATAAATAAATTTCGTTTTACTTGGGTACCCAAATTGGGTACCCTATTTTGGGTGTACCCTGCCTTTTGTTCAGAGCCATTTCACAAAGCACATCGCCGCCTCATCTGCGAGTCGCCGTCGCATCCGGTGAGTCATCGTCGCATCCGGTGAGTCATCGTCGCATCCGCCACTGGCGACATAGCCGCCACACCCTGCCACCAGTCCGAGCATCTTGTTGCCACAGTCACCGCGGGTTTACTTTAGAATATGGCCCGCTTCAGAATGAGCCCAAAATTTGGTTACTTACCAAATAAAGCCTCCTGAGTCCGAAAATGACACTCAAAAGTGTCGGAAATGAACCTAACTTTAACCTCACTTAACCTGGACTAGCCTATCCTTAACCTAACCTAATCTTAATGGTATTGTTAGGTTAGGTTAGGTTATGTTAAGGATAGGCTAGGCCATGTCAAGTTAGGTTCATTTCCGACATTTTTAAGTGTCATTTTCGGACTTAGGGAGGTTTGTTTGGCATGTAACCAAATTTTTGGCCCATTCTGAAGCGGGCCATATTCTAAAGTAACTCCGTCACCGCTCATCGTGGGACGCTACACCCGTCGCAGGACGCCAAGCCACCGCTCGCACTGTCTTCCCCTTCTAAAATTATTACAGGGGGAAGGCATGTTGTGTATCACACACTCCATTTTGACTAACAACAATCATGTACGGATTCTCCTAGGCAACCAACCATTCTTAATGCAATAAATAAACTAGTCGACTTCAAAATCCGACTCATATACGTAACACGTCTTACTTTCTCTTGGGTTTCATGCCCAAACAGGAAGACAAACATGACGACTGCATTCCTGCAGTCGGAGTTGCACACATCATAAATGCAACAGTATTATCCGACCATGTCACTCACGGGCAAACGCCCATGTGTGATGGGTCGGTTGCGGGTGTGGAATGCTCTAAGGGCATCGCCGACACGGGTGATGGGAACTGCGGATTACAGACCAAAACCCAACAATCCGGAATCCCTGTCTCCATTATTTACGTGAGGGCCAGTCCCACCCATAGTAATCAATCCCCAGTTTGCTATGGACAAGACTGCACACGTCACAAACACTTTATTCCTTTAAGTATATTGTAGAATATTATTTTGGTAGAAACTATCAGATAAAACAAACCACGGAAGTTACACCTTGAACTGGTTATTTAACATTACCTGCAAAGGACGCGACAAAATAAATGACCGTGGCGAGGTATTTATACTTTCAAAAAATTCATAGTAAAAAATGATGTAAACGGACTCCTCTCTCGCAAACAACCATCATAAATCCAGCTTACAAGTATACACTGGAAAAAAAAGTAGATTTACATTTTTGTAAAACATTGTAAATATAAAGGTCATGTAAATATAAAAGTCATGTAAATGGTCTCTTTAATAGGTTATAAATATATTGAGAAAAAACGTTTTTTCAATTGTTTGTAAATCTAATTTCCAAACTTGTAAGATCCATCTACCTTTATATTTACAATGTTTTGGAAATATCCAAACAACATTTTCATCTGAAAAAAAACTGATTGTAAATATAATATTTTAAAAACAAATTTACAATTTATTGGAAATATAGATTTCACTTTTACTACTCATTTCCAAAAGTGTGGAAATGTATGAATATTTACAACACATTTCCAACAAATTTTCTCATAATAGGAAATTCAAATTTTCCATATTAATTTCCAACTTGGAAATGTTTGGAAATTTACTTTTTTTTCTAGTGATAGTTTTGAAACGTCAATATTTCATTAAACTTTAATGACTTTAGTTCCTTTCATTGCTGTTGACAAATTGAAAAGAGTCATGACTTAGAAAACATTAAGTTAGAAACAAATTAACTTTCTGAGTTTTACAACCATAATCATTTTCAGTTCGTGTGAAAAAGAAATTAAATTAATTTAAAATTACTTTCCAAATACGAAAATTAATTTAAAATATAATTAGTTTTCATCATTTAAGTACCATCGACGTTAAACTGTACGTAGGTTATGTAGTTTTAACTTTTAAAGTTGATTTGAAGAAAAATGACGGCTCCTAGAGCGTTGCTTATTCGTCGGACCCGTAACCGTATTCGCCAATATGTGCAACAAAAAATGCAAACTTCACTGACGGGCAAAGATAGTTTTCAATTTATAAACCAAGTTCTCGAGAACACTGGAATACTTCGTTTCATTTGGTTGCTTGGTTTGGTCGTTTGTTTCGGCATCTTCAGTTATCAAACTTGGGAAAGATTTTGCTTCTACATGTCTGGACCTTACAAAGTTGAAATCGAATTTGTTCCAATACAGGAAAACAGATTCCCTGAAGTGAGACTCATGGCTCTTGACACTCCATTGATGTCGAAGTACTGGGACAAAATACCAGAACCGAATACAATTGATGGTGCACAAAAGTTAATGAAAGCTTGCAGGCTCGCAGTGAGAGGAATCATCTCACAGCAAGTCAAGGTTAAAAATTATACAAACTTGTGGGAACATTCCAACATATCAGAAAATATGCAGTACCTCAAAATCAAACAGGCAAGTTACCTTATTCCTTTGTGCAATTTAAAAAGAAATTATATATACTGTTCTTTTGGATACCTAAGAAATCCGTATTAACAAATATTGTTGCCAATAACTTTTTTAGGGCAAAACTGTGTTACTTGGCACTAAGATAAAAAGTGGCAATTATACAAATCAGGGTAAAACATTTGCATTAAAATACAACGATTATGTTTTTGGCCGTACACTGATTGTAACAACAGGTAAAATTAATATACGATAATTATCTTGTCTGGTTATATAATTTTTGACTAAGCAATTTTTTTTAGATGTAAAACTAGCTCTAAACAGAATATTTAATGTCGTCTTTAAGAAAAATGGGACCTGTAAAGCACCAATGATTACGGTCAGTTCATTTTGCAAAATCGATAAGTCAAATCAACTTATTAGTTGGTTAGCCAACAAAATATTGAAATATATTGTTCAAATAAATAATGATTTTCTGAAGAAACCAGGTTTTTTGTGCATTTTTGAATTTGGTACTAAACCTTTGTCCAGCAACAATTTGTATACAAACACTAAAAATTACTATTGTTAATTACAATGTATGATTTGTTTAAATGTTTTAGCATTTAAGAATTTAGAATTTAATGGCAAATTTATATTTTATATCACAAAAACGCTGCAGGTTTTACTTGTTGTAAAAGCACTAAATAGTGCAAATGACAGTAGTGGTGCTAAACTTTTGGCGACCACTGTATGGATTTGTGTTTTTGATTTCTGATGTCAAAAAAAGAATAAGAAAAACAAACAAAACATTTGAAACATGATATTTTGAATGCACCTAGTGTAAAATTAATATAATATACATAACACAATTTAATAATAGATGTCTGCGAAGGATGGTGTCCTGCCGTATAGATATACTTTTACAATACAGATGGGAATTGAAGTTGAAGTTCCATTTATTTTGCGTCAAGTGAGTTATAATTGCTTGCTTGTATATTTCTTGCAGCTTATTCAACTGTGAATCGCGTTGCATGATTAGTTATCTCTATGCATTTATAATACATTTGATTTGTAAATCAATACATATAACTAAAATAGTAAAATTGTATTTCTTTTCTGCAAGTATCAATTTTTGCCTTCAAGAAAGCCCTACTGTGAGCCCAGCCTGATAAAGCAAACCCAATGTTATAAAGACTGTGTGAACAAGCAAAATCTCAAAACCGATCCAAAGTGCAGGTTTAAACTTACTTAACGTACACATTGATCATTCATTAGTATGCTAATAGATGGTTAACTTAGGTTGCCTTACATGGCTGACGAAATTCTGCCAGACTGCAGTTTAGAAGCAAACAAATCAATCGTGGCTCAAGTGTACGAAAACTCGTTCAAACCCAAAACATCCACGCTGGCAACAATTGAATGTGGTTGCTTAAGACCTTGTCAAACGAGAGTTTATCTCCTAATAGTGCAGACCGATACTAGTTAAGTCGAACAATATCATTTTGACGTGTAATTATAACAAAATTATTCATCTTTCACTGTTAGATTTTGAAGATGAACCCAGTAGTAAAGATTTAGCAAGTATAAAATTTAAAGCGATGGAAGAAACATTTGTCAGAATGACAGAAATCTACATTTACAAAATTCCTAATTTGGTCATCGATTTGGGCGGCAACCTAGGATTTTGCTTGGGATTGTCTCTCCTCTCTATAATCGAAATTGTACACTTTGGTTTGCTCCTCCTCTGCAATTATATCAGGCCTGTTCGACTACAAGCTCAGATAAAAACAAAAGTTGTTAATCAAATCAATTTGGAAAATTTGAAGAAAAAGACAATGGAAACTTCGCCTAAGCTTCAACGCACCTTGTATCGTATTCTTGTTTTTATTTCCGGCTTACTAGCAGTTTATGTGAGCAAAGAAAGAATCGCATTATATTTGAGCGAACCGACAAGATATGTAGTAAATATTCAAGAAAATGACACATTATATCTGCCCAACATTATTGCATGTATGGACGGACCCTTAATGACACACTACAGAAGCCAATACGCCAACACTACAGGCATTCCAGAATGTAAAATTCACTTCATTGATTTAATGAATAAGACTATCAGAGGGAAAAAATCATCGATGGAAGATGTATGGAGATTTCAAACACCCGTAATAGATAAGGTCACCATGGAATATGCTGAAAGTGTAAGTGTTTGATCCGATAATTAAAATTTTCTGTATTCTGTTGGGTCAATGGGTCGATAAGCATTGTGTAAACAAAGCCATTGATTCAAAAGGCATTTGGTAAATGTAACTTATTAGATAAAATGTGAGTGCTAGATGAAACTCGTGCCTTTACTTAAATTCTCCCAAATTTAAGGTAACTGAATTCACTGGTAAAAGGTATTTTCTTATCAGAACACAGGATTCAGATCGAATGTATCTTGGACCAAAATACCAATGCACACAGGAACATGCTATCAATCTCAAATGCGTAATTAGAAATGTGTGCAAACATTATAGGACTACTAAAACAACATTGTTTTCTTAGGTCCACTAACATATGCAGGTGTTGCTACAGCAATATTTTTTAGTTTTCGACCAAACAGTCGTCAAATCTGTAAGCCAGATGAGTACGAAGTAATGAATAAATTCCTATTTCTCACCAACTGTTGATCTTACACAGCACTAAAATAAGCACATTGCACTTGGCAAATAGGAGCTTAGCTAACTACACAAACTCCGTCATTTAGACCCCAGATATTTATGAAAAATAAATTTCGTTTTATATGCACCAAAAATTCCATTTTATGCAAAATAAAAAAATTTATTTGAGTGAACTTTGAACTTTGAACTGAGAGCTCATTCTAGTTCAAAGTTCACTCGAGAGCTCCTTCTAGTTCAAAGCTCTGAAGTAATGCTATTTCCAAGTGTTCTTGATGTAAATGAATTATAATTAGTAATTACAATTCATTTCTTTCTTTTTTTTAATTTTTTTTTTGTTTATTTCTGAAAATATTTTCTAGACACTCATTTAGTGATTCCCTTGGTGTCTGTTATTGGCGAAGTCCTCAGTTTTCCGAATATAAAGCATATGTACACGATACACGTCTTTAAAAAAAAGGCAAAAATTGATACGTACATGTTACATATCATTAAAAAAAGACACAAATCGCCGTTTTTTCCTGGAAAAAAGGCAATTTACCGGTTTGCATTTATTTACCGATTTTCGCAAAATATGCAATTTAAGCCAATTTCGGCTTTTTATTCAATATAAATATATTCTATGCATTTATGCATTTATCCAAGATCTAGTCATAATTAACTAATTAATGCTGTAAGAAATTTACTATAGACCTTACAAGTTAGCAGTATGCACGAAGATAAAATATACCTGCACCATCTTGTATTTTAGTTAACTGCAAGGCTATTTCATCAGAATCAAACTGATCTTTAATACAGTGATAAAATATAATTTTCTTTCTGCAGGTGTACTTTCAACAAAGCGAAGCAACAATTCCATCAATTCCCTCAATTCTAGGAAGTAGAAGAAGTATTAAAGCAAACACGTTTACCATTCTCACATTCAAAATGTTTAAAGTATGTTTGCAGACAAATCTAAACAAAACTGCTTAACCAATTGTTTTATTTTAGACCATCCGATTGAATTTACAATCTCAACCTTGCCTTGGCCGAGACAAACACACAAGATGCCAAGAAGATTGCTACGAAAAAAAGATTTATAATGAAATTCAGTGCAAGTGAGTATTTTTTCTTTTAATATTTATGCAGAAATTTGTCATACGTATTATTTGTTCGGTTTTTCTTTGTTCAGCAAAATAAAAAAAACCAAAACAAGTAAAACAAAAGAACTATGGTACGTTTTTGGAAAAAGGCTTTTATGCTATTCTTCGGTGCACCTTCCGTCTGCGAGAGGGTTAAGGTTCTCTTCGCGGATCTGGGTCGGTGTCCGTCGGAAGAGTTACGCGAGCGTATTGAGGCGTTGGCGGTAGATATGCTGGAAACTATGAGAGGGTGCAAGCCAAAACGATGCAAGAGCGGTACTAAGAGAAAGAGGCCTATCGGTGACAGAGTTGGCGTCAATCAAAAACGTATACGCCGCATAAATCACGAATGGGTGACGTCATTTTGGGGCTTCAAATCGCCACCAGAGTGCGCTACTACCGCAGATTGTTTCGTGATTGAAACAAAAATTTCAAAAAAGTACTTTTTCTTAACAATATTAAAAAACAAAATATATGGGCAAATAGGAATTTTCATTTTAACCAGATTTACGGTAGCTTAGTTTTAGAATTTATAAATTCTTTTTTTGTGCCGAAATCATCAAAATTCGTATCGGGCGAACATTTTGGCATCCATTAAAGGACATAGGTTCCGCCAGGTGACACTGTTTTCCATTACATTTCGCCGTAATTTAACATTTTCTCCCTTTAACTACTTTTAATATTAATTTTATTGTTATAATTGAAAAGTAGATCAAAAACTGCACCGGAAAAGTCTACTTCCCAATCTTACGATTAATTTTTTAATTCATTGTTTGTGGACATTACACAAACCGGAAGTTGAACCTTGGACTCATTAGTCCAAGGTTGAACCCCACACACAAACATTCAAGTCAAGTTAAATAAAAGCCTTTAATAAAAGCCTTTAATAAAAGCTTTTAAAAAGACACTCGCGAACTTTGTACTAAACGTTCTACGATGTAGTTTATAATATATGTTATTCAAATATTTTTAGGTTACCATTTTTGGTCAACCTCAAAAAGAATGATTGTACCAATATTGAAGACGCTAAAACTTCATTGGCATTGTTCATGAACAGATCTTTAACTACTAATGTAATGAAAGAGTGTGGTTGTCATCCACTTTGTGAAGAACCAGTGTTTGACACATATGTTTACTTTCAACACACAGCAGCATGGCCATTCAAAGTCCTTTCAATAATTCCAATGAATAACATAATTGAAGAGTTTAAGCAAGTATTATCCTACACTGGAGTTGCACTGTGTTGTGACATTGGAAATTGTTTTTCACTGATGCTTGGCTTTTCTATTCTTGCAATTCCACAACTCTTGCAAAAGCTGGTTTCGAAGTTACTAAAAGTAAAGAAAAAATAGTCACCATCTGTGTGAAGTTGTATATAATTAGGGCACGAAAAAAGGCTGCTAAAAAGACTGTCCGACCGGAAATTCGCATGTGAAGCCTCAAAGTTACACTGGGCCTCGGAGCCTCACATGATGTAGATGCATCACTGCTGGACCTGACAACTTTCACACGCCTGTCCTAAGCTTATGTCCGCACCACAGAGAGTACACTTGTCTTTGTTATTGCTTTTTGGACATTATTATTCAGTTTTGCCGTAATTGCATGCCGAGTGAATGTGCAATCAGTTATGTAATGCACAAACTACCAATTGAGTCATGTTTTATCACTTGCTGCAAAGTTATTTGCGCATACTAATGAATCTGTGGAATTTTTTCCACTTTTAACACGTTTTGCAACTAACATGGCTCCCTTGTATTAATAATAATATACTCCGTAATAATTTATTGATATTACCTAAGTAATCCTGTCCCTCCCAACAGCCATAGCCTACAGGGGGAAAGACAGGACCGAATATTGTAGTCAACAAATTTGTATTTCGAAAAAAATAAATTCGTATTGTGCTCACTGTTTGCGCTCATTACTCCATTCGAAATTGATGAATTATCATTTCTTGACGTATAGATCAATTTTTTGAAATTTTAGTACCTAGAAATGAATTGTTTTGTTATAACAGAATTCAATTAAACTAAAAAAACTGCACAGAGCACATTGTTTGTTTACCTCATCGCCGAAGCTGGTCCAGCCTGAACAAAGCGAACCATTGAATATCTCCAAATATTTCGCCTTTGCCAGAACAAAATCCTTCAATAAAATGAAAAATTAAATATTCTAATATATATCCTACAATAAGCACTTTAATCACTTTCTCGCCCTTGATCAGTGGTTTGTGCGAATGAAAACAACCAGGAACGCTGACAAAAATAAAATCCTTCGGTATATTTACTGTCGAGCCCACTACTCGACGAGAATTAAGTTTTCGTACGGTTTCTTTGTTTCAGCAAACTCTCCATAACGCGTCACCTAAAAACAGGGCTGGACTGGGAACAAATTTATGGCCGGGAAATCTGGGTGTCCGGGCCACAATTAATGAAGTCGGGACAGGCTACAGCCGGCTGCGACGGGCCACAGCGGCCACGGGCCACCGGGAAACTCCCGGTAGCCCGCCGGGCCAGTCCAGCACTGCCTAAAAACCAATAAACATCTGTGAATATTAATTCAAAATTACAAATTCTCGTTAAAAATACTTTAACCGAGTGCCAATCTGTGATGTATTCCACGCCCCAATGAGGAAACATTTGCGATTTCACATAATTAATCAAATAACTATTGTTTGTTGTCCACACACCCACCAGGCAACTTTTATCCGCTAAACTTCTAACCGGCAAATTGAGAAATTCCACTTCTGATGACATGTTATAACTGAATATTTAAAAAGGAAATTAATTGACCAATTTTGAATTCATTAACTCTAAATACAAACCATTTTTAAAGGCTTTATTAAAGGCTTTTATTAGACTTCTAAACCTGATGTTTAGAAAGTCTAATGAAACGGTTCTGTCCGTCTGTCTGCATCCACATCTCAAAAACTATAGCAGGTAAAGCCAAACGGGCAACGGCAATGAACTCAGCATACCTGTATTGGGTTTTTAAGGTATTTTCGTATTTCTCCGACCTCCGGTTGAATTAAAAAATTGGTTTTAGTACACTTTTAGCCGTCTATTACATACTGCTTCCGGAAATGTGTGGTTCAACGTCCAGTCACGTGACCTGTAATGTAACTTTTCAAACTGCAGCGCCACCTGGCGGAACACGTGTCCTTTAATGGATGCCAAAATGTTCGTCCGATGCGAATTTTGATGTTTTCGGCATTAAAATAAGACTTAAAAATTCTGAAACCAGGCTAAACCTGGTTAAAACAAAAATTCCTATCTGCCCATATATATATATTTTTTAATATTATTTAGAAAAAGTACTTTTATGAAAGTTTTTTTGGCACGATCACGGCAATCAGAATCACGAAACAATCTGGCGGCGATTTGAAGCATCAAAATGATTAACATGAGTGGATGAGGCGAGACTAAGACGAGAGTTTAAGAGTTCTTCTCTTGCTCGTTGGTTGGTTTCGGCGTTGAATAAATCCTTCGATTTTTCTTCGAGTTCTTCTCGTTGTCTGTTGAGCTCATCCTGTTGTCTTTTGAGTTCATCCATGAACTTGTTTAGATCTAAAGCTGGTTCTTGATATTGGGGGATCTTATCTCGGCTGATAGCAGCTTGTCGGATCTCTTCATCTTCCGCTGCTTTCTTGCGAATTTCGTTTTGTTTAGTAGTTTCTTCGCTGAGCTTATCTTGACAAATCTTTTCGTCGTTAATCTTCTTTTGATTAATTGCTTCTTGCCGAAGTCGCTCTTTTTCTACTTCGTCTAATCTCAATTGTTCTTGTCGAGTTTGAGTTAAGACAGGTGATGGAAGTGGAGATTTTCTCCGTCGAATCACCGATTTGCCTCCTCGCCCTTTAGGGGTTTGTTTGGCAAAATGTCTATTTCCATTCTCTGTATAAATATGTGGATTTGAAGTCTTTTTAACGTTGTCTGGTTGAAAAGACGAAAAATTAGATCCTCCCGTCTTTGGGATATTAGGAGAATGGTTGCAACTGTCGTGGCGGGAAGGAGGAGATCCACTTTCTAAGCTTGATTGATCAAGTGATCCTTTGCTTGATGTTCGAAATAGTTCTCGAATGTCTTGATTTCGAATTGACGAGGTTTTAATTCTCGCTTGATCTCCCAATTTTCGTTGTGGAGTCTTTGATCGTAATCTGGTTTCTTCGGGTAGATCTTTTGGCGAAGGTATCGGGTCCAATTTAGAATTATGGTTCGCCAAGCTTTCTTTTGAAAGTTCTACGCGTGGTTCAGGAGTTGGATTAATACGCACGTTACGTAGCGCCCGCTTTGTCACAAAGTCGGAAGCTTCGATTATGTTTTTGAACTGGGTTTTATCCAGTTCATTATGAATACAAAACAGTGTGAAATCATTGGGAATCATTTCCGTTTGATCACAAAGTTTTACATAACTTGAATTCAAGCTAGATACTTCTTTTGCGGCTTTCTCTTCGTTAGGAAGATTGTTCGGATCCATTATATATAAATATAATTGAATCAGTCGTTTACTAATTTGCGGTGGAAAACTTCGAATCGTAACTAGAATCGGATGGCGCGGTCAGGATGGTTACTGGAACACGTCTGCTGGTCTGGTCTGGAAGCGAATGATCACTGTCTGATCTGGCTCTTCTTTAATAGCAGGGGGCTGGGGATCCCTAGATCTCCTAGCTCCTGATTGGCCGATTTGCTATCAACCAATAGTATAACAGACGTAATATTTTTGTTAGTTGTTTTCTACTAAGTCCGTTCCCTTCGACATTTTAGTTTTACCGATAAAATAAAATTCCTTCGAGAGATATTCGTAAATATTCCCAAAATTGTATTTTTCACGAGAATAAAATAAATTCACTTTCAATTTTTGTCAATTGTTTCCAATTATTGTAACTTCTCCTTAATACTGGATTTACTTCAAAATTCCAATTTTTTTGCAAGATTTTCTTTTCTTGTGATTCGTTAAACATGTCTAAAGTTGTTCTTACTTTTACTTTTTCACGAAAATAAAGCAAATATCAAAATATACTATTCTGTATTTATATTCATCGAATTCTCCGAATTTTAATCTTTAACACTTCGAATAAACCTATCTCAATTATCATGTGATAGATTTAGAAATCTGGTTGCAATTCTTTCGTTCAGAATTGAATTATTCATTTTCCTCGAGAAAATAAAATGTACCTTTTAAAACTTGTAACTTGTAAAACTTATTTAAAGTTTTTTGTCTTTTTATTTATCTCAGGAAATTCACTTTTACAATTCAATCGGATTAATTGCAACCTATCTCGGTGGGACCTCCACGTGTGACGGTGACGACCACAACTCCCATTTGACAATGGTACCGGGAATAGATCGCATAAATAAACAGTGAATATAACGAGAGATAAATACAAGACAAGAATGGTTATCGATACATGACAGTTTATTGTTGGCAAACAATGGAATCGAGGCTAAATTATACATAAGACTAATGCCGACATTTGGCAAGTTAACTGACTATTTAAACTATACAATGAGTTGGCCAATTGGCCCTAAAATAATATCATTACGTGTCTGGAATATGGAAGCGGTTTCCCCATCGCTCGACCTGGTTACAGATGTCATCTAAACCGGCTGGCTGTGTCCTGGATTCTGATACAGCTTCGCTGGTTCCCTGGTTCGCTTGTGTAAATCATCGCACGTCGATGAATCGAGAGATCTGAGAGGTGCGGTTGACTCATGTGCACCACCACAACTTAGGTTGGATATTGGTGTAAGTAAATGCATTTCATTTACTTACCCATAGTCCGATATACGAATTATATTTAATTCGTATCGTTGTGATTTCCTATTAGATATTTCGCGCAATAAGCTGTTGTCAACTTATTGTTTTACATTGGTGTCAAATGTATTGTAATCAAGTCTTCTGACTTGAGTAGCCAACTTGTCTTCAAGTTAGCTTTTGCTATATAAATGGAAAAGATAAATATATTAAGCTTCCCGTCGCAATCACACAGTTGCCATCGATAGAATACGCCTTGCCATGCAGAACGGTATCAAGCGTCCCCTGCATCGCAGCGCGGTCGTTCGTCTGGCGATTGACGGCACCACTTCACAGGAGTCGATAGCTCGCGGCTCCGCACAGCAGTTTAGTCCTTCGCGGTACTAGTAACAAACCGACTACTTTTGGCACCGAATACCATGAGAATCAGCTTGCCAAACACTTGGTGCTACTCGTGGTTACTGTAAAACAGACTGCTTTGGCACCATCAGGTGAAGGAACCAATTCTCAACAGTCCCGGTGCTTACTCACGGTTACGAAATGTGTTCATACCGAAAATGACCACTTGGACCTGCCCGGAGGATACTGAGTTGCATAGAAAGCAGGTTCTCCTCGGCAAGACCGTAGATTGAAACAGTTATGCTACATAATT
Organism: Strigamia acuminata; assembly: GCA_949358305.1. NCBI lineage: Eukaryota > Metazoa > Arthropoda > Chilopoda > Geophilomorpha > Linotaeniidae > Strigamia > Strigamia acuminata. The sequence goes on along the minus strand of OX442314.1, from coordinate 27,486,540 downwards.
ATCCAATACGTCGGCTTCAGTTGCCGGGGGTTGCATGATTCGGTAGAATCATGCCGCGGTTCTTTGCGAATAAATCAACAAAGAACCAAATGGTTTTCATGGACAACGAATCATATTTCTTAAGTAATAATACCAAACAGAAATAATCAAACAGAGCCCCGGAATGGCCTGTTGTTCGGGTTTATATAACCTGACTGGATTAAGGATTAATCCAGTTATCCAATTGGAACATTGGTTCCACGAATCCCTCCAATCCCGTATCACCGGAAGTGGATACGGAGGAACATTATGCTAATTCTCACCACAACCGGAACTGGATACCTAGGACCGGAAATGGATCCACCAATCAGATCGATCGGTTGATCGATTGATCGCCAAATCTCCTTTTTCTGCCGAACTGGAGATTCAAGTCAATTATTATTAATACTAATTATTAATATATATTTATATTAATACTAGTAAAGCTTCGTTTCATTCTCATAAATATATTCTTATATTTATTTACCAGTTTTTTAACTCGTAATTCAAATTTACTGCTGAATTGTAATCGCGCCATATAGTGGCGACTCGGAGCATTGACAAATGCAGGTTTTGCCGAAAACACTTAAAATTCAGCCGTGTTATTAATAAATAGCACCTATAAACCGTCACAACATCCATCATAAATTCAGCTTATAGTTTTGAAACATCAATATTTCATTAAACTTTAATGACTTTAGTTTCCTTCATTAATGTTGACAAATTGAAAAGAGTCATTGCCTTAGATAATATTAAGTTCAAAACAAATTAACTTTTGGAGTTTTACAACCATAATCATTTTCAGTTCGTTTGAAAAAAAAATTAAATTAATTTAAAATTACTTCCAAATACGAAAGTTAATTTAAAATATAATTAGTTTTCATCATTTAAGTACCATCAACGTTAAACTGTTATGTAGTTTTAGCTTTAAAAGTTGATTTGAAGAAAAATGACGGCTCCTAGAGCGTTGTTTATTCGCCGGACCCGTAATCGTATTCGCCAATTCGTGCAACGAAAGATGATAACTTCATTGACGGACAAAGATAGTTTTCAATTTATAAACCAAGTTCTCGAGAACACTGGAATACTTCGTTTCATTTGGTTGTTTGGTTTAGTCGTTTGTTTCGGCATCTTCAGTTATCAAACTTGGGAAAGATTTCGCTTCTACATGACTGGACCTTTCAAAGTTGAAATTGAATATGTTCCAATACAGGAAAACAGATTCCCTGAAGTTATGCTCATGGGCCTAGATACTCCATTGATGTCAAAGTACTGGGACAAAATACCAGAACCGAACACAATTGATGGTGCAAGCGAGTTAATGAGAGATTGCAGGCTCCCAGTAAGAGGAATCATCTCACAGCAAGTCAAGGTTGAAAATTATTCTCACTTGTGGGAACATTCCAACATTTCAGAAAATTTGCAGCACATAAAATTCAGACAGGTAAGGAACCTTATTCCTTTATGCAATTTAAAAAGAAATTATATTTACTATACAGTATGTTCTTTTGGATACGTAAAAAAGTCATATTAATAAATATTGTTTCCAATAATTTGCCAATAATTTTTTTAGGACAAAACTGTGTTACTTGGCACTAAGATAAAAAGTGGCAATTATACAAATCGGGGTAAAACAATTGCATTAAAATACAACGATTATGTAGCAGGCCGTACACTGACTGTAACAATAACAGGTGAAATTAATATACGATAATCATCTAGTCTGTTTAAATAATTTTTGACTAAACTATTTTTTCTAGATTTAAAACTAGCTCTAAACAGAAAATTTAATGTCGTCATTAAGAAAAATGGGACCTGTAAAGCACCAATGATTACGGTCAGTTTATTTTGTCAAAATCGATTCGTCAAATCAGCTTGCTATAGTCGTTGCCATAAAGATGGCGTCAAATAAACTGATTAGACAAAATAGCCTGCACCTATCGGTAGCCTTATCCGGTATTTTTAACCGTTGGAAAGATAAAAGTAAAATGTACCCGTTTTGGTATAAGGCATTATGCGTTTAGATAGAATTTCAGATCAATTGGTTAAAGCGCCATTTAGTTTGTTGCAGCTTTTTGTGGTATTTGCGGTATTGTAGTATTATCCGGTATTGCGGTATTTGCGGTATTGTAGTATTATCCGGTATTGCGGTATTTGCGGTATTGCGGTATACCGTTTTGCGGTATTTTGCTGAATACCGCAGTGTTGCGTCCCAAAAAATTACCGCGGTGCGGTATACCGCTACCGCACACAAGACAAATAATATACATACCACCATTTAATGCTAGATGTCAATGAAGGATGGTGTCATGCCGTATAGATATACTATGCCAATACAGATGGGAATTGAAGCTGAATTTCAATTTATTTTGCGTCAAGTGAGTTATAATTGCTTGTTTGTATAGTTCTTGCAGCTTATTCAACTGTGAATCGCATTGAATAAATAGTTATCTCTATGCTTTTATAATACATATGATTTATAAATCTTTTATAATACATTTAATTTATAAATCAACACATACTTGTATAACCAAAATAGTAAAACTGTATTTCTTTCCTGCAAGTATCAATTTTTGCCTTCAAGAAACCCCTACTGTGAGCCCAGTCTGAAGAAGCAGACCGAATGTTATAAAAACTGTGTGACCAAGCAAAATCTCAAAGCCAATCCTAAGTGCAGGTTTAAACTTACTTAACGTAAACATTGATCATTCATTAGGATGCTAATAGATGGTTAACTTACTTGATAGATTGCCTTACATGGCTGACAAAAATCTGCCAGACTGCAGTTTAGAAGCAAACAAATCAATCGTGGATCAAGTGTACAAAAACTCGTATAAACCCGAAACATCCACGCTGGCAACAATTGAATGTGGTTGCTTAAGACCTTGTCAAACAAGAGTTTATCTCCTAATAGTGCACACCGATACTAGTTACGTCAAACAATATCATTTTAACGCATAAATATAATGAAATTATTTATCTTTAACTGCTAGATTTTGAAGATGAACCCAGTGATATAAATCGTACAAGTATTAATTTTAAAGTGTCACAAGAAACATCTGTGTGGATGACAGAAATCTACATTTACAAAATCCCTAATTTGGTGATTGATTTGGGCGGCAACCTAGGATTTTGCTTGGGATTGTCACTCCTCTCTATAATTGAAATTGTACACTTTGGTTTGCTCCTCTTCTGCAATTATATCAGACCTGTTCGACTACATGCTCAGATAAAAACCAAAATTGTTAATCAAATCAAATTGGAAAATTTGAAGAAAAAGACAATGAAAACTTCGCCCAAGCTTCAACGCACCTTGTATCGTATTCTTGTTTTTATTTCCGGCTTACTAGCGGTTTATGTGAGCAAAGAAAGAATCGCATTATATTTGAGCGAACCGACAAGATATGTAGTAAATATTCAAGAAAATAACACATTATATTTGCCCAACGTCATTGCATGTATGGATGGACCCTTAATGACACACTACAGAAGCCAATATGCCAAAACTACAGGCATTCCAGAATGTAAAATTCACTTCATTGATTTAATGAATAAGACTATCGGAGGGAAAAAATCATCGATGGAAGATATATGGAGATTTCAAACACCCGTAATGGATAAGGTCATCATGGAATTTGCTGAAAGTGTAAGTGTTTGGTCCGATATTTAAAAATGTCTGTTGAGTCAATAGTGAGTTTGCGGTTGCCAATTGTTCCTTATAATTATGAGTTACAAGCTCATAATTATAATTATAATTCCTTCTTGAAATAGGCACTTGCGGTACAATAAACATTTTATAAATTATACTTATAAATACCATGTGAACAGTACAAATCTCTTGCATGTAATGGTAGAACAAATCCATATGCAAAAGAAAATGAAAATCTGTAGTTTTACTAATTTGACAGTTTTCAGACATGAAATTGTCTTCCAGTTCATTTATTTGCTTACCTGGAATGATTTTAGTTGTTTCTATCCTTCGATGGCAGAAAGAAATTGTGATTGAGGCTGATTGTTGAAACAGGTCAGGCAGCCATTTTGAATTTCTATTAGCACCATCAGCGCCATTTGCAATAGTGGGAGGAGCTTAAAATAGTGTTAAGCGATCTGATTGGCTCCCTTATTTTACAAAATAGTGTAAAAATTGAGGAGTTACGTTATGTTATAAGTCCAATTTTATAATTATGAGCTTGTAACTCATAATTATAAGGAACAATTGGCAACCGCAAACTCACTATTGAGTCCATAAGCATTATGTAAACAAAGCCATTGATTCAAAAGGCGTTTGATAAATGTAACTTATTAGATAAAATGTGAGTGCTAAATGAAACTCGTGACTTTAATCAAATTCAACCAAATTTAAGAAAATTATGTAGACCGGTAAAAGTATTTTCTTATCAGAACTTAGGATTCAGATCAAATGTATCTTGGAGCAAAATACCAATGCACACAGGAACATGCTATCAATCTCAAATGGGTAATTAAACATGTGTGCAAACATTATAGGACTACTAAAACAACATTGTTTTCTTAGGTCCACTAACATATGCAGGTGTTGCTACAGCAATATATTTTAGTTTTCGACCAAACAGTCGCCAAATCTGTAAGCCAGATGACTACGAAGTAATGAATAAGTTCCATTTGTCATTTGCACTCAGATAAGTGCATTGCACTTGGCATATACTGTAGGCCAGGGGTTGGGAATTAATTTTAAGTGGGGTCCGGATACTATTGAAAATTTTTATCCCGGTGTAGAAAAAAAAAACACTTAAAAGCCTTACTAAAAACCTAAGAAAACGGAAAAAACATTTAAAAACCAAAAAATCCCCCAATAAACACACACAACCCAAAAAATACCAATAAAACCTAAAAAAACACGGAAAAAAAAACAGGAAAAACAAGAAAAAAACACCGAAAAAGAAAAACCAAAGAAACCGAAAGAAAAACGTCGCTAAAACGTCACCGCGGTCCAAGTTTCGACCTTCCGCATCCGCCTATTGTCGACCGCTGCTGTAGACGCTTACAAGGGGAGCACATGAATAACACACTCACAGATTGTTTTCATATTAAACAAGAAGAATTGTTATATCATGCTGAATGAGACCCTAAAGTTATTTCATTCCATAAACAGCCAACAATGCAAACAATGAGCTGAAAGTTGGCACTATTTTGTCTGTGTATACATCCAATCTGAGCAATCAGGCCTAGTGTATGAATACGATAAACAACAGTTGCTAGGTAAAAAGTAGTTCCAAGATCCAAGTTGAATTTTATCATTTGATATTCAATGAGGTCATTTCATCATTTGATATCTCATGACATATGACATCACAACTTTATTCACCAACATGACTGTCTTCATGAAGACAATAGTAGTTTGTAGTGGTGGTCCAGTGGTTAAGGCAATGGACTAGGAATCTTTCCACACAGGTTCAAATCCTGCTGTCTGTGAAAATTTTTACTTTTGTTTTTTAATTTTTTTTAGCAGTAATTTTAATGTTTGTAATTTTATGTTTGTTTTTAGAAAACTTTAATAATTAATTAATTTTAATTTTTTAACAAACATAAAATTACAAACATTAAAATTACTGCAAAAAAAATTTAAAATATAGGAGTAAAAATTTTCAAACACATCAGGATTTGAACCTGTGTAGAAAGATTCCTAGTCCATTGCCTTAACCACTGGACCACCACTACAAACTATTGTTGTCTTCATGAAGACAGTCATGTTGGTAAACAAAATTCTGATGTCATGACATCGTTAAATCTCAAATGATGAAATGACATCATTGAATATCAAATGATAAAATTCAACTTGGATCTTGGAACTACTTTTTACCTAGCAACTGTTGTTTATCGTATTCATACACTAGGCCTGATTGCTCAGATTGGATGTATACACAGACAAAATAGTGCCAACTTTCAGCTCATTGTTTGCATTGTTGGCTGTTTATGGAATGAAATAACTTTAGGGTCTCATTCAGCATGATATAACAATCCTTCTTGTTTAATATGACAACAATCTGTGAGTGTGTTATTCATGTGCTCCCCTTGTTAGTTAACTGCAAGGCTATTTCATCAGAAGCAAACTGATCTTGAATACTACAATAAATTATATTATTCTTTCTGCAGGTGTACTTTCAACAAAGCGAAGCGACAATCCCATCCATTCCATCAATTCTCAAGAGCAGAAGATCTATTAAAACAAAAACGTTTACCATTCTCACATTCAAAATGTTTAAAGTACGATGTTTGCAGACAATTCTAAACAAAACTGCTTAACTAATTGCTTTAATTTAGACCATCCGATTGAATTTACAATCTCAACCTTGCCTTGACAGAGACAAACACGAAAGATGCCAAGACGATTGCTACGAAAAAAAGATATATAATGAAATTCAGTGCAAGTGAGTATTTTTTCTTTTAGCATTCACGCAGAAATTTGTCATACGTATCATTTTAGTGGTTTTTCTTTCTTTACAAAATAAAAAACCCAAAGAAATGACACTTTCGAACTTTGTACTAAACGTTCTACGATGTAGTTTGTAATGTGTTATTCAAATATTTTCAGGTTACCATTTTTGGTCAACATCAAAAAGGATGATTGTACTAATATTGAAGATGCTAAAACTTCATTGGCATTGTTCATGAACAGATCTTTAACTATTAATGTAATGAAAGAGTGCGGTTGTCATCCACTTTGTGAAGAACAAGTGTTTGACACATATGTTTACTTTCAACATCCCGATGCATGGCCAATCAAAGTTCTTTCAATAATTCCACTGAATAACATAATTGAAGAGTTTAAACAAGTATTATCCTACACTGCAGTTGCACTGTGTTGTGACATTGGAAATTGTTTTTCACTGATGCTTGGCTTTTCGATTCTTGCAATTCCACAACTCTTGCAAAAGCTGGTTTCTAAGTTATTAAAATTAAAGAAAAAATACTAACCATCTGTGTGAAGGGCACCGAAAAAGACTGCTAAGAAGGCCGTCAGACCGTAAATTCGCCTGTGGGACCCCGAAGTTACACTGTACCTTGTAGCCTCACATGGTCTAAAGACTAAACGCATCACTGCTAGATCTGACACCTTCCAGACACATGTCCTTAGCTTATGGACGTACCACAGAAAGTACACTTGTCTTTGTTATTGTTTTTTGGACATTATTATTCACTTTGGCCATAATAGCATTCCGAGTGAATGTGTAATGATTTATGTAATGCACAAACTACCAATTGGGTCATGTTTTATCACTTGCTGCAAAGTTATTCGCACATACTAATGAATCCGTGTAATGTTTTTCCACTTTTAACACGTTTTGCAGCTAACATGGCCCCCCTGTATTATTTTGAATATTGTAGTCAGCAAATTTGTATTTAAAAATAAATAAATTCGTAAGTGCTCACTGTTTGCGGTCATTATTCCATTCGAAATCGATGAATTATCATTTCTTGACGTTGTTGCGATCTCAAATGTTCACTTCATTTGTGGAGAAGTTTTTCTACCACGTTTTTAACATATTATTTATATTTTAACCATAATCATTAGAATTGTGTTTTTTGCCATGCACCTGTTGCGCTTTTGGGCAATTGGCCCAGAAGCTGTAACGGCTGCCCTGGCATTTTGAGCCCTGGATTGGGGCGTTGCTAAGTCAATCCCCAAATTTTGCACCGTTGCTAGGGCTGAAGCGTGCCTTGGCACACGCCACGCCTGCGCACTGGCCGTTTTCCGGCCATATTCCGAGTAATAATTCGAATTATTACTCACTCTTTGCATCACACTCATACCGTTCACACCGACACAGCTTTGTTCAACCCAAAAACACTGTTTTGTCCGTGACTCGTGAGTTTTGCCAAAGTTTCAACCCGATTTGTTTGGACCAACGTTCAAACGAATCACTTTCCGAGCTGCGAAGACGACGCACGACGGCCCAAACCACCGTCGTTCCCGCCGCCGCCCGAAGACCAACGCGCCCACGCCGTTGAAGATCGACGCCAGCCAGCCGCCGAGGATTGCAGAGCCATCGTCGCCGCTCCTCGACCTGTTGACGACGATTCCGATTCAGATTGTAGCGGATCTCCAGTCAGGTTTTAACGATCGGCGGTACCCGCCGTTTGACTACTTGTCTCCAACGGAAATCTCCCGTTGCAATCTAGGGTTTAACCCAAGATTTCCCGTCTTGTCAGGCTTAACAGCCGACACTCTTTGTGAAGTCTTTCGGCTTCACGCTTCCTTTCTCACTTCGCAGAATTTGCGCGGCGACGTGTCGCCATTTCTGCACTGCTTTTTCCCGCCCGAAGGAGTCCCGCGCTGCTTCGAGCACGTCGCCTTCTACGCCGACGATCTTATCCTCATAGAACCCATTTTATTAACATTCACTTCAATTGAACCTGTAATTAACGCTCAATAAATTGATTAACTGTTTGATTTAAAATAACTAAACTAGCCTTTATTCGAGATCAAATCCCTAGACACCGACTTAACGGCTAACCCACCCGATAGAAGACCTATAAACGGCATTCAACTGCTTCCACAGGTGAACGCCGGGATCTCTTGCAATTGGAAAAATCCCATAGTGACTAAATATAAATTTAGTGTTGTTGTGAAAAGTCAATTGGAACCATCAGGAACGCAACACTTGGGGGCCTGGCCGGGATAACCAATTGTTTAAACTTAGAATTTATTCCTACTTTCCTATCATCTTTCTCTCTTATCTGTCTAACTCAGTATGTCTAACTCAGAAGGAGAAATTCCTATTGATGATGAAGGAGTACAGACTCGTACGAAAACGGGCGCTAAGCGCCGTAGATCGGGTCGTCCTCGAACGGCACGTAATAGTCTAACGGCTCAACATTTGGCCGAAACTATTGACGCTGTTGCCGCCGAGGGTGCCACGACTAAGGACGTTGGAACAGGCGGTGAAGAACGCGAAGTAGCGATTTCCACTGGACCAACGAACTGGGGCGATTCTTCCATGGATTTGGACACCATCGAGATTCCTGACACGCAACCGGTGGGTTACAAGGAACTTCTGGATCGAGCAATTCTCCAGGGGGTACAAGTGACTGATCAGATGACGATTATGGAAATTTACGAAGCAATGTCTAATCATGAAAGAAAACGCCTGGTCGATCATATGAACGAGCAGATGGCTGCTGTTACTCGAAAAATGAACTTAGAGTCTCAAGCCAAGGAAATTGCTGAAAAATCGAATCAAGCTTTGCGAGAAATAAACGCTCAGTACCGTCACAGTGAAGAAAAGCTGAAAAAACAATCGGACGAACTGGAGCGCCAACGCATGGAATTCGATGCTCGAAAGAAACATTTGTCTAAAAAAGAGAATGAAGTCTTTAATAGAGAGCAGAAGATTGCTTGGGATTCCATAAAGCAACAGGAATCATCTAATGAAGAACTCCGCAGACAAATGGCAGCCGCCGACAAAAAAGCTCAAGAAACTGAAGATGAGCTACGGCGAGCCAAACTGCTGAGAGAACAAGAGGAATTTGAGGAGGAACAAGAACGAATACGTGTTGCTGAATTCGCCTCTAAACAGAAAAGTCCTGCCGCCAAGGTGAAAAAGAAAGTCGTGCGGCTAGGAGATGCTGCAAACGACGAATCGTCTCAATCATCAAGTGAAGATGAGCGACAGTCGCGCAAAAGAAGATGTTCCAATGCTGAAGGGCCTACTTCCAAAAAGAACGGCGCTTCAGACGCCGAAATTTTCACTAATAGCGACAAACTCATGACCATGATGGATGAGAGAAATCGTATGAAGATACAAAACGATTCGCATCGGTCCAACGATAATTACGATAATTACGACCAACCTGGAAGTCGAAGTGCGTCTCCAGATCCCGAAGATCGTGACAAGGGGGATGAACGTCGGAACCATGACGATGTACCTCCGCCACGAGGGTCGAAGGACGAATCCCTTTCGGAAGGCGAAAAATCTACTCGATCCGAGACGCGGAAAGAGCGAAAGAGTCGTTCAAGGACGAGATCAAGAAGATCTCAGTCAAGCGACGAACGTTATTACACCGCTGAACAGATCGACGCGATGTTTCAAAAACAAGCGCAGTCAGCAAGTCGAACCACACGACTGGCAGAGTTACGTAAATTCGACTTGAAGCGCAAAATTGCAAAATACACCACTGATAAGTGGCGGCATAAAATTGCCGATGTGAAAACAATTCGATGGGATCGATTAGTCCCTGATCGTTTTAATGGAGAATTCCAAATGGGATCAACCTTTTTGGAAGAAATTACCAGAATGGCTCGACTAAATGGTATAACACCTCAAGATACTTTGGAGAAGTTAGTCCCAAAATCATTGGTGGCACGCGCCGAAAATTGGTTCGTTGAACGAGAATTCGTGCACTGGAATCAATTTGTAGAAGCGTTCATGCGAGAATACGCTGAACCCACTGAAGACATTTATCAATTATGGGACAATTTAGCTCAATCAGCGGGAGAAGACATTCGTTCCTATCTCCGCCGAACCGAAGATTTGTTGTCATCATTACCAACGCCATCTACTGACCATGATGTGGACAGAAAATTTCGAAAGGCGATGACACCATATTCCCGAAGTATTCTGCAAAATGTTGATGCACCGCCGGTCGGATCATTCAAAGAACTCTCCCAATTCTTAAGGGATAATGACCTGAGAATTGAAGAAAAGTATAATGAATATTTGACTCCGGAGGAGACTGCAGCTATTAAAAAACGGCAGTTACGCATTAAAGAATATGTGAAAGAAGCTAGGCTTGGACAAGCTCCTTTAATGCAACCCCGAGATCGAGGGGATTACTTTGCGGAGAAGACGGATAAAACTACAAGTGCCGGACCTCCGAACCCCCACAAACTACCCAAAAATTCTCGAGCTTACGCGAATCTTGCCTTGTCGGAAGACAGCACTGATGTAGTCGAAGAAGACGACCCAGGGCTAGACCCTTTAGTTGAGAATGCTATTGTATTACTCGCGAAGCATGTCACTGAGAATAAATTTAGACCAAAAATGGTTGGTAAAAACGTTACTTTTAATACAGCAAACCTTAATACAGATGCTCGATCAAAATCACCTTTGCCGCTACCCATCAAGCCCGAAGTGATGCCGGATACTGAAAAGGAATCGGCTACAGATAAAAAGGCCGTAGAACCTCGTTCAAAGTCGCCCACTTCAGGAAACGGTCCTAGGCGCAAGTCACCGGAAACCGATCCGTGCCATAGATGTGGAAAGTTGGGGCATTGGTCCAATCAGTGTCCTGATAGAAGTCCGGTAGCTGCCGAGATAGAAGGTCTTGTCAGCAAGTTGGGGGAACTGCTCCGAAAAAACTTGTGAGCGCGGGTTTGGCAGCGAATACGCTGAAACTCGCGCCCGTTGCCTCGGAAACAATTAAGGAGATAGACGTCGACGTTTGTCCCAAGATGGAAGTAACCCATGATTACCGTGAACCATTGGACAAAAACTATTTAGACTACTGGGATTCAGTAGACAAGAAACATTTGATGGTAGCTCAGTTTAAGCCATGTGACCTGAGATTTCCTAAAGTTGACATTGCAAAACTTAACGAAGTCTTGGCCGAAAAAACGGCCGACAAACGATACTTTCAATATCACGTTAGGAAAGCGCTACAGTGCTATCCCAAACCAAGTAAAAATTGGATGGATAAACTTTGGGAAAAATTCCGTCCCAGGTCAAAAGAGGTCGATGAAATTGAAGAAATGACTAGACCTATGGAAAAAGTCGTTCTATCCTATAACGATGAAATGGACGAACTACCTATTGATTATCCTGCATTAGAACATCGGATACGTAGAGTCACCTGCAATTTGAACATGGAAGATTTTACGGGAATTCCGAAAATACAACTACAAACCATGAAAGGACCAATTACTGGATTGTTAGATTCTGGAGCCAATAGAAGCTTTATGGCGGCTTCGGTAATGGAAAATCTGAAATTGGAAAAAGAATTACGGTACATCTCACCAGGTCTCTGTATCGGAACGGCTGGCAAAGATATTCAACCAGTCGGAACCCTGTTGTTATCATTTCGATGGACACATGGAGTCCTTGTGCATCCTTTCATAGTTATCGAACACCGTTTCCCGATGATTTTATTGGGAAATGATTTCATGAAGCGGCTAAGTATACAGCCGAATCCGAAGACGCTGTCATGGAATTTTATTACTCCATTGACCGAAACTCTACCATATATACCGCAGTCAGTTTTGGACAGATATAAAACCAAAATTGAAGAATTACCGCCAGACAATGCTACATTTGTATGTCATGAAGGAATTTTGGCTGGTGCAGCTACTCTGAAAATGGGAGATGATATCACCAAAATGGTGAATGATGCCAATCTAACATTGGAGCAAGCACTCTCATTGGCGGAAATATTAAAGAGACGACAGAGAATTCTATCAAGAGTTCCTGGCCGTACACACATAGTGCAGCACGATATCAAGCTGACAACTGATAAACCTATAAGGGTACCATTTAAAAGTTATAACCCTCAGAAAAGGGAAATAATTCGGCAAATCTGTCAGGATATGGTGGACAAGGGAATCGCTGTGCCTGCCACTGGAGATTATGCCATGCGAATTGTTTTAGTGGTCAAACCGGGGGCCGAACCACGCCTCTGTGTAGATTACCGGCCATTAAACGAGCATACAGAATATGATCCTCCTCAGATGCCGACAATCGAAGAAATTTTAAGAGAAATTGGTTCATTTGAGTGGGTCACCACGATCGACTTGACAAAAGGCTACTGGCAGATAGGTTTAACCCCGTCTGCACAGCCGAAAACGGCTTTTTGGAGCCCTATAGGCCGATTGATGTTTTTAGTTATGGCATTTGGACTGAAAAATGCGCCGACTAGTTTCCAACGTTTAATTGAGAAGGTCCTCGATGAAATGTATAGGCGACAAGCTTGGGCGTACCTAGACGATATCATAACTGTTTCGAAAACATATGAAGAACATTTAATCAATGTCGATAAAATTTTAGGAAAATTAGAGCAAGCTAATTTGTGCGTCAACCCGGATAAGTCGAAATTCTGCAGAAAAGAATTGATTTTTCTTGGGTACAAATTAGGAACCGGCGGACTCGCCGTTGACCCCAAGAAGTTGGATGCAATTACGAAATTCCCAACCCCAACTAATTTAAAAGAACTTCAGCGTTTTTTGGGGATGGTTAACTTTTTCCATCGACTTCTAAAAAATTTATCGGTCATGGCAGAGCCACTGAGGCCTTTATTAAAAAAGGATATGGATTTCAATTGGCAACCCAGTCATCAAGAGTCTTTTGAAAAAATTAAGAAGGCCCTCACAGATTCGGGAACCATGGCCATGCCAGATCTGTATCGACCTTTCATAATTCATACGGACGCCAGTCGTCAAGGATTGGGCGCCGCATTAATGCAAATCCAGCCTGAAAAAGGTGGACAAGAAGAACTACCGTGCGTTTATTCAAGCCGTAGCTTGCAGCCGGCTGAAGTAAATTACACAGCTACTGAATTAGAGTGTTTGGCCGTTGTTTGGGCGCTGAGAAAATATCGCCCTTACATCGAATTTACCAAATTCACCGTTCAAACGGATCATCAGGCCTTGAAATGGCTAATGTCTCTGGAAGAACCGGCAGGACGTCTGGCGCGATGGCAACTCGAATTAATGGCGTATACATTTGAAATCCAGTATATTAAAGGGCCGTTAAACGTGTTGGCCGATGCTTTGTCTCGAGCTCCTGTCTGCACGCCCGAAGAAGACAACGTAGACGGTGAAGATGACGATTTATTGGCGTATTGTCCATCGCCATATCGACACTGGAAGCTGGGGGGACCAAATCAGCTTCCCACATCGGAAGTTGTTGAAGACGAGAGAATAATCAATTTTTGGTCGCATGCTTATGATCCTCCTAATGTTGAATCCGATGAAAAAATTCATCTCATGATGACTCAAGAGTTTGAATTCCCGTCATCAAATGTCCTCGTCCACACTTTTGCAGCCAACGTTGTGAAGAAATTAGAATGTGAGCCACCTACAAGAGAAGAAATTATTGTTGGGCAAAAACAAGATAAAGAATGTCAAAAAATTCGAAATTTCCTGCTCAATGGCTGTTACCCTCCTGAACTTAAGCACGCGATGAGCAAGAGACGTTTTAAACGAAAGGCGTCCGCTTATCTAATTGAAGAAGATTTACTTCTGAAATTCCATCCAACTCTCACCGACGAGTTAGGAGAAAACGGAAGAGCGTTGAAAGTGGTTGTACCGGAAAATCTCGTTTACAGAGTCATCTAGACAGCTCACGGACACCCGTTGTCTGGACACAGTGGTATTACTCGAACGATGTATCGAGCTAGAAGAATCTACGCATGGCCGACGATGAAACGAGATATTACTCGCTTTATCAAACATTGTCAACGCTGCCAGGCTTGCAAGCCAAGGCAAAAATTAGAAATTGAAGCAGCTCAAATGGGTCCATATGCTCCCTTTGATTGCTTGAGTGCTGATCTCATGGGGCCAAAACCAAAAACTCCACGAGGTAACACTCACATACTCGTTATAATCGATGTCGCTACAAAATGGCCAGAGATGCGGCCAATGTCGAAACCAACTTCGGCTAAAATAGCTGATTGTATTTATAATTTATCACTGCAATTTGGCTTTCCACGCAAAATACTGTCTGATAATGGCTCGCAATTTAGATCGCAAGTATACCAGAAGTTTTGCGAGAAATTCAAAATGTTACCGGCTTATACTTCGCCGTACCATCCTCAGGCGAATCCTGTTGAAAGAACCAACAGAGATATTAAATATTTGATTGCTTTATACACTGATGTTCACACCCGTTGGGATGAATATTTACGAGAATTTGCCTTTAGTCTGCGAACTACGGTCGCAGCCGGAAGAGAATTCTCACCGGCTTATTTAAATTTCGGCAGAGAATTGAGAGTGCCGTGGGATCCGCGCTTGCCAGATGAAGTTCTTGTCGTGGACCCAAAAAATCCTCATATTTACATTCATCAACTGGAGAAAGTGCTCGCAAGCACATATCAACACATGATGTCACATGTATTTGATCTACAAAAAAGAGTACAAGATCACCAATCAGAAAAGAAGTTCGATAATTTCAAAGTAAACGACTTAGTCTGGAAAAATGCACACGTATTATCCAGCGCCGTTAAAGGAATTTCAGCAGGGATCGCTGATCGCCGAACCGGACCTTTTGCCATTATTCGTGCACATCAAGGCAATGCCTTTGAATTAAAGCGCTTGGAAGATAATGCAAAATTCCCGTCTATCCACGCATCCGAACTTACACCATATTTCCCTCAATTTACTCAGGAAATTTGGCGGAGGGGAGAGGTGGTGGGACAACCCACTGAAAATAAAATTAATACATTAGTTGAAGACGAAGTACAAACGTTACCGTCGCTGCCAAATTCCGATGACGAAGTTGAACACGTGGCGATTAGTTTTGAGAACATTCAAATAGCCCAGGATGACCTACAAACCACGCTGGAACCGGCCACAAAGCCGAAAAAAGCAAAGCGAAGATCCATGCTACACCCAGTAGTACCAAAAAATTCAGATGGTGACAAAAATACTGAAAAAACGGCTAAAAAATATAACTTGAGAAGCCGGAAATCACCAAAACAGAGAGTAACTAGTCGATTCTGCGCAGAACGCGAACGACAAGACAGTACTCTAGTGAGTGATGGAGACATAATGATGTCACATCATTCTAAAAATAGTAATTAAAATGACGTAGTTCATACGGCGACCAATCAGCATCAAGTTGGGGGACTTTGCAAAAATCTGTTACTTTCCAAAGTGAAACCACTCCGACAACACACTGATTGGGACGATCCGCCGATTAACGAAGGAAAAGAATAGATTCAACTTCGTAAGTGAAACAGTTAGTTTGAAATGATTAGATTTGTCATGAAAAACGAACGGCCCATTCACAGAATCATGGCCGAAGGTGGCGAAGGACCGCCCAACATTGATTCGGACTCGGAGCCCGAAAGAAATCTCGTGATGAATCCACCCGACGAAATGTTAAATGAAGAGTTCGATCTGCAAAATCAGGTGAATATCGCCATTGAAAAAATTAAAAAAGCCGTTGAAATGTTGAAATCGGCTGACAAACGAATTTATAATCAAGCCCGACGGACGCTCGAAAAATACCGAAAGTTCGTAAAAACTGAGTCAGATCGTATTAAAAGTATGTTAAACGAATAGCTCGTTGAATTTCACGTAGTTACGTTCCACTTTTCTATCACGAAAGTTGGCTAAAAAGGCCGAAAAAATTCAAGAAAAACTTTGTCAGTTCAAAAAATCACTTAACAAATTTTAAATGGCGCCATTTTTTATGATCATGTGACTTCGCCCGACGGCTAGTAAGCGTTGTGAGGGAGTTGCCATGACGACGGCGCTCAATTGCCTTTTGCTAGAAAATATTTAAACCAAATAATATTTACCAGTTAATAATTAAAACTTTCAAACGTTTCTGTAGATTTTAAACGCAATCAATCAACCGTACGAATTACCAGATTACGTACCCATGGTAACAGGAATTTTTAGAGGCGAATTATCCGCCGAAGTCCGACGTTTACGACAACTTGGTCAGACGTGGGAAGATGTGAGACAAGAGTTCTCAAATGCCATCGCCGCACATTGGGGCTGTAGATGCCGAATTTGTGGACGGCTAATGGTAGCCGACCCCGTTTCCTGGAACCTAAGGATCGATCCGCCATCACCGTTGAGATCCAGATTGCTTTTTGGCTGGCTCTTTCCCACGGAGGAGGAAGACACGGACTTCTACGGGTTTTTCCGAATCCCACACGCCAAAAGGAACGATTATTTGGATGCCATTTGGGAGAAACTCAAGGCCCGGAAGGATGAAGTTATGCGAAAGCTACAAGAAGAGCAGGCCTGGTGGGCCGATCGACATAAACATTACGATTTGGCAGATCTCGCCAGTTCCCAATATGAGATGCATATTCTGGGAATGGCCGGACATTTCGGCCACGCTCGTGCCCGATTCCGAGACTGGGAACGTCAAAGAGACGCATATCACGACCAAGGACGCAATGATAAGCGAGAGCGATCGAGTTCAGTTGCATCAAACGAACCACGTGCCAAGATGACCTGTGGCAATCACCACAATACGGCTTCAAGAGCCGTTGATAATGTTTCGGAAGCCAGAGTCTCACGATGGGACGCGGCTTGCCGATACCCTGGAGGAGTGGATCCATACGTCGCTCGCCCAGGAACCAGACCAGAATTGCTTCGTGCCAACGGCCGACTCAAGCATCGTGCAGGCCGACAAAACCGTGAAAAGTTAGAGCGCGAACGTTTGGCCCTGATGCCACCACCGCCCAAGGACGACGAAGTACCTGGCAGATGGGATCGCGAAGTCGAAGAGCATTCCATGCAAGTCACCCTTCGCAAGAAAGCAGCGTTGGAACAACAGCAAGCCGATTGGGATGCCTGTTTCCAATCGCCTGATGCAGAAGAACCAACGATAGGATCTAATGAGACTTTGATGTTAAATACACCAACGTCAGTGTCCGCCTTGGAGGGAGGAAGTTCCGCAGAAGTCCACATCGTAGACCGAAGCTACAGAATTTCACCCCCCGCGATGGCCGACAACACGGCCTGTGAATGGAAGAGTCTTCCAAACGCACAAAATTCGAATGACCAGGCGAACCACCGGCCAATCGAAGGGCCGATTCCTGTAGAGTGTAGAGAGTACACGGATTCGATAAATCCGGACCCAAGTCTCCCAGAGCCTCGATTGCCCACGAGAAAATTCGGAATGGTATCCCAAATTCTGAAAAAGGGATTCGATCAGCATTACGACGCCATGTGGCAGGGGTTCTGCGAAGCGCCGTTAGAGACTCAGGAGATTGAGTTGTCTGATATGGATTTATACCAAATAGCTCAAGTCACCGAGAGTTTGAAAGGTAGTCGTCGTGTCGCCGGCTTACTAAACCGAATGGAGCCGACGGGACCCGACGACCCACGTTTGAACGAGTTACAGCGACAGCTTGTGCCGAGTTATCGGAGAATTTTGTTTCCCGGGGTGTTCGACAGCCCAAGGCCAGGCTTCGCTGCCACCACGTGCCTAAGAACGGCCGCCATGGCCGTTAAACCAGAATTTCTAGATTGTTGGCGGTCCATCCAATTGGATCCGCCCACCATGTGCAGCGAATTGATGCGCCAAGTCGCCGTCATTGGGGAAAATCCGGCCGCATCGGCCATTCGTCTCCGACGCGAGTGGGACATGCGCAAGATCACGTTCCAGCAAGAGCTGAAAACAATTCGACCGGCAGGAATGCCGCCGAGGGATCAGACGCCTAGAAGGAAGACGCCAGAAGCCACTTACACGCCAACTGCTGCCGCAATCGAAAGCCGAGCTGTTGCCCAAACCACGACTGAACCGTCCAATGGTCATGTCCCTATGGAGATAGAAAATTTCGACGACCCGAGACCTGGACCGAGTCGAGGTCGAGCTACGACCTCAAGTTCAACCACGTTTTTCACGCACGTCGAAAACACCGATTCAGGGGCGCGACCCAAAACGCGACCGAAACCGCGCGGAGCTTTGACCCTCCGGCCAGGGGGCCGATCTTGTTACGTAAAACGTCCAGACGAGTCAGCTGCGGCGCCCAACCCGCCAACACCACCAAGGAGCGTTCATTCGCCTATCCGAGCACCCACACCATCGCCCGGAAAAGACGATCCGAAGATGCAGATTCAATCGGCGGCCGGAGCTGCCGAAACCAAGAAGCAAGAAAGCAGCCCAATCTACATTAAGCTGCGAAGAACTTACCCAAGACTCGAGATGCATCCGCATACGAGGATTTTGCTCAAACACAATGTGGAACTTTGCCACCACGTTTTCAACTGGCTTGAGCGGAAAATACGAAAGAAGAGGCCGTGGATGTTGCACCAACGGCTGATCCGAGCTCGCCGACGCCCGTCCAACCCGCAAGAATTTTATGAGATGGCGTTTGGAGATGACGCCTTATCCCGACTTATCCGAAGTGTGTGGATACACGTTAACCCCGGCCTTTCATCAGGGCCGAATACGGGACAACCGTTCATCAATGTTAACGAGAGCGGAAATCCGTTGTCCGACGAGACGGACATGATGTCAATAGACTTACCTTCACCGAAAACACCCGAGTAGGCCGATTGCGGCCAGAAAACAGCAACAAATCTGGTTGTTTCCGAAAATAAGTCTTTTCGGGGAACGTTTATTTTCATGTACATTCCTTTCGTTTAATTATTTAATCACCAATGTTTTCTTTTAATGCATGTATCTATTATTATATAACGAATATTAAAAAATATCTATGTCAAATTTGAAAAAAGAAAATTACCTGGTCTTGTTGTAATTAACTAAGAAACAAACAAAAAATTGTAAAAGTTAATTGGGGGGAAGTGTTGCGATCTCAAATGTTCACTTCATTTGTGGAGAAGTTTTTCTACCACGTTTTTAACATATTATTTATATTTTAACCATAATCATTAGAATTGTGTTTTTTGCCATGCACCTGTTGCGCTTTTGGGCAATTGGCCCAGAAGCTGTAACGGCTGCCCTGGCATTTTGAGCCCTGGATTGGGGCGTTGCTAAGTCAATCCCCAAATTTTGCACCGTTGCTAGGGCTGAAGCGTGCCTTGGCACACGCCACGCCTGCGCACTGGCCGTTTTCCGGCCATATTCCGAGTAATAATTCGAATTATTACTCACTCTTTGCATCACACTCATACCGTTCACACCGACACAGCTTTGTTCAACCCAAAAACACTGTTTTGTCCGTGACTCGTGAGTTTTGCCAAAGTTTCAACCCGATTTGTTTGGACCAACGTTCAAACGAATCACTTTCCGAGCTGCGAAGACGACGCACGACGGCCCAAACCACCGTCGTTCCCGCCGCCGCCCGAAGACCAACGCGCCCACGCCGTTGAAGATCGACGCCAGCCAGCCGCCGAGGATTGCAGAGCCATCGTCGCCGCTCCTCGACCTGTTGACGACGATTCCGATTCAGATTGTAGCGGATCTCCAGTCAGGTTTTAACGATCGGCGGTACCCGCCGTTTGACTACTTGTCTCCAACGGAAATCTCCCGTTGCAATCTAGGGTTTAACCCAAGATTTCCCGTCTTGTCAGGCTTAACAGCCGACACTCTTTGTGAAGTCTTTCGGCTTCACGCTTCCTTTCTCACTTCGCAGAATTTGCGCGGCGACGTGTCGCCATTTCTGCACTGCTTTTTCCCGCCCGAAGGAGTCCCGCGCTGCTTCGAGCACGTCGCCTTCTACGCCGACGATCTTATCCTCATAGAACCCATTTTATTAACATTCACTTCAATTGAACCTGTAATTAACGCTCAATAAATTGATTAACTGTTTGATTTAAAATAACTAAACTAGCCTTTATTCGAGATCAAATCCCTAGACACCGACTTAACGGCTAACCCACCCGATAGAAGACCTATAAACGGCATTCAACTGCTTCCACAGGTGAACGCCGGGATCTCTTGCAATTGGAAAAATCCCATAGTGACTAAATATAAATTTAGTGTTGTTGTGAAAAGTCAATTGGAACCATCAGGAACGCAACAACGTATAGATCAAATTGTTGAAATTTTAGTACCTCTAGAAATGAATTGTTTTGTTAGACTAGAATTCAATTAAATTAAAAAACTGCACAGAGCACATTGTTTGTTTACCTCATCGCCGAAGCTGGTCCAGCCTGAACAAAGCGAACGACTGAATATCTCCAAATAATTCGCCTTCGCGGGAACAAAATCCTTCAATAAATCTTAAGTAATGAAAAATTAAATATTCTAATGTATATATCCTACAATTAACACATTAATCACTTTCTCACCCTTGATCAGTGGTTTGTGCGAATGAAAACAACTAGGAACGCTGACAAAAATCAAATCCTTTGGCATATTTATCGTCGAACCCATTACTCGACCGAGAATTAAGTTTTCGTACGGTTTCTTTGTATGATTATCCAATGGTACAACAAACTCTCCGTAACGTGTCACCTAAAAACAATAAACAGCTGTAAATATTAATTCAAAATTATAAATTCTCGTTAAAAATACTTTAAACTGGTGCCAATCTGTGATGTATTCCACGCCCCAATGAGGAAACATTTGCGATTTCACACAATTAATCAAATTCTCCTATACTCTGACTCACTGTTAGATAGTAGGAAGTTCCTATTGGCTGAGCCATTTCACTGGTGTATGTATACATAAAAGTAGGCCAAAATACCCAAAATGCAATGGCGGTGATGGAGAGCAAACGCTCGAACCACGGGAAGCCATTTTGTTGGTTGCCCAGGATTCTCCTAGGAAACCAACCATTCTTAATGGAATAAATAAACTAATCGACTCTAAAATCCCACTCAGATAACACGTCTTACTTTCTCTTGGGCTTTCATGCCCAAACAGGAAGACAAACATGACGACTGCATTCCTGCAGTCAGAGTTGCACGCATCATATATGCAACAGTATTATCCGACCACGTCACTCAAGGGAAAACGCTCTGTGTTTGACGGGTTGGTTGCGGGTGTGGCATGCTCTAAGGGCATCGCCGACACGGTGATGGGAACTCCGACCCCTTGACAACGGATTAAAGACCAAAACCCAACAATCCGGAATCCCTGTCTCCATTATTTACGTGAGGTCCAGTTCCACCCATAGTAATCAATCCCCAGGTTGCTATGGACAAGACTGCACCTGACACGAACACTTTATTCCTTTAAGTATATTGTAGAATATTATTTTGGTAGAAACGATCAGGTAAAACAAACCACGGTTATTTAACATTACTTGCAAAGGACGCGACAAAATAAATGACCGTGGCGAGATATTTTATACTTTCAAAAAATTATTGGTAAAAAATGATATAAACTGACTCCTCTCTTGCAAACATCCATCATAAATTCAGCTTATAGTTTTGAAAGGTCAATATTTCATTAAACTTTAATGACTTTAGTTCCTTTCATTGAAGAAAGTCATTGCCTTAGATAACATTAAGTTGGAAACAAATTAACTTTTGGAGTTTTACAACCATAATCATTTTCAGTTCGTGTGAAAAAGAAATTAAATTAATTTAAAATTATTTCCAAATACGAAAGTTAATTTAAAATATAATTAGTTTTCATCATTTAAGTACCATCGACGTTAAACTGCACGTAAGTTGTGTAGTTTTAGCTTTTAAAGTTGATTTGAAGAAAAATGACGGCTCCTAGAGCGTTGCTTATTCGTCGGACCCGTAACCGTATTCGCCAATATGTGCAACAAAAAATGCAAACTTCACTGATGGGCAAAGATAGTTTTCAATTTATAAACCAAGTTCTCGCGAACACTGGAATACTTCGTTTCATTTGGTTGCTTGGTTTGGTCGTTTGTTTCGGCATCTTCAGTTATCAAACTTGGGAAAGATTTCGCTTCTACATGACTGGACCTTACAAAGTTGAAATCGAATTTGTTCCAATACAGGAAAACGGATTCCCTAAAGTGAGACTCATGGCTCTTGATACTCCATTTATGTCGAAGTGCTGGGACAAAATACCAGAACCTAACACAATTGAAGGTACAAAAGAGTTAATGAGAGATTGCAGGCTCCCAGTGAGAGGAATCATCTTAAAGCAAGTCAAGGTTGAAAATTATTCTCACTTGTGGAAACATTCCAACATTTCAGACAATTTGCAGCACATAAAATTCAGACAGGTAAGTAACCTTATTCCTTTATGCAATTTAAAAAGAAATTATATTTACTACATGTTCTTTTGGATACGTAAAAAAGCCATATTAATAAATATTGTTTCCAATAATTTGCCAATAACGTTTTTTAGGGCAAAACTGTGTTACTTGGCACTAAGATAAAAAGTGGCAATTATACAAGTCAGGGTAAAACAATTGCATTAAAACACAACGATTATGTTTTTGGCCGTACACTGACTATAACAACAGGTAAAATTAATATACGATAATTATCTTGTCTGTTTATATAAATTTTGACTAAGCTATTTTTTTAGATGTAAAACTAGCTCTAAACAGAAAATTTAATGCCGTCTTTAAGAAAAATGGGACCTGTAAAGCACCAATGATTACGGTCAGTTTATTTTGTCACAATCGATACGTCAAATCAACTTATTATATACTCTGTCCATGTGTAACTTGGGCCTATTTCCGATTGGCAGAGCCTTTTCACTTGTATAGTGATACCAAAAATAGATCAAAACAATGGTTGCCATTTTGACTGCTTTCCAGACAAAACAACCAATAAAAAAATTTGAAAATTCTTTTGTTCCCTGGAAGAAGCAATCAAT
Organism: Strigamia acuminata; assembly: GCA_949358305.1. Taxonomy (NCBI): domain Eukaryota; kingdom Metazoa; phylum Arthropoda; class Chilopoda; order Geophilomorpha; family Linotaeniidae; genus Strigamia; species Strigamia acuminata. The sequence goes on along the minus strand of OX442314.1, from coordinate 27,463,147 downwards.
AAACTTAATAAACAGGAATGTTGAAATAAACCAACATAAATCTTTATTTTATGACTTCAAGATACATTTACTTAGAAAATACAAACAACATTACATCATTTCAATGATTAAAATTTAATGCCAAATTCATATTTTGTATCAGAAAGACGCTGCAGGCTTTACTTGTTGTAAAAGCACTAAATAACACAACTGACAGTAGTGGTGCTAAACTTTTGGCGACCACTGTATGTGTTTGTGTTTTTGATTTCTGATGTTTAAAAAAGAATAAGAAAAACAAACACCTAAAACATTTAAAACATGACTTTTTGAATGCAGTGTAAAATTAATATAATATACATAACACCATTTAATGCTAGATGTCAATAAAGGATGGTGTCATGCCGTATAGATATACTATGCCAATACAGATGGGAATTGAAGTTGAATTTCAATTTATTTTGCGTCAAGTGAGTTATAATTGATTATTTGTATATATCTTGCAGCTTATTCAACTGTGAATCGCGTCGCATAATCAGTTATCTCTATGCATTTATAATACATTTGATTTGTACATCGATACATATAACTAAAATAGTGATATTGTATTTCTTTTCTGCAAGTATCAATTTTTGCCTTCAAGAAAGCCCTTCTGTGAGCCCAGCCTGATAAAGCAAACCCAATGTTACGAAGACTGTGTGACAAAACAAACTCTAAAAAAACATCCACCATGCAGGTCTGTAAACTTAGTTCACTGAAACAATTGATAATGCTGATAGATTGTTAACTTAGGTTGCCTTACATGGCTGACAAAAATCTGCCAGACTGCAGTTTAGAAGCAAACAAATCAATTGTGTTTAAAGTGTATGACGACTCCTACCATCCCGAAACATCCACACTGGCGACAATTGAATGTGGTTGCTTAAGACCTTGTCAAACAAGAGTTTATCTCCTAATAGTGAACACCGATACTAGTTAAGTCAAACGATATCATTTTTACGTGTAATTATAACAAAATTATTCATCTTTCACTGTTAGATTTTGAAGATGAACCCAGTAGTAAAGATTTAGCAAGTTTAAATCTTAAAGTGATGGAAGAAACATTTGTCAGAATGACAGAAATCTACATTTACAAAATTCCTGATTTGGTGATCGATTTTGGCGGCAACCTAGGATTTTGCTTGGGATTGTCTCTCCTCTATATAATCGAAATTGTACACTTTGGTTTGCTCCTCTTCTGCAATTATATCAGACCTATTCGACTACAAACTCAGATAAAAACAAAAGTTGTTAAACAAATCAATTTGGAAAATTTGAAGAAAAAGACAATGAAAACTTCGCCCATGCTTCAACGCACGTTGTATCGTATTCTTGTTTTTATTTCCGGCTTGCTAGCAGTTTATGTTAGCAAAGAAAGAATCACATTATATTTGAGCGAACCGACAAGATATGTAGTAAATATTCAAGAAAATGACACATTGTATCTGCCCAACATTATTGCATGTATGGACGGACCCTTAATGACACACTACAGAAGCCAATACGCCAAGACTACAGGCATTCCAGAATGTAAAATTCACTTCATTGATTTAATGAATAAGACTACCAGAGGGAAAAAATCATCGATGGAAGATGTATGGAGATTTCAAACACCCGTAATGGATAAGGTCACCATGGATATTGCTGAAAGTGTAAGTGTTTGGTCCGATATTTAAAAATGTCTGTTGAGTCAATGAGTCAATAAGCATTGTGTAAACAAAGCCATTGAATCAAAAGACATTTGATAAATGTAAGTCGTTACCCGTAAGATAAAATGTGCGAGTGTTAGATGAAACTCGTGCCTTTAATCAAATTCTCCCAAATTTAACAAAATTGTATTTTCTTATCAGAACACAGGGTTGAGATCTAATGTATCTTGGAGCAAAATACCAATGCACACAGGAACATGCTATCAATCTCATATTAGTAATTAAAAATTTGTGCAAAAGTTATAGAACGACTAAAACGGCATTGTTTTCTTAGGTCCAGTAACATATGCAGGTGCTACTACAACAATATTTTTTAGTTTTCGACCAAACAGTCGTCAAATCTGTAAGCCAGATGTGTATGAAGTAAGGAATAAATTTCATTTGTCATCAACTGTTGATCATGCACAGAACTCGAATAAGTACATTGCACTTGGCAGATACTACCCTATCTGCTAAGCTCGACCTTAGCTAACTGCAAAAACTCATTGTCATACACTCATAATCCAACTAAATAATGTTGTAAGAAATTTACTATAGAGCTTAGCAGAATGCACGGAGATAAAATATACCTGCACCATCTTGTATTTTAGTTAACTGCAATGCTATTTCATTAGAAGCAAACTGATCTTTAATAATGATAAAATATAATTTTCTTTCTGCAGGTGTACTTTCAACAAAGCGAAGCAACAATCCCATCAATTCCCTCAATTCTCAGAAGCAGAAGAAGAATTAAAGCAAACACGTTTACCATTCTCACATTCAAAATGTTTAAAGTATGTTTGCAGACAATTCTAAACAAAACTGCTTAACCAGTTGTTTTAATTTAGACCATCCGATTGAATTTACAATCTCAACCTTGCCTTGACCGAGACAAACACCAAAGATGCCAAGACGATTGCTACGAAAAGAAGATTTATAATGAAATTCAGTGCAAGTGAGTATTTTTTCTTTTAGTATTTACGCAGAAATTTGTCATACGTATCATTTGCTTGGTTTTTCTTTGTTTACAAAATAAAAAAAACCCAAAGAAATTACACTTACGAACTTTGTACTAAACGTTCTACGATGTAGTCTGTAATATAAGTTATTCAAATATTTTTAGGTTACCATTTTTGGTCAACATCAAAAAGAATGATTGTAGCAATATTGAAAACGCTAAAACTTCATTGGGATTGTTCTTGAACAGATCTTTAACTACTGATGTAATGAAAGAGTGCGGTTGTCATCCACTTTGTGAAGAACCAGTGTTTGACACATATGTTTACTTTCAACATCCCGATGCATGGCCAATCAAAGTTCTTTCAATAGTTCCACTGAATAACATAATTGAAGAGTATTCACAAGTATTATCCTACACTAGAGTTGCACTGTGTTGTGACATTGGAAATTGTTTTTCACTGATGCTTGGCCTTTCTATTCTTGCAATTCCACAACTCTTGCAAAAGCTGATTTCTGAGTTAGTTAAATTAAAGAAAACATACTAACCATCTGTGTCAAGTCATATGTAATTAGGGCACCGAAAAGGGCTACTACGAAGGGTCCAGAAGTTACACTGCACCTTGGAGCCTCATATTGTGTAAACGTATCACTGCTGGACCTGACACCTTTCAGATGCCTGTCCTAAGCTTATGTCCGTAACACAGAGAGTTCACTTGTCTTTGTGTTTGCTTTTTGGACATTATTATTCAGATTTGCCATAATAGCATGCAATGATTTATGTAATGCACAAAATACCAATTGAGTCATGTTTGTTTTATCACTTGCTGCAAAGTTATTCGCACATACCGTACTAATAAATCCGTGTAATGTTTTTCCACTTTTAACACGTTTTGCAGCTAACATGGCCCTACTGTTTTATTTTGAATATTGTAGTTACCAAATTTGTATTTTGAAATAAATTAATTAGTCGGTGCTCACTGTTTGCGGTCATTACTCCATTCGAAATCTCCAAATCTCCAAATATTTCGCCTTCGCTGGAACAAAATCCTCCAATAAATCTAGGAACGCTGACAAAAATCAAATCCTTTGGTATGTTTATCGTCGAGCCCATTACTCGACCGAGAATAAAGTTTTCGTACGGTTTCTTTGTATGATTGTCCAACGGGACAATAAACTCTCCACAACGCGTCACCTAAAACCAATAAACAGCTGTAAATATTAATTCAAAATTACACATTCTCGTTAAAAATACTTTAAGCCAGTGCCAATCTGTGATGTATTCCACGCCCCAATGAGGAAACATTTGCGATTTCACAAAGCACATCGCCGCCTCATCTGCGAGTCGCCGTCGCATCCGGTGAGTCATCGTCGCATCCGGTGAGTCATCGTCGCATCCGCCACTGGCGACATAGCCGCCACACCCTGCCACCAGTCCGAGCATCTTGTTGCCACAGTCACCGCGGGTTTACTTTAGAATATGGCCCGCTTCAGAATGAGCCCAAAATTTGGTTACTTACCAAATAAAGCCTCCTGAGTCCGAAAATGACACTCAAAAGTGTCGGAAATGAACCTAACTTTAACCTCACTTAACCTGGACTAGCCTATCCTTAACCTAACCTAATCTTAATGGTATTGTTAGGTTAGGTTAGGTTATGTTAAGGATAGGCTAGGCCATGTCAAGTTAGGTTCATTTCCGACATTTTTAAGTGTCATTTTCGGACTTAGGGAGGTTTGTTTGGCATGTAACCAAATTTTTGGCCCATTCTGAAGCGGGCCATATTCTAAAGTAACTCCGTCACCGCTCATCGTGGGACGCTACACCCGTCGCAGGACGCCAAGCCACCGCTCGCACTGTCTTCCCCTTCTAAAATTATTACAGGGGGAAGGCATGTTGTGTATCACACACTCCATTTTGACTAACAACAATCATGTACGGATTCTCCTAGGCAACCAACCATTCTTAATGCAATAAATAAACTAGTCGACTTCAAAATCCGACTCATATACGTAACACGTCTTACTTTCTCTTGGGTTTCATGCCCAAACAGGAAGACAAACATGACGACTGCATTCCTGCAGTCGGAGTTGCACACATCATAAATGCAACAGTATTATCCGACCATGTCACTCACGGGCAAACGCCCATGTGTGATGGGTCGGTTGCGGGTGTGGAATGCTCTAAGGGCATCGCCGACACGGGTGATGGGAACTGCGGATTACAGACCAAAACCCAACAATCCGGAATCCCTGTCTCCATTATTTACGTGAAGGCCAGTCCCACCCATAGTAATCAATCCCCAGTTTGCTATGGACAAGACTGCACACGTCACAAACACTTTATTCCTTTAAGTATATTGTAGAATATTATTTTGGTAGAAACTATCAGATAAAACAAACCACGAAAGTTACACCTTGAACTGGTTATTTAACATTACCTGCAAAGGACGAGACAAAATAAATGACCGTGGCGAGGTATTTATACTTTCAAAAAATTCATAGTAAAAAATGATGTAAACGGACTCCTCTCTCGCAAACAACCATCATAAATCCAGCTTACAAGTATACACTGGAAAAAAAAGTAGATTTACATTTTTGTAAAACATTGTAAATATAAAGGTCATGTAAATATAAAAGTCATGTAAATGGTCTCTTTAATAGGTTGTAAATATATTGAGAAAAAACGTTTTTTCAATTGTTTGTAAATCTAATTTCCAAACTTGTAAGATCCATCTACCTTTATATTTACAATGTTTTGGAAATATCCAAACAACATTTTCATCTGAAAAAAAACTGATTGTAAATATAATATTTTAAAAACAAATTTACAATTTATTGGAAATATAGATTTCACTTTTACTACTCATTTCCAAAAGTGTGGAAATGTATGAATATTTACAACACATTTCCAACAAATTTTCTCATAATAGGAAATTCAAATTTTCCATATTAATTTCCAACTTGGAAATGTTTGGAAATTTACTTTTTTTTCTAGTGATAGTTTTGAAACGTCAATATTTCATTAAACTTTAATGACTTTAGTTCCTTTCATTGCTGTTGACAAATTGAAAAGAGTCATGACTTAGAAAACATTAAGTTAGAAACAAATTAACTTTCTGAGTTTTACAACCATAATCATTTTCAGTTCGTGTGAAAAAGAAATTAAATTAATTTAAAATTACTTTCCAAATACGAAAATTAATTTAAAATATAATTAGTTTTCATCATTTAAGTACCATCGACGTTAAACTGTACGTAGGTTATGTAGTTGTGAAAACTGGCGTTTTACCTCAGGTTCACATTCCCTTTAATGTGTCATTTTATTTGATATTTTTGTATTTTGATTTCATAACATTTTAATTTGGGTGCACATTCCCTTTAATGTGCCATTATTATTGCTATTTTGTAAACCTTGATTTAATAATGTTTTCTATTTGATATTTGTTCTTATTAATTCTTATTATAATATTTTAGTGTCTTTATTTGCTAATTTCCATATTTTTTGATTTGATATTTAATATTTCCATTTATTATGTTTTTTATTTGTTTATTTACAATTTAGTGTCATTAACCTTTTATTTAAAGAGGGTTAGATTATTGTCACATGACCTGGCTTCAGCTCTCCTTCTAGGAATGCAGCTGAAGCCAATTATCGGATTAGTGGTGCTCCAATAGGAGCGTTTTTGTATATATCTTTTTGAAGACAATAAAGTTTAACCCCAGTGAGTGTACAAAATTCATGGTGGAAGCAAGCTGCAGATTTATTTAAAACATACACTTAAAATTACAAAGAAGCCAGAGACTTTAGAAGACCAACTAAAAGCGATTGGAATCTACATTTTGGTGCCGAAACCCGGGAGTACCCCAAACTGCAAGTAAAAAAATGCCTCCGAAATTTGAATTGAAAAGAAGGGCCTTGACCACAGCCATCCAGGCTGCAGAGACATTAATGGCCGCCATTACAACTGCCTTTGCTGGCGTGCCGGTGGTGACCAAAGACGTGCTCAGCATCTGGACAGATCAACTGGCGGGCAAAATGCTCCGCGTTACAAAAGCCAGTGATTTGGCCATGGACTTGGCAAAAAGTGACCTTGAGGTGGACGAGGTGAGCAACGCGATCGACGCCATAGAGGACCGCGCTGCATCAACTAGAGCCGCCATTATGACGTACACTGCTCGGAATTATCCAGTTCAGCCCGCTGTGCCTCAAAATTTGCCGCTACCATTAAATCCAACAATTAACAATTCTATAAAAAGGAAGCCGTTGGAAGTGCCAAAATTTGACGGTAGGCGGCCAGAGGATTGGAGTGGGTTCTGGAGAACATTTAGCGTGCAGTATGGAGACGATGCACAGTTGGACAATGTGAACAAATTACTTCACCTGCGCACGTATCTGCACGGGGACGCTTTGAATGACATCAAAGCGTTGGAAATTACCGAACCAAATTACCTGGTCGCAATTGATCGCTTGAAAAGAAAATACGGCGATAAAATTTTGTTGGAGAATCGATTCATAAATAATTTGTCTGTTTTACCTGCAGTGAAGGACGAGAAAGATCAAGCTGGGCTGCAGCGTTTGCACCGCCACGTCGAAATAAACATCGAGAATTTAAGCAATATTGACGTGAATCTCGAGGAGTACCAAAGAACGCTCTTTCCCACGCTGGCCACGGCAATTCCACGCACACTGATGCGTGAGTATGATCGAGAGAACGCTGCAGAACGATCGGTCCCCCGCCTCATGAACTGGCTGCACGATTTCGTGACGAAAGAAGCACAATACGAAATGATGGCGAACCAATCAAAACAGACTGCATCACATCAAAAATCGAATGCGACTCCCGACGCCCCGAGCTTCAAGAAGGAGAAGAAACGATTCGACAAGAGAGACAAAAGAGTCCAAGAAAGCTCCGCGTCAATGATGTCGATTGCAGTCAAGACCTGCCAATTTTGCGAATCGAAGAGCCATGATCGAAAAGTCTGCCCACTCAACGCCGAGGAACGAATGGCGAAATTAAAAGCAAAAAACGTTTGTTTTCGGTGTCTCGGACGAACACCGCACCCGACCAAAGAATGCCGCACATCAATGAAGTGCTTTCGATGCGAGGGACAGCACCACACATATTTGTGCACCAAGCCAAAATCGACGGCGACCAACGATTCGAATTCCGGCAGACAGATTGAAGTGACTGAAATCAAACAAAATGCAGTTGTCAGCGTAAATCGACCAGCTGTTGAATTTTTGATGATCCAGATGGCACAATTGAGCGGAGAGAAGCTGCAAACCAAGGGCGTCTGCTACATCGATGGCGGAGCACAGCGCACATTTATCCGCGCTGACGTGGCTCAAAAACTGAAATTGAAAAAATTGGGCACGGAAAAAATAAACCTCGCCACTTTTGGTCAGCATCCCAAGATGGAAGTGAGAAACCGAGTCCAGGTGAAGATACAACCGATCAATGGAACGTCTCCAGCCATATTAATCGACGCAATTGAAACGCCACGATGCACGACCACTCCAACTGAAATTCCGACCCCCCAGTTAAGCAGCAAATTAAAAGACTTGGGAATCCAAGTGAACTGCAAACAGGCCGCCTTACATTCGAGCGAAGTGGACATTCTTCTTGGCGTAGACCACTACAATAAAATTACCACGGGTCAATCCAAATTTATCGAGGAAAATTTGGCTGCTGTAAACACAATTTTGGGATGGACGTTGCACGGACAAACGACGCAGGGGACACAGATCATCGCGTCGCCGACACAAGCCAACAAAATAACCATTGTCCCTTCCACAGATGACCTGTTACGAAATTTTTGGGAGCTCGAATCGATTGGGGTGCAGCATGAATCCATGACCGCCACGGGAGATGAGGAAATAGTCAAAAAATTTAACCAAACCATCAACTGGACAGGGAGCCATTATTCCGTCCAGCTGCCGTGGACCGTGAATCCGGAGGAGCTTGCTGACAATTATCAAATCGCCGAGCAGAGATTTCTCAACCTGGTGCGACGTTTCCGTAAGCAGCCCAATTTATATCTCGAATATAAAAAGTCATTGATGAGCAGATCGAGCAAAACATTGTTGAAGAGGTGCCAAAGGGCGAAGCTCCTGGTCCAGTCTACTACATGCCACATAGGCCTGTGGTCAAGGAAGAGCGAGTGACGACCAAATTGCGAATAGTATTCGACGCTTCTTCACATAAAAAGGGCCAATTGTCTCTAAATGACTGTTTATCAAAAGGAGCCAATTTACTCCCATCTTTGATTTTTATTTTGCTGAAGTTTCGAACTCATGAGTTTGCATTAATAGCCGATATCAAGAAAGCATTTCATCAAATAGAGATTGTCATGAGGGATCGCGATGCAACTCGTTTTTTTTGGATCGATGAGATGTGGGACGGAATTGGACGAGCAATAATCAAGATTTTGAGACAAACTCGAGTGCTGTTTGGCGCTGCCCCCAGCCCATTCCTGCTGAGTGCGACCATAAAGCACCACCTGGAGAAGTTTAAGGACGAATTTCCACAAGCTGTCGAATTTATACATCAGTTTCTCTATATGGACGATTTGATTTCCTCACTGGACAATGAGGAAAAGGCGGAAGAAATTTTTCGACAAGCGCGCATCATCATGGCCGCAGCGGGAATGGAGTTTGTAAAATGGCAGACAAATTCGACCAAATTGCGAGCAATAATGCGACAAGAAGTCCCATCCGACTGCGATCTGATGAACGATGACGAAACCAAAGTTTTGGGATTACGATGGAGTCCAAACACAGACCAAATAAGCCTTGCTGTGGAAATTACAGACGACGTCAAAACCAACCAAATCACTAAACGAGAAGTCATCCGCATGACTGCACAAATTTTCGATCCATTGGGATTCGCAAGTCCATTTACCATTACGGCAAAGATTTTTTTCCAAACCTTGTGGCTAAGAAACCTGAAGTGGGACGAGAAATTAAATGAAGAAATGCAAGAAACTTGGAAAAAATGGGCGAATCAAGTCCCCAAATTGAGAGAAGTCCAACTGCCAAGATGGATTGGATTTAAACCACATCAAGAAAACGAGATTCACATATTCTGCGACGCCAGCCCGAGAGCTTATGGCGCTGTGGCTTATATGCGCAGAAAGGAAGAAAATTTAATAATAATAAGTTTTTTATTTTCTAAATCTAGAGTGGCTCCAGTAAAACCATTGACGCTGCCCAAGCTAGAACTAATGGGCGCCCTTCTTGCAGTACGCCTCAGAGACCAATTAATAGAGGTGATGGACTGCAACCGATACCATTACTGGACCGACAGTCAGATCTGCTTGCATTGGATAACAAACACATCCAAGCGACCACCAACGTTTATAAACAACCGGGCGATCGAAATCAGAGAAAAATCGCATGTAAAGGCATGGAAACACGTCGCGGGCCCGGAAAATCCAGCCGATCGACTGACAAGAGGCATTGATGCAGCGGAGCTGACAAATGACGAACTGTGGTGGAAAGGGCCAAAATGGCTAAGTGAAGAACAAGCGAACTGGCCAAATAATAAGATGGAATTAACCATAGACCCAGACGAATTGGACAGCGAGGCTGACGAACACGAGGAGCCAAGCGGAGAAACCCACGCGAATGCAGTTCAACAAAAAAATAATCAAAATTTTGCATTTCCAATTTCCAGGTCATATTTACGCACATGTCGAGTGTGGGCCTGGTGCTATCGTTTTGCACACAACTCAAAACAAAAAGCAGACAGCGGACATCGTCAACAAGGGGTTTTGAATGCAGAGGAACTCGTGACGGCAAAGCAAAAATTGATCATCGCTTCGCAACGGCAACACTACGCCGCAGAAATGAAGCAACTGACCGAGGGGAAACCATTGATGGCAGCATCCAAATTAAAGCTGCTCAACCCGTTCATCGATGCAAATGGAGTAATGAGACTGAGGACCAGACTACAAACCTCCAAAGATGAACAAACAGCAACACAACCTATCGTGTTACCACAAAAATGCGAATTGACCAAACTAATATTTTTGCATTCTCATTCCCAGGTTCTCCACTGCGGCTTGACAGCAACGCTCGCCCAATTTAGAGAGTCATACTGGACACCGGCCGCAAGGAGAACCTTGAAGTCAACATTAAGTCGATGTGTCACGTGCAAGAAGGTGCAGGGAAAATTGATGCAAGAATCACCCGGATTGCTGCCATTTGACAGAATCACCCGTTGCGAGCCATTTGCGGTCACAGGAGTCGACTTCGCGGGACCCCTGTACATAAGAGGACGCAAAACAAAGGCATACATCGCACTGTTTACTTGTGCTAACACCCGAGCGGTGCATCTCGAATTGGTGCCCTCGCTCAACACGCCTGATTTCATCGACGCATTCGAACGATTTGTGAGTCGCCGAGGACTACCAAAGACATTGTACAGCGACAACGGGACGACCTTTCACCGTACAAACAAGGAATTGGCTGCATTGTTGAATAACACCAAAGATGAGTCATTCAAAAATTATTTGTGCAACAAGGGGGTCAATTAGAAGTTCAGAGTGAAATCGGCGCGGGGGGAGTGTGAAAACTGGCGTTTTACCTCAGGTTCACATTCCCTTTAATGTGTCATTTTATTTGATATTTTTGTATTTTGATTTCATAACATTTTAATTTGGGTGCACATTCCCTTTAATGTGCCATTATTATTGCTATTTTGTAAACCTTGATTTAATAATGTTTTCTATTTGATATTTGTTCTTATTAATTCTTATTATAATATTTTAGTGTCTTTATTTGCTAATTTCCATATTTTTTGATTTGATATTTAATATTTCCATTTATTATGTTTTTTATTTGTTTATTTACAATTTAGTGTCATTAACCTTTTATTTAAAGAGGGTTAGATTATTGTCACATGACCTGGCTTCAGCTCTCCTTCTAGGAATGCAGCTGAAGCCAATTATCGGATTAGTGGTGCTCCAATAGGAGCGTTTTTGTATATATCTTTTTGAAGACAATAAAGTTTAACCCCAGTGAGTGTACAAAATTCATGGTGGAAGCAAGCTGCAGATTTATTTAAAACATACACTTAAAATTACAAAGAAGCCAGAGACTTTAGAAGACCAACTAAAAGCGATTGGAATCTACAGTAGTTTTAACTTTTAAAGTTGATTTGAAGAAAAATGACGGCTCCTAGAGCGTTGCTTATTCGTCGGACCCGTAACCGTATTCGCCAATATGTGCAACAAAAAATGCAAACTTCACTGACGGGCAAAGATAGTTTTCAATTTATAAACCAAGTTCTCGAGAACACTGGAATACTTCGTTTCATTTGGTTGCTTGGTTTGGTCGTTTGTTTCGGCATCTTCAGTTATCAAACTTGGGAAAGATTTTGCTTCTACATGTCTGGACCTTACAAAGTTGAAATCGAATTTGTTCCAATACAGGAAAACAGATTCCCTGAAGTGAGACTCATGGCTCTTGACACTCCATTGATGTCGAAGTACTGGGACAAAATACCAGAACCGAATACAATTGATGGTGCACAAAAGTTAATGAAAGCTTGCAGGCTCGCAGTGAGAGGAATCATCTCACAGCAAGTCAAGGTTAAAAATTATACAAACTTGTGGGAACATTCCAACATATCAGAAAATATGCAGTACCTCAAAATCAAACAGGCAAGTTACCTTATTCCTTTGTGCAATTTAAAAAGAAATTATATATACTGTTCTTTTGGATACCTAAGAAATCCGTATTAACAAATATTGTTGCCAATAACTTTTTTAGGGCAAAACTGTGTTACTTGGCACTAAGATAAAAAGTGGCAATTATACAAATCAGGGTAAAACATTTGCATTAAAATACAACGATTATGTTTTTGGCCGTACACTGATTGTAACAACAGGTAAAATTAATATACGATAATTATCTTGTCTGGTTATATAATTTTTGACTAAGCAATTTTTTTTAGATGTAAAACTAGCTCTAAACAGAATATTTAATGTCGTCTTTAAGAAAAATGGGACCTGTAAAACACCAATGATTACGGTCAGTTCATTTTGCAAAATCGATAAGTCAAATCAACTTATTAGTTGGTTAGCCAACAAAATATTGAAATATATTGTTCAAATAAATAATGATTTTCTGAAGAAACCAGGTTTTTTGTGCATTTTTGAATTTGGTACTAAACCTTTGTCCAGCAACAATTTGTATACAAACACTAAAAATTACTATTGTTAATTACAATGTATGATTTGTTTAAATGTTTTAGCATTTAAGAATTTAGAATTTAATGGCAAATTTATATTTTATATCACAAAGACGCTGCAGGTTTTACTTGTTGTAAAAGCACTAAATAGTGCAAATGACAGTAGTGGTGCTAAACTTTTGGCGACCACTGTATGGATTTGTGTTTTTGATTTCTGATGTCAAAAAAAGAATAAGAAAAACAAACAAAACATTTGAAACATGATATTTTGAATGCACCTAGTGTAAAATTAATATAATATACATAACACAATTTAATAATAGATGTCTGCGAAGGATGGTGTCCTGCCGTATAGATATACTTTTACAATACAGATGGGAATTGAAGTTGAAGTTCCATTTATTTTGCGTCAAGTGAGTTATAATTGCTTGCTTGTATATTTCTTGCAGCTTATTCAACTGTGAATCGCGTTGCATGATTAGTTATCTCTATGCATTTATAATACATTTGATTTGTAAATCAATACATATAACTAAAATAGTAAAATTGTATTTCTTTTCTGCAAGTATCAATTTTTGCCTTCAAGAAAGCCCTACTATGAGCCCAGCCTGATAAAGCAAACCCAATGTTATAAAGACTGTGTGACCAAGCAAAATCTCAAAACCGATCCAAAGTGCAGGTTTAAACTTACTTAACGTACACATTGATCATTCATTAGTATGCTAATAGATGGTTAACTTAGGTTGCCTTACATGGCTGACAAAATTCTGCCAGACTGCAGTTTAGAAGCAAACAAATCAATCGTGGCTCAAGTGTACGAAAACTCGTTCAAACCCAAAACATCCACGCTGGCAACAATTGAATGTGGTTGCTTAAGACCTTGTCAAACGAGAGTTTATCTCCTAATAGTGCAGACCGATACTAGTTAAGTCGAACAATATCATTTTGACGTGTAATTATAACAAAATTATTCATCTTTCACTGTTAGATTTTGAAGATGAACCCAGTAGTAAAGATTTAGCAAGTATAAAATTTAAAGCGATGGAAGAAACATTTGTCAGAATGACAGAAATCTACATTTACAAAATTCCTAATTTGGTCATCGATTTGGGCGGCAACCTAGGATTTTGCTTGGGATTGTCTCTCCTCTCTATAATCGAAATTGTACACTTTGGTTTGCTCCTCCTCTGCAATTATATCAGGCCTGTTCGACTACAAACTCAGATAAAAACAAAAGTTGTTAATCAAATCAATTTGGAAAATTTGAAGAAAAAGACAATGGAAACTTCGCCTAAGCTTCAACGCACCTTGTATCGTATTCTTGTTTTTATTTCCGGCTTACTAGCAGTTTATGTGAGCAAAGAAAGAATCGCATTATATTTGAGCGAACCGACAAGATATGTAGTAAATATTCAAGAAAATGACACATTATATCTGCCCAACATTATTGCATGTATGGACGGACCCTTAATGACACACTACAGAAGCCAATACGCCAACACTACAGGCATTCCAGAATGTAAAATTCACTTCATTGATTTAATGAATAAGACTATCAGAGGGAAAAAATCATCGATGGAAGATGTATGGAGATTTCAAACACCCGTAATAGATAAGGTCACCATGGAATATGCTGAAAGTGTAAGTGTTTGATCCGATAATTAAAATTTTCTGTATTCTGTTGGGTCAATGGGTCGATAAGCATTGTGTAAACAAAGCCATTGATTCAAAAGGCATTTGGTAAATGTAACTTATTAGATAAAATGTGAGTGCTAGATGAAACTCGTGCCTTTACTTAAATTCTCCCAAATTTAAGGTAACTGAATTCACTGGTAAAAGGTATTTTCTTATCAGAACACAGGATTCAGATCGAATGTATCTTGGACCAAAATACCAATGCACACAGGAACATGCTATCAATCTCAAATGCGTAATTAGAAATGTGTGCAAACATTATAGGACTACTAAAACAACATTGTTTTCTTAGGTCCACTAACATATGCAGGTGTTGCTACAGCAATATTTTTTAGTTTTCGACCAAACAGTCGTCAAATCTGTAAGCCAGATGAGTACGAAGTAATGAATAAATTCCTATTTCTCACCAACTGTTGATCTTACACAGCACTAAAATAAGCACATTGCACTTGGCAAATAGGAGCTTAGCTAACTACACAAACTCCGTCATTTAGACCCCAGATATTTATGAAAAATAAATTTCGTTTTATATGCACCAAAAATTCCATTTTATGCAAAATAAAAAAATTTATTTGAGTGAACTTTGAACTTTGAACTGAGAGCTCATTCTAGTTCAAAGTTCACTCGAGAGCTCCTTCTAGTTCAAAGCTCTGAAGTAATGCTATTTCCAAGTGTTCTTGATGTAAATGAATTATAATTAGTAATTACAATTCATTTCTTTCTTTTTTTTAATTTTTTTTTTGTTTATTTCTGAAAATATTTTCTAGACACTCATTTAGTGATTCCCTTGGTGTCTGTTATTGGCGAAGTCCTCAGTTTTCCGAATATAAAGCATATGTACACGATACACGTCTTTAAAAAAAAGGCAAAAATTGATACGTACATGTTACATATCATTAAAAAAAGACACAAATCGCCGTTTTTTCCTGGAAAAAAGGCAATTTACCGGTTTGCATTTATTTACCGATTTTCGCAAAATATGCAATTTAAGCCAATTTCGGCTTTTTATTCAATATAAATATATTCTATGCATTTATGCATTTATCCAAGATCTAGTCATAATTAACTAATTAATGCTGTAAGAAATTTACTATAGACCTTACAAGTTAGCAGTATGCACGAAGATAAAATATACCTGCACCATCTTGTATTTTAGTTAACTGCAAGGCTATTTCATCAGAATCAAACTGATCTTTAATACAGTGATAAAATATAATTTTCTTTCTGCAGGTGTACTTTCAACAAAGCGAAGCAACAATTCCATCAATTCCCTCAATTCTAGGAAGTAGAAGAAGTATTAAAGCAAACACGTTTACCATTCTCACATTCAAAATGTTTAAAGTATGTTTGCAGACAAATCTAAACAAAACTGCTTAACCAATTGTTTTATTTTAGACCATCCGATTGAATTTACAATCTCAACCTTGCCTTGGCCGAGACAAACACACAAGATGCCAAGAAGATTGCTACGAAAAAAAGATTTATAATGAAATTCAGTGCAAGTGAGTATTTTTTCTTTTAATATTTATGCAGAAATTTGTCATACGTATTATTTGTTCGGTTTTTCTTTGTTCAGCAAAATAAAAAAAACCAAAACAAGTAAAACAAAAGAACTATGGTACGTTTTTGGAAAAAGGCTTTTATGCTATTCTTCGGTGCACCTTCCGTCTGCGAGAGGGTCAAGGTTCTCTTCGCGGATCTGGGTCGGTGTCCGTCGGAAGAGTTACGCGAGCGTATTGAGGCGTTGGCGGTAGATATGCTGGAAACTATGAGAGGGTGCAAGCCAAAACGATGCAAGAGCGGTACTAAGAGAAAGAGGCCTATCGGTGACAGAGTTGGCGTCAATCAAAAACGTATACGCCGCATAAATCACGAATGGGTGACGTCATTTTGGGGCTTCAAATCGCCACCAGAGTGCGCTACTACCGCAGATTGTTTCGTGATTGAAACAAAAATTTCAAAAAAGTACTTTTTCTTAACAATATTAAAAAACAAAATATATGGGCAAATAGGAATTTTCATTTTAACCAGATTTACGGTAGCTTAGTTTTAGAATTTATAAATTCTTTTTTTGTGCCGAAATCATCAAAATTCGTATCGGGCGAACATTTTGGCATCCATTAAAGGACATAGGTTCCGCCAGGTGACACTGTTTTCCATTACATTTCGCCGTAATTTAACATTTTCTCCCTTTAACTACTTTTAATATTAATTTTATTGTTATAATTGAAAAGTAGATCAAAAACTGCACCGGAAAAGTCTACTTCCCAATCTTACGATTAATTTTTTAATTCATTGTTTGTGGACATTACACAAACCGGAAGTTGAACCTTGGACTCATTAGTCCAAGGTTGAACCCCACACACAAACATTCAAGTCAAGTTAAATAAAAGCCTTTAATAAAAGCCTTTAATAAAAGCTTTTAAAAAGACACTCGCGAACTTTGTACTAAACGTTCTACGATGTAGTTTATAATATATGTTATTCAAATATTTTTAGGTTACCATTTTTGGTCAACCTCAAAAAGAATGATTGTACCAATATTGAAGACGCTAAAACTTCATTGGCATTGTTCATGAACAGATCTTTAACTACTAATGTAATGAAAGAGTGTGGTTGTCATCCACTTTGTGAAGAACCAGTGTTTGACACATATGTTTACTTTCAACACACAGCAGCATGGCCATTCAAAGTCCTTTCAATAATTCCAATGAATAACATAATTGAAGAGTTTAAGCAAGTATTATCCTACACTGGAGTTGCACTGTGTTGTGACATTGGAAATTGTTTTTCACTGATGCTTGGCTTTTCTATTCTTGCAATTCCACAACTCTTGCAAAAGCTGGTTTCGAAGTTACTAAAAGTAAAGAAAAAATAGTCACCATCTGTGTGAAGTTGTATATAATTAGGGCACGAAAAAAGGCTGCTAAAAAGACTGTCCGACCGGAAATTCGCATGTGAAGCCTCAAAGTTACACTGGGCCTCGGAGCCTCACATGATGTAGATGCATCACTGCTGGACCTGACAACTTTCACACGCCTGTCCTAAGCTTATGTCCGCACCACAGAGAGTACACTTGTCTTTGTTATTGCTTTTTGGACATTATTATTCAGTTTTGCCGTAATTGCATGCCGAGTGAATGTGCAATCAGTTATGTAATGCACAAACTACCAATTGAGTCATGTTTTATCACTTGCTGCAAAGTTATTTGCGCATACTAATGAATCTGTGGAATTTTTTCCACTTTTAACACGTTTTGCAACTAACATGGCTCCCTTGTATTAATAATAATATACTCCGTAATAATTTATTGATATTACCTAAGTAATCCTGTCCCTCCCAACAGCCATAGCCTACAGGGGGAAAGACAGGACCGAATATTGTAGTCAACAAATTTGTATTTCGAAAAAAATAAATTCGTATTGTGCTCACTGTTTGCGCTCATTACTCCATTCGAAATTGATGAATTATCATTTCTTGACGTATAGATCAATTTTTTGAAATTTTAGTACCTAGAAATGAATTGTTTTGTTATAACAGAATTCAATTAAACTAAAAAAACTGCACAGAGCACATTGTTTGTTTACCTCATCGCCGAAGCTGGTCCAGCCTGAACAAAGCGAACCATTGAATATCTCCAAATATTTCGCCTTTGCCAGAACAAAATCCTTCAATAAAATGAAAAATTAAATATTCTAATATATATCCTACAATAAGCACTTTAATCACTTTCTCGCCCTTGATCAGTGGTTTGTGCGAATGAAAACAACCAGGAACGCTGACAAAAATAAAATCCTTCGGTATATTTACTGTCGAGCCCACTACTCGACGAGAATTAAGTTTTCGTACGGTTTCTTTGTTTCAGCAAACTCTCCATAACGCGTCACCTAAAAACAGGGCTGGACTGGGAACAAATTTATGGCCGGGAAATCTGGGTGTCCGGGCCACAATTAATGAAGTCGGGACAGGCTACAGCCGGCTGCGACGGGCCACAGCGGCCACGGGCCACCGGGAAACTCCCGGTAGCCCGCCGGGCCAGTCCAGCACTGCCTAAAAACCAATAAACATCTGTGAATATTAATTCAAAATTACAAATTCTCGTTAAAAATACTTTAACCGAGTGCCAATCTGTGATGTATTCCACGCCCCAATGAGGAAACATTTGCGATTTCACATAATTAATCAAATAACTATTGTTTGTTGTCCACACACCCACCAGGCAACTTTTATCCGCTAAACTTCTAACCGGCAAATTGAGAAATTCCACTTCTGATGACATGTTATAACTGAATATTTAAAAAGGAAATTAATTGACCAATTTTGAATTCATTAACTCTAAATACAAACCATTTTTAAAGGCTTTATTAAAGGCTTTTATTAGACTTCTAAACCTGATGTTTAGAAAGTCTAATGAAACGGTTCTGTCCGTCTGTCTGCATCCACATCTCAAAAACTATAGCAGGTAAAGCCAAACGGGCAACGGCAATGAACTCAGCATACCTGTATTGGGTTTTTAAGGTATTTTCGTATTTCTCCGACCTCCGGTTGAATTAAAAAATTGGTTTTAGTACACTTTTAGCCGTCTATTACATACTGCTTCCGGAAATGTGTGGTTCAACGTCCAGTCACGTGACCTGTAATGTAACTTTTCAAACTGCAGCGCCACCTGGCGGAACACGTGTCCTTTAATGGATGCCAAAATGTTCGTCCGATGCGAATTTTGATGTTTTCGGCATTAAAATAAGACTTAAAAATTCTGAAACCAGGCTAAACCTGGTTAAAACAAAAATTCCTATCTGCCCATATATATATATTTTTTAATATTATTTAGAAAAAGTACTTTTATGAAAGTTTTTTTGGCACGATCACGGCAATCAGAATCACGAAACAATCTGGCGGCGATTTGAAGCATCAAAATGATTAACATGAGTGGATGAGGCGAGACTAAGACGAGAGTTTAAGAGTTCTTCTCTTGCTCGTTGGTTGGTTTCGGCGTTGAATAAATCCTTCGATTTTTCTTCGAGTTCTTCTCGTTGTCTGTTGAGCTCATCCTGTTGTCTTTTGAGTTCATCCATGAACTTGTTTAGATCTAAAGCTGGTTCTTGATATTGGGGGATCTTATCTCGGCTGATAGCAGCTTGTCGGATCTCTTCATCTTCCGCTGCTTTCTTGCGAATTTCGTTTTGTTTAGTAGTTTCTTCGCTGAGCTTATCTTGACAAATCTTTTCGTCGTTAATCTTCTTTTGATTAATTGCTTCTTGCCGAAGTCGCTCTTTTTCTACTTCGTCTAATCTCAATTGTTCTTGTCGAGTTTGAGTTAAGACAGGTGATGGAAGTGGAGATTTTCTCCGTCGAATCACCGATTTGCCTCCTCGCCCTTTAGGGGTTTGTTTGGCAAAATGTCTATTTCCATTCTCTGTATAAATATGTGGATTTGAAGTCTTTTTAACGTTGTCTGGTTGAAAAGACGAAAAATTAGATCCTCCCGTCTTTGGGATATTAGGAGAATGGTTGCAACTGTCGTGGCGGGAAGGAGGAGATCCACTTTCTAAGCTTGATTGATCAAGTGATCCTTTGCTTGATGTTCGAAATAGTTCTCGAATGTCTTGATTTCGAATTGACGAGGTTTTAATTCTCGCTTGATCTCCCAATTTTCGTTGTGGAGTCTTTGATCGTAATCTGGTTTCTTCGGGTAGATCTTTTGGCGAAGGTATCGGGTCCAATTTAGAATTATGGTTCGCCAAGCTTTCTTTTGAAAGTTCTACGCGTGGTTCAGGAGTTGGATTAATACGCACGTTACGTAGCGCCCGCTTTGTCACAAAGTCGGAAGCTTCGATTATGTTTTTGAACTGGGTTTTATCCAGTTCATTATGAATACAAAACAGTGTGAAATCATCGGGAATCATTTCCGTTTGATCACAAAGTTTTACATAACTTGAATTCAAGCTAGATACTTCTTTTGCGGCTTTCTCTTCGTTAGGAAGATTGTTCGGATCCATTATATATAAATATAATTGAATCAGTCGTTTACTAATTTGCGGTGGAAAACTTCGAATCGTAACTAGAATCGGATGGCGCGGTCAGGATGGTTACTGGAACACGTCTGCTGGTCTGGTCTGGAAGCGAATGATCACTGTCTGATCTGGCTCTTCTTTAATAGCAGGGGGCTGGGGATCCCTAGATCTCCTAGCTCCTGATTGGCCGATTTGCTATCAACCAATAGTATAACAGACGTAATATTTTTGTTAGTTGTTTTCTACTAAGTCCGTTCCCTTCGACATTTTAGTTTTACCGATAAAATAAAATTCCTTCGAGAGATATTCGTAAATATTCCCAAAATTGTATTTTTCACGAGAATAAAATAAATTCACTTTCAATTTTTGTCAATTGTTTCCAATTATTGTAACTTCTCCTTAATACTGGATTTACTTCAAAATTCCAATTTTTTTGCAAGATTTTCTTTTCTTGTGATTCGTTAAACATGTCTAAAGTTGTTCTTACTTTTACTTTTTCACGAAAATAAAGCAAATATCAAAATATACTATTCTGTATTTATATTCATCGAATTCTCCGAATTTTAATCTTTAACACTTCGAATAAACCTATCTCAATTATCATGTGATAGATTTAGAAATCTGGTTGCAATTCTTTCGTTCAGAATTGAATTATTCATTTTCCTCGAGAAAATAAAATGTACCTTTTAAAACTTGTAACTTGTAAAACTTATTTAAAGTTTTTTGTCTTTTTATTTATCTCAGGAAATTCACTTTTACAATTCAATCGGATTAATTGCAACCTATCTCGGTGGGACCTCCACGTGTGACGGTGACGACCACAACTCCCATTTGACAATGGTACCGGGAATAGATCGCATAAATAAACAGTGAATATAACGAGAGATAAATACAAGACAAGAATGGTTATCGATACATGACAGTTTATTGTTGGCAAACAATGGAATCGAGGCTAAATTATACATAAGACTAATGCCGACATTTGGCAAGTTAACTGACTATTTAAACTATACAATGAGTTGGCCAATTGGCCCTAAAATAATATCATTACGTGTCTGGAATATGGGAGCGGTTTCCCCATCGCTCGACCTGGTTACAGATGTCATCTAAACCGGCTGGCTGTGTCCTGGATTCTGATACAGCTTCGCTGGTTCCCTGGTTCGCTTGTGTAAATCATCGCACGTCGATGAATCGAGAGATCTGAGAGGTGCGGTTGACTCATGTGCACCACCACAACTTAGGTTGGATATTGGTGTAAGTAAATGCATTTCATTTACTTACCCATAGTCCGATATACGAATTATATTTAATTCGTATCGTTGTGATTTCCTATTAGATATTTCGCGCAATAAGCTGTTGTCAACTTATTGTTTTACATTGGTGTCAAATGTATTGTAATCAAGTCTTCTGACTTGAGTAGCCAACTTGTCTTCAAGTTAGCTTTTGCTATATAAATGGAAAAGATAAATATATTAAGCTTCCCGTCGCAATCACACAGTTGCCATCGATAGAATACGCCTTGCCATGCAGAACGGTATCAAGCGTCCCCTGCATCGCAGCGCGGTCGTTCGTCTGGCGATTGACGGCACCACTTCACAGGAGTCGATAGCTCGCGGCTCCGCACAGCAGTTTAGTCCTTCGCGGTACTAGTAACAAACCGACTACTTTTGGCACCGAATACCATGAGAATCAGCTTGCCAAACACTTGGTGCTACTCGTGGTTACTGTAAAACAGACTGCTTTGGCACCATCAGGTGAAGGAACCAATTCTCAACAGTCCCGGTGCTTACTCACGGTTACGAAATGTGTTCATACCGAAAATGACCACTTGGACCTGCCCGGAGGATACTGAGTTGCATAGAAAGCAGGTTCTCCTCGGCAAGACCGTAGATTGAAACAGTTATGCTACATAATTATCCAATACGTCGGCTTCAGTTGCCGGGGGTTGCATGATTCGGTAGAATCATGCCGCGGTTCTTTGCGAATAAATCAACAAAGAACCAAATGGTTTTCATGGACAACGAATCATATTTCTTAAGTAATAATACCAAACAGAAATAATCAAACAGAGCCCCGGAATGGCCTGTTGTTCGGGTTTATATAACCTGACTGGATTAAGGATTAATCCAGTTATCCAATTGGAACATTGGTTCCACGAATCCCTCCAATCCCGTATCACCGGAAGTGGATACGGAGGAACATTATGCTAATTCTCACCACAACCGGAACTGGATACCTAGGACCGGAAATGGATCCACCAATCAGATCGATCGGTTGATCGATTGATCGCCAAATCTCCTTTTTCTGCCGAACTGGAGATTCAAGTCAATTATTATTAATACTAATTATTAATATATATTTATATTAATACTAGTAAAGCTTCGTTTCATTCTCATAAATATATTCTTATATTTATTTACCAGTTTTTTAACTCGTAATTCAAATTTACTGCTGAATTGTAATCGCGCCATATAGTGGCAACTCGGAGCATTGACAAATGCAGGTTTTGCCGAAAACACTTAAAATTCAGCCGTGTTATTAATAAATAGCACCTATAAACCGTCACAACATCCATCATAAATTCAGCTTATAGTTTTGAAACATCAATATTTCATTAAACTTTAATGACTTTAGTTTCCTTCATTAATGTTGACAAATTGAAAAGAGTCATTGCCTTAGATAATATTAAGTTCAAAACAAATTAACTTTTGGAGTTTTACAACCATAATCATTTTCAGTTCGTTTGAAAAAAAAATTAAATTAATTTAAAATTACTTCCAAATACGAAAGTTAATTTAAAATATAATTAGTTTTCATCATTTAAGTACCATCAACGTTAAACTGTTATGTAGTTTTAGCTTTAAAAGTTGATTTGAAGAAAAATGACGGCTCCTAGAGCGTTGTTTATTCGCCGGACCCGTAATCGTATTCGCCAATTCGTGCAACGAAAGATGATAACTTCATTGACGGACAAAGATAGTTTTCAATTTATAAACCAAGTTCTCGAGAACACTGGAATACTTCGTTTCATTTGGTTGTTTGGTTTAGTCGTTTGTTTCGGCATCTTCAGTTATCAAACTTGGGAAAGATTTCGCTTCTACATGACTGGACCTTTCAAAGTTGAAATTGAATATGTTCCAATACAGGAAAACAGATTCCCTGAAGTTATGCTCATGGGCCTAGATACTCCATTGATGTCAAAGTACTGGGACAAAATACCAGAACCGAACACAATTGATGGTGCAAGCGGGTTAATGAGAGATTGCAGGCTCCCAGTGAGAGGAATCATCTCACAGCAAGTCAAGGTTGAAAATTATTCTCACTTGTGGGAACATTCCAACATTTCAGAAAATTTGCAGCACATAAAATTCAGACAGGTAAGGAACCTTATTCCTTTATGCAATTTAAAAAGAAATTATATTTACTATACAGTATGTTCTTTTGGATACGTAAAAAAGTCATATTAATAAATATTGTTTCCAATAATTTGCCAATAACTTTTTTTAGGACAAAACTGTGTTACTTGGCACTAAGATAAAAAGTGGCAATTATACAAATCGGGGTAAAACAATTGCATTAAAATACAACGATTATGTAGTAGGCCGTACACTGACTGTAACAATAACAGGTGAAATTAATATACGATAATCATCTAGTCTGTTTAAATAATTTTTGACTAAACTTTTTTTTCTAGATTTAAAACTAGCTCTAAACAGAAAATTTAATGTCGTCGTTAAGAAAAATGGGACCTGTAAAGCACCAATGATTACGGTCAGTTTATTTTGTCAAAATCGATTCGTCAAATCAGCTTGCTATAGTCGTTGCCATAAAGATGGCGTCAAATAAACTGATTAGACAAAATAGCCTGCACCTATCGGTAGCCTTATCCGGTATTTTTAACCGTTGGAAAGATAAAAGTAAAATGTACCCGTTTTGGTATAAGGCATTATGCGTTTAGATAGAATTTCAGATCAATTGGTTAAAGCGCCATTTAGTTTGTTGCAGCTTTTTGTGGTATTTGCGGTATTGTAGTATTATCCGGTATTGCGGTATTTGCGGTATTGCGGTATACCGTTTTGCGGTATTTTGCTGAATACCGCAGTGTTGCGTCCCAAAAAATTACCGCGGTGCGGTATACCGCTACCGCACACAAGACAAATAATATACATACCACCATTTAATGCTAGATGTCAATGAAGGATGGTGTCATGCCGTATAGATATACTATGCCAATACAGATGGGAATTGAAGCTGAATTTCAATTTATTTTGCGTCAAGTGAGTTATAATTGCTTGTTTGTATAGTTCTTGCAGCTTATTCAACTGTGAATCGCATTGAATAATTAGTTATCTCTATGCTTTTATAATACATATGATTTATAAATCTTTTATAATACATTTAATTTATAAATCAACACATACTTGTATAACCAAAATAGTAAAACTGTATTTCTTTCCTGCAAGTATCAATTTTTGCCTTCAAGAAACCCCTACTGTGAGCCCAGTCTGAAGAAGCAGACCGAATGTTATAAAAACTGTGTGACCAAGCAAAATCTCAAAGCCAATCCTAAGTGCAGGTTTAAACTTACTTAACGTAAACATTGATCATTCATTAGGATGCTAATAGATGGTTAACTTACTTGATAGATTGCCTTACATGGCTGACAAAAATCTGCCAGACTGCAGTTAGAAGCAAACAAATCAATCGTGGATCAAGTGTACAAAAACTCGTATAAACCCGAAACATCCACGCTGGCAACAATTG
This sequence comes from Strigamia acuminata, assembly GCA_949358305.1. Classification (NCBI taxonomy): domain Eukaryota; kingdom Metazoa; phylum Arthropoda; class Chilopoda; order Geophilomorpha; family Linotaeniidae; genus Strigamia; species Strigamia acuminata. The sequence goes on along the minus strand of OX442314.1, from coordinate 27,437,818 downwards.
AATGTGGTTGCTTAAGACCTTGTCAAACAAGAGTTTATCTCCTAATAGTGCACACCGATACTAGTTACGTCAAACAATATCATTTTAACGCATAAATATAATGAAATTATTTATCTTTAACTGCTAGATTTTGAAGATGAACCCAGTGATATAAATCGTACAAGTATTAATTTTAAAGTGTCACAAGAAACATCTGTGTGGATGACAGAAATCTACATTTACAAAATCCCTAATTTGGTGATTGATTTGGGCGGCAACCTAGGATTTTGCTTGGGATTGTCACTCCTCTCTATAATTGAAATTGTACACTTTGGTTTGCTCCTCTTCTGCAATTATATCAGACCTGTTCGACTACATGCTCAGATAAAAACCAAAATTGTTAATCAAATCAAATTGGAAAATTTGAAGAAAAAGACAATGAAAACTTCGCCCAAGCTTCAACGCACCTTGTATCGTATTCTTGTTTTTATTTCCGGCTTACTAGCGGTTTATGTGAGCAAAGAAAGAATCGCATTATATTTGAGCGAACCGACAAGATATGTAGTAAATATTCAAGAAAATAACACATTATATTTGCCCAACGTCATTGCATGTATGGATGGACCCTTAATGACACACTACAGAAGCCAATATGCCAAAACTACAGGCATTCCAGAATGTAAAATTCACTTCATTGATTTAATGAATAAGACTATCGGAGGGAAAAAATCATCGATGGAAGATATATGGAGATTTCAAACACCCGTAATGGATAAGGTCATCATGGAATTTGCTGAAAGTGTAAGTGTTTGGTCCGATATTTAAAAATGTCTGTTGAGTCAATGAGTCCATAAGCATTATGTAAACAAAGCCATTGATTCAAAAGGCGTTTGATAAATGTAACTTATTAGATAAAATGTGAGTGCTAAATGAAACTCGTGACTTTAATCAAATTCAACCAAATTTAAGAAAATTATGTAGACCGGTAAAAGTATTTTCTTATCAGAACTTAGGATTCAGATCAAATGTATCTTGGAGCAAAATACCAATGCACACAGGAACATGCTATCAATCTCAAATGGGTAATTAAACATGTGTGCAAACATTATAGGACTACTAAAACAACATTGTTTTCTTAGGTCCACTAACATATGCAGGTGTTGCTACAGCAATATATTTTAGTTTTCGACCAAACAGTCGCCAAATCTGTAGGCCAGATGACTACGAAGTAATGAATAAGTTCCATTTGTCATTTGCACTCAGATAAGTGCATTGCACTTGGCATATACTGTAGGCCAGGGGTTGGGAATTAATTTTAAGTGGGGTCCGGATACTATTGAAAATTTTTATCCCGGTGTAGAAAAAAAAAACACTTAAAAGCCTTACTAAAAACCTAAGAAAACGGAAAAAACATTTAAAAACCAAAAAATCCCCCAATAAACACACACAACCCAAAAAATACCAATAAAACCTAAAAAAACACGGAAAAAAAACAGGAAAAACAAGAAAAAAACACCGAAAAAGAAAAACCAAAGAAACCGAAAGAAAAACGTCGCTAAAACGTCACCGCGGTCCAAGTTTCGACCTTCCGCATCCGCCTATTGTCGACCGCTGCTGTAGACGCTTACAAGGGGAGCACATGAATAACACACTCACAGATTGTTGTCATATTAAACAAGAAGAATTGTTATATCATGCTGAATGAGACCCTAAAGTTATTTCATTCCATAAACAGCCAACAATGCAAACAATGAGCTGAAAGTTGGCACTATTTTGTCTGTGTATACATCCAATCTGAGCAATCAGGCCTAGTGTATGAATACGATAAACAACAGTTGCTAGGTAAAAAGTAGTTCCAAGATCCAAGTTGAATTTTATCATTTGATATTCAATGAGGTCATTTCATCATTTGATATCTCATGACATATGACATCACAACTTTATTCACCAACATGACTGTCTTCATGAAGACAATAGTAGTTTGTAGTGGTGGTCCAGTGGTTAAGGCAATGGACTAGGAATCTTTCCACACAGGTTCAAATCCTGCTGTCTGTGAAAATTTTTACTTTTGTTTTTTAATTTTTTTTAGCAGTAATTTTAATGTTTGTAATTTTATGTTTGTTTTTAGAAAACTTTAATAATTAATTAATTTTAATTTTTTAACAAACATAAAATTACAAACATTAAAATTACTGCAAAAAAAATTTAAAAAATAGGAGTAAAAATTTTCAAACACATCAGGATTTGAACCTGTGTAGAAAGATTCCTAGTCCATTGCCTTAACCACTGGACCACCACTACAAACTATTGTTGTCTTCATGAAGACAGTCATGTTGGTAAACAAAATTCTGATGTCATGACATCATTAAATCTCAAATGATGAAATGACATCATTGAATATCAAATGATAAAATTCAACTTGGATCTTGGAACTACTTTTTACCTAGCAACTGTTGTTTATCGTATTCATACACTAGGCCTGATTGCTCAGATTGGATGTATACACAGACAAAATAGTGCCAACTTTCAGCTCATTGTTTGCATTGTTGGCTGTTTATGGAATGAAATAACTTTAGGGTCTCATTCAGCATGATATAACAATCCTTCTTGTTTAATATGACAACAATCTGTGAGTGTGTTATTCATGTGCTCCCCTTGTTAGTTAACTGCAAGGCTATTTCATCAGAAGCAAACTGATCTTGAATACTACAATAAATTATATTATTCTTTCTGCAGGTGTACTTTCAACAAAGCGAAGCGACAATCCCATCCATTCCATCAATTCTCAAGAGCAGAAGATCTATTAAAACAAAAACGTTTACCATTCTCACATTCAAAATGTTTAAAGTACGATGTTTGCAGACAATTCTAAACAAAACTGCTTAACTAATTGCTTTAATTTAGACCATCCGATTGAATTTACAATCTCAACCTTGCCTTGACAGAGACAAACACGAAAGATGCCAAGACGATTGCTACGAAAAAAAGATATATAATGAAATTCAGTGCAAGTGAGTATTTTTTCTTTTAGCATTCACGCAGAAATTTGTCATACGTATCATTTTAGTGGTTTTTCTTTCTTTACAAAATAAAAAACCCAAAGAAATGACACTTTCGAACTTTGTACTAAACGTTCTACGATGTAGTTTGTAATGTGTTATTCAAATATTTTCAGGTTACCATTTTTGGTCAACATCAAAAAGGATGATTGTACTAATATTGAAGATGCTAAAACTTCATTGGCATTGTTCATGAACAGATCTTTAACTATTAATGTAATGAAAGAGTGCGGTTGTCATCCACTTTGTGAAGAACAAGTGTTTGACACATATGTTTACTTTCAACATCCCGATGCATGGCCAATCAAAGTTCTTTCAATAATTCCACTGAATAACATAATTGAAGAGTTTAAACAAGTATTATCCTACACTGAAGTTGCACTGTGTTGTGACATTGGAAATTGTTTTTCACTGATGCTTGGCTTTTCTATTCTTGCAATTCCACAACTCTTGCAAAAGCTGGTTTCTAAGTTATTAAAATTAAAGAAAAAATACTAACCATCTGTGTGAAGGGCACCGAAAAAGACTGCTAAGAAGGCCGTCAGACCGTAAATTCGCCTGTGGGACCCCGAAGTTACACTGTACCTTGTAGCCTCACATGGTCTAAACGCATCACTGCTAGATCTGACACCTTCCAGACACATGTCCTTAGCTTATGGACGTACCACAGAAAGTACACTTGTTTTTGTTATTGTTTTTTGGACATTATTATTCACTTTGGCCATATTAGCATGCCGAGTGAATGTGTAATGATTTATGTAATGCACAAACTACCAATTGGGTCATGTTTTATCACTTGCTGCAAAGTTATTCGCACATACTAATGAATCCGTGTAATGTTTTTCCACTTTTAACACGTTTTGCAGCTAACATGGCCCCCCTGTATTATTTTGAATATTGTAGTCAGCAAATTTGTATTTAAAAATAAATAAATTCGTAAGTGCTCACTGTTTGCGGTCATTATTCCATTCGAAATCGATGAATTATCATTTCTTGACGTATAGATCAAATTGTTGAAATTTTAGTACCTCTAGAAATGAATTGTTTTGTTAGACTAGAATTCAATTAAATTAAAAAACTGCACAGAGCACATTGTTTGTTTACCTCATCGCCGAAGCTGGTCCAGCCTGAACAAAGCGAACGACTGAATATCTCCAAATAATTCGCCTTCGCGGGAACAAAATCCTTCAATAAATCTTAAGTAATGAAAAATTAAATATTCTAATGTATATATCCTAAAATTAACACATTAATCACTTTCTCACCCTTGATCAGTGGTTTGTGCGAATGAAAACAACTAGGAACGCTGACAAAAATCAAATCCTTTGGCATATTTATCGTCGAACCCATTACTCGACCGAGAATTAAGTTTTCGTACGGTTTCTTTGTATGATTATCCAATGGTACAACAAACTTTCCGTAACGTGTCACCTAAAAACAATAAACAGCTGTAAATATTAATTCAAAATTATAAATTCTCGTTAAAAATACTTTAAACTGGTGCCAATCTGTGATGTATTCCACGCCCCAATGAGGAAACTTTTGCGATTTCACACAATTAATCAAATTCTCCTATACTCTGACTCACTGTTAGGTAGTAGGAAGTTCCTATTGGCTTAGCCATTTCACTGGTGTATGTATACATAAAAGTAGGCCAAAATACCCAAAATGCAATGGCGGTGATGGAGAGCAAACGCTCGAACCACGGGAAGCCATTTTGTTGGTTGCCTAGGATTCTCCTAGGAAACCAACCATTCTTAATGGAATAAATAAACTAATCGACTCTAAAATCCCACTCAGATAACACGTCTTACTTTCTCTTGGGCTTTCATGCCCAAACAGGAAGACAAACATGACGACTGCATTCCTGCAGTCGGAGTTGCACGCATCATATATGCAACAGTATTATCCGACCACGTCACTCAAGGGAAAACGCTCTGTGTTTGACGGGTTGGTTGCGGGTGTGGCATGCTCTAAGGGCATCGCCGACACGGTGATGGGAACTCCGACCCCTTGACAACGGATTAAAGACCAAAACCCAACAATCCGGAATCCCTGTCTCCATTATTTACGTGAGGTCCAGTTCCACCCATAGTAATCAATCCCCAGGTTGCTATGGACAAGACTGCACCTGACACGAACACTTTATTCCTTTAAGTATATTGTAGAATATTATTTTGGTAGAAACGATCAGGTAAAACAAACCACGGTTATTTAACATTACTTGCAAAGGACGCGACAAAATAAATGACCGTGGCGAGATATTTTATACTTTCAAAAAATTATTGGTAAAAAATGATATAAACTGACTCCTCTCTTGCAAACATCCATCATAAATTCAGCTTATAGTTTTGAAAGGTCAATATTTCATTAAACTTTAATGACTTTAGTTCCTTTCATTGAGGAAAGTCATTGCCTTAGATAACATTAAGTTGGAAACAAATTAACTTTTGGAGTTTTACAACCATAATCATTTTCAGTTCGTGTGAAAAAGAAATTAAATTAATTTAAAATTATTTCCAAATACGAAAGTTAATTTAAAATATAATTAGTTTTCATCATTTAAGTACCATCGACGTTAAACTGCACGTAAGTTGTGTAGTTTTAGCTTTTAAAGTTGATTTGAAGAAAAATGACGGCTCCTAGAGCGTTGCTTATTCGTCGGACCCGTAACCGTATTCGCCAATATGTGCAACAAAAAATGCAAACTTCACTAACGGGCAAAGATAGTTTTCAATTTATAAACCAAGTTCTCGAGAACACTGGTATACTTCGTTTCATTTGGTTGCTTGGTTTGGTCGTTTGCTTCGGCATCTTCAGTTATCAAACTTGGGAAAGATTTTGCTTCTACATGACTGGACCTTTCAAAGTTGAAATCGAATATGTTCCAATACAGGAAAACAGATTCCCTGAAATTATGCTCACGGGCCTAGATACTCCATTGATGTCAAAGTACTGGGTCAAAATACCAGAACCGAACACAATTGATGGTGCACAAGAGTTAATGAGAGATTGCAGGCTCCCAGTGAGAGGAATCATCTCACAGCAAGTCAAGGTTGAAAATTATTCTCACTTGTGGGAACATTCCAACATTTCAGAAAATTTGCAGCACATAAAATTTAGACAGGTAAGTAACATTATTCCTTTATGCAATTTAAAAAGAAATTATATTTACTATACAGTATGTTCTTTTGGATACGTAAAAAAGCCATATTAATAAATATTGTTTCCAATAATTTGCCAATAACTTTTTTTAGGACAAAACTGTGTTACTTGGCACTAAGATAAAAAGTGGCAATTATACAAATCGGGGTAAAACAATTGCATTAAAATACAACGATTATGTAGTAGGCCGTACACTGACTGTGACAATAACAGGTGAAATTAATATACGATAATCATCTAGTCTGTTTAAATAATTTTTGACTAAACTATTTTTTCTAGATTTAAAACTAGCTCTAAACAGAAAATTTAATGTCGTCGTTAAGAAAAATGGGACCTGTAAAGCACCAATGATTACGGTCAGTTTATTTTGTCAAAATCGATTCGTCAAATCAGCTTGCTATAGTCGTTGCCATAAAGATGGCGTCAAATAAACTGATTAGACAAAATAGCCCGCACCTACCAGTAGCCTTATCCGGTATTTTTAACCAATGGAAGGATAAAAGTAAAATGTGGGTCACTGCAAAACACGGGGTGTACCCCAAATGGGGTACCCCATGGGGTATACCCCAAAGTCCTGGAATGTGTAATAAATAAAAAAAAATTAGTAAAATAATTGAAATGAAAATTACAAAAAAAAAAATTTAAATTACATACAAAAACATGACATTACATGTTAGAAATCAAAAAAATCAATTTTTTGACTCACAAATCACAGAAATTTATTTTTTGACTTACAAATCACAAAAATAAATTTTTTGACTCAAAAATCGATTATTTGACTAAAAAATCAATTATTTGACTAAGAAATCGATTATTTGACTCAAAAATCGATTATTTTATTCAACAATAAATCTTTAAAAAACATTACAAATCGATTTAAAAAAATCGATAAAAATGGAGAAAAAACGATAAAAATCAGTAAAAATCGATAAAAATCGGTAAAAATCGATAAAAATCGGTAAAAATTGATAAAACCGATTTTTATCGTTTTTTCTTCATTTTTATCGAATTGTAATGTTCTTTAAAGATTTATTGTTGAATAAAATCATCGATTTTTTAGTCAAAAAATTTATTTTTGTGATTTTTGTGATGGTTGACACGTGCAGGCCTTTCTCAGACCGCAAGCAGGTCTCCAATAGAGTGCTGGGGGTGCACAATGAGAGGAAATATCAATACAGAATGTGTAAATAAAAATTATTTGAGAAAAAACAAATTATTTCGGGAAAAAACAAATTATTTCAGAAGGAAACAAATTAGTTTGGTATAAATACAAAGTTTTTAGGTGTCAATAAATTTTATTGGTGAGAAATTCATGCTTTTTCGTGTAAAAACAAATTTTCTTGTCCTACAATTCCACGCATCGGATTAAACAGTTCAAAAATCGAGTTTGGCGCCATATTATAGCCCAAGATGCATGGAGCTATGTGATTGGCCATGGGGACGATTATTATTGATCACTTGTGTCTGGGTTTCAAGCTATATGAAGGGTAGTTGGAAAATGTGAGACAGACGGTAACACAAATGAAATTTTCGTTTTTTTGAGTAAAAACATTTGAAATTTTTATTTTTTTTTAGAGAACAAGAAAATGTTTACATTATAATTATTACATTTATGATTATTTGTTTATTTTTAGGACTTTGGGGTATACCCCATGGGGTACCCCAATTGGGGTGTACCCCATGTTTTGTAGTGACCCGTAAAATGTACCGTTTTGGTATAAGGCATTATGCGTTTAGATAGAATTTCAGATCAATTGGTTAAAGCGCCATTTAGTTTGTTGCAGCTTTTTGTGGTATATGCGGTATTGCAGTATTATCCAGTATTGCGATATTTGCGATATTGCGGTATACCGTTTTGCGGTATTTTGCTGAATACCGCAGTGTTGCGTCCCAAAAAATTACCGCGGTGTGGTATACCGCTACCGCACACAAGGCTAATAATATACATAACACATTTTAATGCTAGATGTCAATGAAGGATGGTGTCATGCCGTATAGATATACTATACCAATACAGATGGGAATTGAAGCTGAATTTCAATTTATTTTGCGTCAAGTGAGTTATAATTGCTTGTTTGTATAGTTCTTGCAGCTTATTCAACTGTGAATCGCATTGAATAATTAGTTATCTCTATGCTTTTATAATACATATGATTTATAAATCTTTTATAATACATATGATTTATAAATCTTTTATAATACATATGATTTATAAATCTTTTATAATACATATGATTTATAAATCTTTTATAATACATATGATTTATAAATCTTTTATAATACATATGATTTATAAATCTTTTATAATACATTTAATTTATAAATCAACACATACTTGTATAACCAAAATAGTAAAACTGTATTTCTTTCCTGCAAGTATCAATTTTTGCCTTCAAGAAACCCCTACTGTGAGCCCAGTCTGAAGAAGCAGACCGAATGTTATAAAGACTGTGTGACCAAGCAAAATCTCAAAACCAATCCTAAGTGCAGGTTTAAACTTACTTAACGTAAACATTGATCATTCATTAGGATGCTAATAGATGGTTAACTTACTTGATAGATTGCCTTACATGGCTGACAAAAATCTGCCAGACTGCAGTTTAGAAGCAAACAAATCAATCGTGGATCAAGTGTATAAAAACTCGTATATACCCGAAACATCCACGCTGGCAACAATTGAATGTGGTTGCTTAAGACCTTGTCAAACAAGAGTTTATCTCCTAATAGTGCACACCGATACTAGTTAAGTCAAACAATATCATTTTAACGCATAAATGTCATGAAATTATTTATTTTTAACTGCTAGATTTTGAAGATGAACCCAGTAATATAAATCGTACAAGTATTAATTTTAAAGTGTCACAAGAAACATCTGTGTGGATGACAGAAATCTACATTTACAAAATTCCTAATTTGGTCATCGATTTGGGCGGCAACCTAGGATTTTGCTTGGGATTGTCACTCCTCTCTATAATTGAAATTGTACACTTTGGTTTGCTCCTCTTCTGCAATTATATCAGACCTGTTCGACTACATGCTCAGATAAAAACTAAAATTGTTAATCAAATCAAATTGGAAAATTTGACGAAAAAAACAATGAAAACTTCGCCCAAGCTTCAACGCACGTTGTATCGTATTCTTGTTTTTATTTCCGGCTTACTAGCGGTTTATGTGAGCAAAGAAAGAATCACATTATATTTGAGCGAACCGACAAGATATGTAGTAAATATTCAAGAAAATGACACATTATATTTGCCCAACGTAATTGCATGTATGGATGGACCCTTAATGACACACTACAGGAACCAATATGCCAACACTACAGGCATTCCAGAATGTAAAATTCACTTCATTGATTTAATGAATAAGACTATCAGAGGGAAAAAATCATCGATGGAAGATGTATGGAGATTTCAAACACCCATAATGAATACGATCGCCATGGAATTTTCTGAAAGTGTAAGTGTTTGGTCCGATATTTAAAAATGTCTGTTGTGTCAACGGGTCGATAAGCATTGTGTGAACAAAGCCATTGATTCAAAAGGCGTTTGATAAATGTAACTTATTAGATAAAAAGTGAGTGCTAGATGAAACTCGTGCCTTTAATCAAATTCAACCAAATTTAACAAAATTATATACAACGGTAAAAGTATTTTCTTATCAGAACTTTGGATTCAGATCGAATGTATCTTGGAGCAAAATACCAATGCACACAGGAACATGCTATCAATCTCAAATGCGTAATTAAAAATGTGTGCAAACATTATAGGACTACTAAAACAACATTGTTTTCTTAGGTCCACTAACATATGCAGGTGTTGTTACAGCAATATATTTTAGTTTTCGACCAAACAAGCATCAAAGCTGTAAGCCAGATGAGTACGAAGTAATGAATAAGTTCCATTTGTCATTTGCACTCAGATAAGTGCATTGCACTTGGCGTATACTGTAGGCCAGGGGTCAGCAATTAATTTTAAGTGGGGTCCGGATACTATTGAAAATTTGTATCACGGTCTAGAAAAAAAAACACTTAAAAGCCTTACTAAAAACCTAAGAAAACGGAAAAAACACTTAAAAACCAAATAAATCCCCCAATAAACACACACAACCCAAAAAATACCAATTAAACCTAAAAAACACGGGAAAAAAACAGGAAAAACAAGAAAAAAACACCGAAAAACCAAAGAAACCGAAAGAAAAACGTCGCTAAAACGTCACCGCGATCCAAGTTTCGACCTTCCGCGGTCCCCCTATTGCCGACCGCTGCTGTAGACGTTTAGCTAACTGCACAAACTTACTGTCATAATACAACTAAATAATGCCGTAAGAAATTTACTATAGACCTTAGCAGAATGCACGGAGATAAAGTATACATACACCATCTTGTATTTTAGTTAACTGCAAGGCTATTTCATCAGAAGCAAACTGATCTTGAGTACTACGATAAAATGTTTTTTTCTTTCCGCAGGTGTACTTTCAACCAAGCGAAGCCACAATCCCATCCATTCCATCAATTCTCAAGAGCAGAAGATCTATTAAAACAAAAACGTTTACCGTTGTCACATTCAAAATGTTTAAAGTATGTTTGCAGACAATTGTAAACAAAACTGCTTAACCAATTGTTTTAATTTAGACCATCCGATTGAATTTACAATCTCAACCTTGCCTTGACCGAGACAAACACACAAGATGCCAAGAAGATTGCTACGAAAAAAAGATTTATAATAAAATTCAGTGCAAGTGAGTATTTTTTCTTTTAATATTTATGCAGAAATTTGTCATACGTATCATTTGTTCGGTTTTTCTTTGTTCAACAAAATAAAAAAAACCAAAGAAATGACACTTTCGAACTTTGTACTAAACGTTCTACGATGTAGTTTATAATATAGGTTATTCAAATATTTTCAGGTTACCATTTTTGGTCAACATCAAAAAGGATGATTGTACTAATATTGAAGATGCTAAAACTTCACTGGCATTGTTCATGAACAGATCTTTAACTATTAATGTAATGAAAGAGTGCGGTTGTCATCCACTTTGTGAAGAACAAGTGTTTGACACATATGTTTACTTTCAACATCCCGATGCATGGCCAATCAAAGTTCTTTCAATAATTCCACTGAATAACATAATTGAAGAGTTTAAACAAGTATCATCCTACACTGGAGTTGCATTGTGTTGTGACATTGGAAATTGTTTTTCACTGATGCTTGGCCTTTCTATTCTTGCAATTCCACAACTCTTGCAAAAGCTGATTTCTGAGTTACTTAAATTAAAGAAAAAATACTAACCATCTGTGTGAAGGGCACCGAAAAAGACTGCTAAGAAGGCCGTCATACCGTAAATTCGCCTGTGGGACCCCGAAGTTACACTGCACCTTGGAGCCTCACACGGTGTAAACGCATCACTGCTGGATCTGACACCTTCCAGACGCCAGTCCTAAGCTTATGGACGTACCACAGAAAGTACACTTGTCTTTGTTATTGTTTTTTGGACATTATTATTCACTTTGGCCATAATAGCATGCCGAGTGAATGTGTAATGATTTATGTAATGCACAAACTACCAATTGGGTCATGTTTTATCACTTGCTGCAAAGTTATTCGCACATACTAATGAATCCGTGTAATGTTTTTCCACTTTTAACACGTTTTGCAGCTAACATGGCCCCCCTGTATTATTTTGAATATTGTAGTCAGCAAATTTGTATTTAAAAATAAATAAATTCGTAAGTGCTCACTGTTTGCGGTCATTATTCCATTCGAAATCGATGAATTATCATTTCTTGACGTATAGATCAAATTGTTGAAATTTTAGTACCTCTAGAAATGAATTGTTTTGTTAGACTAGAATTCAATTAAATTAAAAAACTGCACAGAGCACATTGTTTGTTTACCTCATCGCCGAAGCTGGTCCAGCCTGAACAAAGCGAACGACTGAATATCTCCAAATAATTCGCCTTCGCGGGAACAAAATCCTTCAATAAATCTTAAGTAATGAAAAATTAAATATTCTAATGTATATATCCTAAAATTAACACATTAATCACTTTCTCACCCTTGATCAGTGGTTTGTGCGAATGAAAACAACTAGGAACGCTGACAAAAATCAAATCCTTTGGCATATTTATCGTCGAACCCATTACTCGACCGAGAATTAAGTTTTCGTACGGTTTCTTTGTATGATTATCCAATGGTACAACAAACTTTCCGTAACGTGTCACCTAAAAACAATAAACAGCTGTAAATATTAATTCAAAATTATAAATTCTCGTTAAAAATACTTTAAACTGGTGCCAATCTGTGATGTATTCCACGCCCCAATGAGGAAACTTTTGCGATTTCACACAATTAATCAAATTCTCCTATACTCTGACTCACTGTTAGGTAGTAGGAAGTTCCTATTGGCTTAGCCATTTCACTGGTGTATGTATACATAAAAGTAGGCCAAAATACCCAAAATGCAATGGCGGTGATGGAGAGCAAACGCTCGAACCACGGGAAGCCATTTTGTTGGTTGCCTAGGATTCTCCTAGGAAACCAACCATTCTTAATGGAATAAATAAACTAATCGACTCTAAAATCCCACTCAGATAACACGTCTTACTTTCTCTTGGGCTTTCATGCCCAAACAGGAAGACAAACATGACGACTGCATTCCTGCAGTCGGAGTTGCACGCATCATATATGCAACAGTATTATCCGACCACGTCACTCAAGGGAAAACGCTCTGTGTTTGACGGGTTGGTTGCGGGTGTGGCATGCTCTAAGGGCATCGCCGACACGGTGATGGGAACTCCGACCCCTTGACAACGGATTAAAGACCAAAACCCAACAATCCGGAATCCCTGTCTCCATTATTTACGTGAGGTCCAGTTCCACCCATAGTAATCAATCCCCAGGTTGCTATGGACAAGACTGCACCTGACACGAACACTTTATTCCTTTAAGTATATTGTAGAATATTATTTTGGTAGAAACGATCAGGTAAAACAAACCACGGTTATTTAACATTACTTGCAAAGGACGCGACAAAATAAATGACCGTGGCGAGATATTTTATACTTTCAAAAAATTATTGGTAAAAAATGATATAAACTGACTCCTCTCTTGCAAACATCCATCATAAATTCAGCTTATAGTTTTGAAAGGTCAATATTTCATTAAACTTTAATGACTTTAGTTCCTTTCATTGAGGAAAGTCATTGCCTTAGATAACATTAAGTTGGAAACAAATTAACTTTTGGAGTTTTACAACCATAATCATTTTCAGTTCGTGTGAAAAAGAAATTAAATTAATTTAAAATTATTTCCAAATACGAAAGTTAATTTAAAATATAATTAGTTTTCATCATTTAAGTACCATCGACGTTAAACTGCACGTAAGTTGTGTAGTTTTAGCTTTTAAAGTTGATTTGAAGAAAAATGACGGCTCCTAGAGCGTTGCTTATTCGTCGGACCCGTAACCGTATTCGCCAATATGTGCAACAAAAAATGCAAACTTCACTAACGGGCAAAGATAGTTTTCAATTTATAAACCAAGTTCTCGAGAACACTGGTATACTTCGTTTCATTTGGTTGCTTGGTTTGGTCGTTTGCTTCGGCATCTTCAGTTATCAAACTTGGGAAAGATTTTGCTTCTACATGACTGGACCTTTCAAAGTTGAAATCGAATATGTTCCAATACAGGAAAACAGATTCCCTGAAATTATGCTCACGGGCCTAGATACTCCATTGATGTCAAAGTACTGGGTCAAAATACCAGAACCGAACACAATTGATGGTGCACAAGAGTTAATGAGAGATTGCAGGCTCCCAGTGAGAGGAATCATCTCACAGCAAGTCAAGGTTGAAAATTATTCTCACTTGTGGGAACATTCCAACATTTCAGAAAATTTGCAGCACATAAAATTTAGACAGGTAAGTAACATTATTCCTTTATGCAATTTAAAAAGAAATTATATTTACTATACAGTATGTTCTTTTGGATACGTAAAAAAGCCATATTAATAAATATTGTTTCCAATAATTTGCCAATAACTTTTTTTAGGACAAAACTGTGTTACTTGGCACTAAGATAAAAAGTGGCAATTATACAAATCGGGGTAAAACAATTGCATTAAAATACAACGATTATGTAGTAGGCCGTACACTGACTGTGACAATAACAGGTGAAATTAATATACGATAATCATCTAGTCTGTTTAAATAATTTTTGACTAAACTATTTTTTCTAGATTTAAAACTAGCTCTAAACAGAAAATTTAATGTCGTCGTTAAGAAAAATGGGACCTGTAAAGCACCAATGATTACGGTCAGTTTATTTTGTCAAAATCGATTCGTCAAATCAGCTTGCTATAGTCGTTGCCATAAAGATGGCGTCAAATAAACTGATTAGACAAAATAGCCCGCACCTACCAGTAGCCTTATCCGGTATTTTTAACCAATGGAAGGATAAAAGTAAAATGTGGGTCACTGCAAAACACGGGGTGTACCCCAAATGGGGTACCCCATGGGGTATACCCCAAAGTCCTGGAATGTGTAATAAATAAAAAAAAATTAGTAAAATAATTGAAATGAAAATTACAAAAAAAAAAATTTAAATTACATACAAAAACATGACATTACATGTTAGAAATCAAAAAAATCAATTTTTTGACTCACAAATCACAGAAATTTATTTTTTGACTTACAAATCACAAAAATAAATTTTTTGACTCAAAAATCGATTATTTGACTAAAAAATCAATTATTTGACTAAGAAATCGATTATTTGACTCAAAAATCGATTATTTTATTCAACAATAAATCTTTAAAAAACATTACAAATCGATTTAAAAAAATCGATAAAAATGGAGAAAAAACGATAAAAATCAGTAAAAATCGATAAAAATCGGTAAAAATCGATAAAAATCGGTAAAAATTGATAAAACCGATTTTTATCGTTTTTTCTTCATTTTTATCGAATTGTAATGTTCTTTAAAGATTTATTGTTGAATAAAATCATCGATTTTTTAGTCAAAAAATTTATTTTTGTGATTTTTGTGATGGTTGACACGTGCAGGCCTTTCTCAGACCGCAAGCAGGTCTCCAATAGAGTGCTGGGGGTGCACAATGAGAGGAAATATCAATACAGAATGTGTAAATAAAAATTATTTGAGAAAAAACAAATTATTTCGGGAAAAAACAAATTATTTCAGAAGGAAACAAATTAGTTTGGTATAAATACAAAGTTTTTAGGTGTCAATAAATTTTATTGGTGAGAAATTCATGCTTTTTCGTGTAAAAACAAATTTTCTTGTCCTACAATTCCACGCATCGGATTAAACAGTTCAAAAATCGAGTTTGGCGCCATATTATAGCCCAAGATGCATGGAGCTATGTGATTGGCCATGGGGACGATTATTATTGATCACTTGTGTCTGGGTTTCAAGCTATATGAAGGGTAGTTGGAAAATGTGAGACAGACGGTAACACAAATGAAATTTTCGTTTTTTTGAGTAAAAACATTTGAAATTTTTATTTTTTTTTAGAGAACAAGAAAATGTTTACATTATAATTATTACATTTATGATTATTTGTTTATTTTTAGGACTTTGGGGTATACCCCATGGGGTACCCCAATTGGGGTGTACCCCATGTTTTGTAGTGACCCGTAAAATGTACCGTTTTGGTATAAGGCATTATGCGTTTAGATAGAATTTCAGATCAATTGGTTAAAGCGCCATTTAGTTTGTTGCAGCTTTTTGTGGTATATGCGGTATTGCAGTATTATCCAGTATTGCGATATTTGCGATATTGCGGTATACCGTTTTGCGGTATTTTGCTGAATACCGCAGTGTTGCGTCCCAAAAAATTACCGCGGTGTGGTATACCGCTACCGCACACAAGGCTAATAATATACATAACACATTTTAATGCTAGATGTCAATGAAGGATGGTGTCATGCCGTATAGATATACTATACCAATACAGATGGGAATTGAAGCTGAATTTCAATTTATTTTGCGTCAAGTGAGTTATAATTGCTTGTTTGTATAGTTCTTGCAGCTTATTCAACTGTGAATCGCATTGAATAATTAGTTATCTCTATGCTTTTATAATACATATGATTTATAAATCTTTTATAATACATATGATTTATAAATCTTTTATAATACATATGATTTATAAATCTTTTATAATACATATGATTTATAAATCTTTTATAATACATATGATTTATAAATCTTTTATAATACATATGATTTATAAATCTTTTATAATACATATGATTTATAAATCTTTTATAATACATTTAATTTATAAATCAACACATACTTGTATAACCAAAATAGTAAAACTGTATTTCTTTCCTGCAAGTATCAATTTTTGCCTTCAAGAAACCCCTACTGTGAGCCCAGTCTGAAGAAGCAGACCGAATGTTATAAAGACTGTGTGACCAAGCAAAATCTCAAAACCAATCCTAAGTGCAGGTTTAAACTTACTTAACGTAAACATTGATCATTCATTAGGATGCTAATAGATGGTTAACTTACTTGATAGATTGCCTTACATGGCTGACAAAAATCTGCCAGACTGCAGTTTAGAAGCAAACAAATCAATCGTGGATCAAGTGTATAAAAACTCGTATATACCCGAAACATCCACGCTGGCAACAATTGAATGTGGTTGCTTAAGACCTTGTCAAACAAGAGTTTATCTCCTAATAGTGCACACCGATACTAGTTAAGTCAAACAATATCATTTTAACGCATAAATGTCATGAAATTATTTATTTTTAACTGCTAGATTTTGAAGATGAACCCAGTAATATAAATCGTACAAGTATTAATTTTAAAGTGTCACAAGAAACATCTGTGTGGATGACAGAAATCTACATTTACAAAATTCCTAATTTGGTCATCGATTTGGGCGGCAACCTAGGATTTTGCTTGGGATTGTCACTCCTCTCTATAATTGAAATTGTACACTTTGGTTTGCTCCTCTTCTGCAATTATATCAGACCTGTTCGACTACATGCTCAGATAAAAACTAAAATTGTTAATCAAATCAAATTGGAAAATTTGACGAAAAAAACAATGAAAACTTCGCCCAAGCTTCAACGCACGTTGTATCGTATTCTTGTTTTTATTTCCGGCTTACTAGCGGTTTATGTGAGCAAAGAAAGAATCACATTATATTTGAGCGAACCGACAAGATATGTAGTAAATATTCAAGAAAATGACACATTATATTTGCCCAACGTAATTGCATGTATGGATGGACCCTTAATGACACACTACAGGAACCAATATGCCAACACTACAGGCATTCCAGAATGTAAAATTCACTTCATTGATTTAATGAATAAGACTATCAGAGGGAAAAAATCATCGATGGAAGATGTATGGAGATTTCAAACACCCATAATGAATACGATCGCCATGGAATTTTCTGAAAGTGTAAGTGTTTGGTCCGATATTTAAAAATGTCTGTTGTGTCAACGGGTCGATAAGCATTGTGTGAACAAAGCCATTGATTCAAAAGGCGTTTGATAAATGTAACTTATTAGATAAAAAGTGAGTGCTAGATGAAACTCGTGCCTTTAATCAAATTCAACCAAATTTAACAAAATTATATACAACGGTAAAAGTATTTTCTTATCAGAACTTTGGATTCAGATCGAATGTATCTTGGAGCAAAATACCAATGCACACAGGAACATGCTATCAATCTCAAATGCGTAATTAAAAATGTGTGCAAACATTATAGGACTACTAAAACAACATTGTTTTCTTAGGTCCACTAACATATGCAGGTGTTGTTACAGCAATATATTTTAGTTTTCGACCAAACAAGCATCAAAGCTGTAAGCCAGATGAGTACGAAGTAATGAATAAGTTCCATTTGTCATTTGCACTCAGATAAGTGCATTGCACTTGGCGTATACTGTAGGCCAGGGGTCAGCAATTAATTTTAAGTGGGGTCCGGATACTATTGAAAATTTGTATCACGGTCTAGAAAAAAAAACACTTAAAAGCCTTACTAAAAACCTAAGAAAACGGAAAAAACACTTAAAAACCAAATAAATCCCCCAATAAACACACACAACCCAAAAAATACCAATTAAACCTAAAAAACACGGGAAAAAAACAGGAAAAACAAGAAAAAAACACCGAAAAACCAAAGAAACCGAAAGAAAAACGTCGCTAAAACGTCACCGCGATCCAAGTTTCGACCTTCCGCGGTCCCCCTATTGCCGACCGCTGCTGTAGACGTTTAGCTAACTGCACAAACTTACTGTCATAATACAACTAAATAATGCCGTAAGAAATTTACTATAGACCTTAGCAGAATGCACGGAGATAAAGTATACATACACCATCTTGTATTTTAGTTAACTGCAAGGCTATTTCATCAGAAGCAAACTGATCTTGAGTACTACGATAAAATGTTTTTTTCTTTCCGCAGGTGTACTTTCAACCAAGCGAAGCCACAATCCCATCCATTCCATCAATTCTCAAGAGCAGAAGATCTATTAAAACAAAAACGTTTACCGTTGTCACATTCAAAATGTTTAAAGTATGTTTGCAGACAATTGTAAACAAAACTGCTTAACCAATTGTTTTAATTTAGACCATCCGATTGAATTTACAATCTCAACCTTGCCTTGACCGAGACAAACACACAAGATGCCAAGAAGATTGCTACGAAAAAAAGATTTATAATAAAATTCAGTGCAAGTGAGTATTTTTTCTTTTAATATTTATGCAGAAATTTGTCATACGTATCATTTGTTCGGTTTTTCTTTGTTCAACAAAATAAAAAAAACCAAAGAAATGACACTTTCGAACTTTGTACTAAACGTTCTACGATGTAGTTTATAATATAGGTTATTCAAATATTTTCAGGTTACCATTTTTGGTCAACATCAAAAAGGATGATTGTACTAATATTGAAGATGCTAAAACTTCACTGGCATTGTTCATGAACAGATCTTTAACTATTAATGTAATGAAAGAGTGCGGTTGTCATCCACTTTGTGAAGAACAAGTGTTTGACACATATGTTTACTTTCAACATCCCGATGCATGGCCAATCAAAGTTCTTTCAATAATTCCACTGAATAACATAATTGAAGAGTTTAAACAAGTATCATCCTACACTGGAGTTGCATTGTGTTGTGACATTGGAAATTGTTTTTCACTGATGCTTGGCCTTTCTATTCTTGCAATTCCACAACTCTTGCAAAAGCTGATTTCTGAGTTACTTAAATTAAAGAAAAAATACTAACCATCTGTGTGAAGGGCACCGAAAAAGACTGCTAAGAAGGCCGTCATACCGTAAATTCGCCTGTGGGACCCCGAAGTTACACTGCACCTTGGAGCCTCACACGGTGTAAACGCATCACTGCTGGATCTGACACTTTCCAGACGCCTGTCCTAAGCTTATGGACGTACCACAGAAAGTACACTTGTCTTTGTTATTGCTTTTTGGACATTATTATTCACTTTGGCCATATTAGCATGCCGAGTGAACGTGTAATGATTTATGTAATGCACAAACTACCAATTGGGTCATGTTTTATCACTTGCTGCAAAGTTATTCGCACATACTAATGAATCCGTGTAATGTTTTTCCACTTTTAACACGTTTTGCAGCTAACATGGCCCCCCTGTATTATTTTGAATATTGTAGTCAGCAAATTTGTATTTTGAAATAAATTAATTCGTAAGTGCTCACTGTTTGCGGTCATTATTCCATTCGATGAATTATCATTTCTTGACGCATAGATCAATTTGTTGAAATTTTAGTACCTAGAAATGAATTGTTTTGTTAGACTAGAATTCAATTAATTTAAAAAACTGCACAGAGCACATTGTTTGTTTACCTCACCGCCGAAGCTGGTCCAGCCTGAACAAAGCGAACGACTGAATATCTCCAAATAATTCGCCTTCGCGGGAACAAAATCCTTTAATAAATCTAAGTAATGAAAAATTAAATATTCTAACGTATATATCCTACAATTAATACATTAATCACTTTCTCACCCTTGATCAGGGGTTTGTGCGAATGAAAACAACTAGGAACGCTGACAAAAATCAAATCCTTTGGCATATTTATCGTCGAACCCATTACTCGACCGAGAATTAAGTTTTCGAACGGTTTCTTTGTATGATTATCCAACGGTACAACAAACTCTCCGTAACGCGTCACCTAAAAACAATAAACAACTGTAAATATTAATTCAAAATTACACATTCTCGTTAAAAATACTTTAAGCCAGTGCCAATCTGTGATGTATTCCACGCCCCAATGAGGAAACATTTGCGATTTCACATAATTAATCAAATTCTCTTAGGCAACCAACCATTCTTAATCTAATAAATAAACTCCCTCATTTCGATGAGGGAAAGTGGGCAGCTCATTGCCGGCCGCATACGCGCTGTCCCGCTCGCCTACCTCGCATCCGCGTTGGCCTGCTCGCCGCCTCGTACCTGCGTTGGCCCGTTCGCTGCACCTGCATCTGAGTGCCTTGTCCACCGCCACACATTCGTGTGCCAAAGGCGCCAAGACCCCGCTGCGAGTCGCCGTCGCCGTCGCATCCAGCGAGTCGCGTCACATTCAGCGAGTCGCCGTCGCATTCACCGAGTCGCCGTCGCATCTGGCGAGTCATCGTCGCATCCGCCACTCGCGACATAGCCGCCATACCCTGCCACCGGTCCGAGCATCTTGTTGCCACAGCCGCCGCGGTATAATTTTACTTTATGGGCCACCTCTCAGATCATCTCCAAAATTTGGTTTTAGGGGTAGTCAAGGATGGGGAATCGAATGGCATTGACGGTTTTGGGGGCAAATGAAAACGGAAGCGGAAATCAGGAGATTAATGACTGTAGCATAAGTAGGAAATCATACAGCCCGTTGTTATTTTTGTTGTGTTTGCTGGTTCTACAGTGTTAGCAGGCAGGGGGTTGGGGAAGGGCGTGGGAGGAGTGGTTCAGGGGGGGGGGGCAGAGCCCCCCTTGAATAAGAAAGGAAAAAGCAAACAACCGGTTTTTTGGCCATTTTGTTTTGTTTGAACAGATGTACAACCGGAGGTTGAGTTCAGGGAAGTGGTTTCGTGTAGATTAGGGAACCCCAAAACTAAGGTACAAAAATGAGGATACGAACCAGGGATGAAATATACACTTCTTTTAGGTGCGAAGATGATGAAAAAAGGACGAATCGTTGAGTGTGTCGTATCCTGTATTTAGCAGACAAAATAAGGACACAAAGGTTGGTATGATGTACTAAATTCAACTGAGCTTTTATTCCAGGTAATCAACGCAGGTAAACACCAACGCCAGGTGTCACCATACGTAGCGCCATCTAGTGGCGCGGATACATATCAAATCACGACATCACTCTTTTTTTTCAAACAATAACATGGAAACTATTTTAAAATAAATAAGTTAAATAAAATCATTAACAATTTGAATCAAATCACAATAACATTTTTCCGTCCAGGCCTGAACTTTTTACACTTTACACAAACAATATTTTTGTTAAATATTAGTACTCTTTCATGACAACATCAAACTACTCTCCTACGTCGTACCGACGTATCGTACACGCCCAAGTATTCCGGAGCTTTCCTCTTTCGTTCGGACTTCCTCGGGGCAACAGCTGGCAAGACTCTGGGTCTCGCACCTCGTGGTACGCCTCTTGGTGGTGGCCCAGGCTGCAAATGGGCATTCGGCCTCGGGTGCACTGGTACCGCCTCTAATGGAATGTTGTCATCATCGATTGGGAAATATCGCCTGACTTTTGTTACATTTCTTTTCACGATCCTGCCGTCACTTGCTTTCAGCAATAAACAGTTCCCATTCTTTCGATATACAGTCATTAAATCATGCTCGTATGCCAGATCGAGTTTGTGCGTTCTCGACTTCGCCACTAAAACTCTATCGCCTTGTCGAATATCGCTTTCTTTACTCCCGCGACGCTGATCCGCATACCGCTTAGATTTGTTCTTTTCTTCGGCATCTCTCTTCTTTACCATTTGATGTAATTTTCCTCTTTCTTCAGTCATTATCTGTGGAATCTTCGTCCTCATCTTTCTTTTCATTATTAATTCAAAGGGCGACACTCCCGTCGTTCGGTGTGGAGTGCTCCGGTACGACTGCAAGAACGTTCCGAGCGCTTTTTTCCAGTCTCTCTTCTCAACTTCCGCCGACCGGAAAGCCTTGACGAATGATCTATTTAAACGCTCAACCTGTCCATTGGCCTGGGGCCAGTACGGGGTCACCTTGCAATGGTGGACATTATGTTCGTCCAAAAAGTTCTTAAATACTTCGACCACGAACTGCGGTCCGTTGTCCAAAGTCAGCGACTCCGGAATTCCCCAGCGCTCAAATTGACGACGTAACCAAGCGATTATTACTTCCGACTTTGTTGATCTTAAAATTCGTGCTTCGGGCCAACGTGAGTAGTAGTCGACGAGAACGACGATCGAATTGCCATCGTTAAACGGACCACAGATATCAATCGCTAAATCCCGCCACGATCCTTTTGGCAATTCTGTGTTCCTGATCGGTTCGGGGGCATCTTTGTCGCACAGCTATGCTGGCAAGCATGACACCGCTGCACAGCGCGCTCGACATCGTGGTCTAACCCAGGCCACCAGACCTTTTCTCGCAGGCTTGGTTCTAACAACCCCCTGGTGACCTTGGTGTCCCAATTCGATCACCCTCTTCCGCAACGATTCCGGCATCACAATTCGTGCTCCGCGAAGTAAAATCCCGTTTGCCATCGCTAACTCGTTCCTAATGAGCTGGAATTTCTGAAGATGCACTCCAAATCTTGTTCCGTTCTGCAAATATTTATCAATTTCACAAATTGTTTCATCTGCCCTCGACGCCAGTTCCACTTCCTGTAAAGTCTGTCACGGGCAGGTTACCCACCCTTCTTTTTTATTCATTTCTAACTTAGACTGACCCAATCTTAAGTTTTCTTATTTTTTCCCAATCTTTCTTTTCATCTAACATCGATGATTCATCTCCAAATATATGCGCAGCTTCATTGCGCACATCTTATTATTTCCAACAATTAACCTTATTTCATACCTTCCACCCCCTCACCCACTCCAATCGACCTGGTCACATGACTCATGTTTACCTGGTCGCTACTTTTATCCATAATCCACACTGCTCATACTTCTCTCAACGAGTTAACACCTCTTAGATTGAATTGAGTTTGTCGATCTTTATTTTGCGCTTTAACACGCGCACCTTCTAATTTAACACTTAATAGCGCCTCTTTTCGCCCACCTTTTATCCCTTCGCATGCCTGTGACATCCTACGCCCACCCGCATACGAATATCACTGCGCATACTCATTCTTTTTAAACGTAAAGACCCACAACGTGAGATTGAGCCCGTCGAATATAAATAATGTGTGTTACAGCGAGTTAGGTTTATTCACCGTCCGATATCCGCATATGACGATGGCACAAACAGAGTAAATCTACGAACTTTGCCCACTGATTTGCGCTAACATCACCTTGCGCGTAAATTCAGATCAAATCAATTAAACATCTAAGTTGATTCGTAACAAACATGGCGAGCCTGACAGGATTCGCTCTCACCTATAAGGCTTAAACGCGCGAAAAGGTTAGTTTTTTGAGTTATTTATTTAATCATTTCACATTTTCTTCATCATGTCGAGACAGTTGGGAGGTGACGGAATTCGTCCTGTCACGCGCGATCCATTTGATTTCAGTGAGCTAGAAATGGAGCAGGAATGGCAACAGTCCGAACGGAGGAGTGGTGTTCGCCGAGAAGAAGAAAGAGAATTTCGAGAGTGGCAGCAACACGACCAATTACGAAGAAATCGTATCGAACAACAGGAAACGCTTGTGAGTATTGCGCAACAACAGCCAGCCCCATCAAATCATATCACGACAATGGCTGTCGCAAATTCACGAGCGCAACCTCTAGTAAATTTTGCCACGTCGACACCCGCTGACTTTTTGGCGACGCCATCTTTTTTCCGCCCAGCTGAGCCTAGCGCATTAGTAGACCCCGTAACATTAAACGCGGAGGGCTTGCTGATGTCCGACTTGCGCAACCAATACTACGCTCAAACACGAGGTCTAGTAAATGAAATTCGCGAAATATTCCAACAAGGCCCTCGCTCTCTACGAACAGGGACCGCACGGTCTCTAGACGGTGGATCCTCGCATGGCTCCATAAGAGTTAAAGGCACCTCGGCACCATATGATTTAGGACTTCCCACAGCACGTCTGCACCAAGTTCGGGAAGTTGAGCATCGAGGCCAGCAGACAAGAAAGCCCGCATCAACTGCGCAAATTGTTTACACAACAACTACGCCACCAATGCCGGCAGTGGCAACGATCTACACCCAGGCTCCATCACAGGAACCTGCTCAATTGGATTCAACAACACGAGCAAATCGAGATTTAATGAGCTCGATGCTATACTCCAAGATGGGATATCCTCGGGACAGATCCGACACCAAGGCAAAGTTGTCACTGCCGTCAGTAAGAGCGCAACATACAAGTAAAGATAAAAATTGTTTCAAGCCTGGAAAACCACCTTTGTTTGATCCAGATAAAGCCGATCTTGATTACATTAATCTTTTTCTTGCGCATTTGTACGCGCACATGTATTCTATGCAGGCCCCGGTGGATGAATATTTAAAAGTATTTGTCATTCAAGCGACGCGTGGAAGGGCGCAGCGATGGTGGTTATCACTAAAACCAAAACCAAAAACATGGGAGGACTTTGAGATTTTATTTCGACGAGCTTTCGCCATGAATTCGGCAGCGGCCAATGTGAAGCTATCCAAGCGAAAGCAGCGAAATGGAGAATCTACGATGTCCTTTTTAAGTGAGATTGTGTATTATCTTCAAGTTGCAGGATATACCGACCCAGAGCTCCAGTGGGAGAAAGCTCAGAACATGATGCAAACCGAGGTTGTTCATCTCTTGCGCGCATGGAACGTAAACTCGCTGGACGAGGCGATCCAAAGAGGTAATGACATCGACAATCGTCTACAGCTGGACACCATTCGAGCAGACGAATACAAAGATCTGGGTATGGCTGATCAACGAATGCCCTCTCTGCGTGATGCGCAACGCCCCACAGTGCTCAGGGCTGCGGAGAAGTCCAAAGGAGACGATGATGTCAAATCTCTCGTGTCCCAGGACGTCAAACGTTTTGCGAGGTATCGAAAACAATTCTTAATCGAGTTAGCTGCAGTGCAGGCGAGACCAGAACAATCTCCACCTGCGCAGGAACCTGACTCGAGCAGCAGTAGCAGCGACACGGATGCTGAACTTGAAATTAAGAAGAGCACAGTCGCCGAGGCGGCTCAGAAAGCAACAATTAAAATAAATTTAGCTACTCTGACACCTCCAGCAGACGTCCCAAAGGACCATGTGTGCTCTACATCAATTGTCACGTTTCCACCAGCGCCAAAACCACCATTAACTGTCAAATGTCCTGAGAAAGGTACAGCCTGGAGGAAAACACCGAAGGATTGGTGGTATTTGGTAGATACAGCAACTTGGCATCCGTTGTGCCCCATTTGTTACCAGCCATTTAGGAGACCGGAAAACTCCGAAGGCCTGAAGTTCGGGAAGCCGGTGGAACCAGGCCGCAAATGAGTCGACCGGCCTTTCGCGCAAAACGACGCGCTTCACCTTTAATTAACTTGAAAGAGGACAATCCTTCACAGGTTAATTCAACAACATCTCCTACTGTTATTACTCTTTCAGAGTATAAACCTGTAAGTAGTGTTATTTCTTCATCATCTTCCATCATCACATCAGCTACAAAGGCGTCAGATCTGCAGACTGCCGTCCCTGAAGCTGTAAAGGACGAATTGCCGAAATTAACAGATTTGCAACCTGTAATTTCGAAGAAAAACCCGAAAGTGACAATAGTGAGTAAAATTACTAAAACTTTACCAATAATTAAGTCTACTTCCAGTGCAACAACGACTGAGGCTCCAAAGGAAGTGATCTCTCCTATGAAGGTATCTTTCGTAATGTTAACGCCAGAGGAACTTAAAGAAACTCAAGAACCCATCATTGAGATAACGCGCGGGGATCGTTTGTGCAAGAAAGCACCTTGCGTAAAGATTTCCTGGGCTAATGTAGCTTGTACTGCGCTTCTGGACTCAGGCGCACAAACGTGTGTAATGAGTGAGGACGTGTTTCAACAACTACACGACAAAATGGGTTTGGACTTCGTGAATCTCCATGAGCGGGTGCAAGTCGCGTCTGGTGACATAGTAGATTCCACCAAGTCGATGCAGCTCGCTTTGCGCGCCCCAATAGGCATAATAAAATTCATTTGCATGGTTTTACCCGATGCCAAAATGGATATGCTCCTTGGACGTGATTTCTGCACAGCGGCCGGAATCGACATCGACCATGCGAGACAGCAGTGGAGCATGGTGGGCTCAAATGAGATTCGCAAATTCATGACCTATGAAGAAGCAAAAAAGTCAGAGTCAATTCTGGTTTTGCCATTTGCGCCAGAAGAAACGCAGGATCCATCCAACCCACCGGCGGCCATTAGTGAGATCGTTCCGACGAAAATACTAAGGAAACCGGATCCGGTGAGTGAAATTAACTGCCTCCTCCTGGCGCATAGACCCTTGCAACAAGAAATATTCGAGTATCCACATGACGATGCGCAGTATCGAGTTAAACAAGTTCGACATCGTGCGCAACGCGAATGGTCAAATATTTGGTCCCCAAAGAGGAAAGAAACTTCTAAAATTTCCTCCAATTTAAAAAAGACAATTTCACGTAAATTAACTTTGAGTCAGTTCCGACGATTACGACGTTTACGACGAAAAATCAATGTTATTCGTCCAATTGCCAAACAACTCGTTGCGCAACGTGCTAAAGACATCAATGCCAAGAAGGAGTCGAAAATCAACATCTTTTCGACTGTGCAACCTGACAATGGTGAGAATAACTCTAAAATGAACATTAATGACATCAATTTTCTGCAGTACCAACCCAGTGGAGATCCGACCGATTTGGATTGGATTTACCACCAGTTGTGGAACAAATTAACAGTGCCACAGATAAAACTATTAATTAAAACATTGCAGCCCATTTCGCAAATATTTCGTGAAGAAATTGGTTTATGTAATAACACCGAGTACGAGGTGAACCTGAAACCGGATTTTCGTCCAATTCATGTCCCTGTGCGCCCGGTAAACCCTGCGAAAAAGGCGATAATTGATAAATATATCGACAAAAAGCTGCAGCAAGGTATTATTCGGCGATCCCAAAGTGATTGCGCCGTTGCTCCAGTCGTCGTACCCAAGAAGACAGGCGAATGGAGAACTGCTATGGATTTTCGCCCCATTAATGCGCAAACAATCCCGGATGTTTACCCACTTCCGGACATTGATAACATCTTCGCATATTTAGGAGGTGCGCATTGGTTTTCGATAATCGACGGACGCGAAGCTTTCCATCAGATCGGCGTGCGCAAAGGTGACGAACGGTATTTAGCTTTTATAACACATCGAGGTTTATTCGAATATGTGCGCATGCCTTTCGGACCTATTAACGGACCCGCTACACTCCAACGAGCGATGAATAAGACTCTTGCGAAGTATCTTTACAAATTTGTATTTGTGTATATTGATGACGTGATTATTTTTAGCCGAACTTTCGAGGAACACGTGCAACATTTGCGCCTCGTTTTAGAGGAATTGTTCAACGCTGGATTCACCATGAATGCCAACAAGACTGAGCTTTGTCAAAAAAGACTCGAGGTTTTGGGACACATCGTGGAATCTGGCCAGATTACACCAAATCCAAAGAAAGTGGTTGCTATTCAAAATTATCCCGCGCCAACCAGTTTGCGCGAATTACAACGATTTAAGGGCATGGTAGGTTATTACCAATCATTCATTGCAAATTTTTCCAAAATTAGCGAAGTTTTCCGACCATTGCTTAAAAAGGACGCAATTTGGATTTGGACAGATGCGCAGCAATTAGCGTTCGAATATCTGAAAGACCAGATTGCGATACCGACACTGAAAAGACGTTTTCCCAGTTGGAAAAAACCATTTATATTGCAGACCGATGCTAGTTATTCTGGATTAGGTGCTGCTTTAATGCAACTTAACGATGAAGGTGTGAGAATTCCAATCGCATTTGCCTCTCGCGCATTAAACAGCGCTGAAAAGAACTATAAAGTAACCGAAATCGAATGTTTGGCCGCGGTTTGGGGTGTCAAACGCTTTCGCGCATACCTCGAGATGATGCCATTCTACCTCGAGAGCGACCATCAATCTCTTAAGTGGTTATTCCAGCAAAGGGAACCAACTGGACGTTTAGCCCGTTGGGTATTATCGTTAAGTGATTATAAATTCACGTTTTTGCACTGCTCAGGATGCAAAAATAAGGTAGCGGATGCACTGAGTCGAGCTCCTGTCGACCCACCTGAAGTCGACGATGAGGATGACAGCCCGGAGGTCGACGAGGCGTGCTACCTTGCCTATTTTGATGATTGCAACGAGTGGCCGGCACTTAATATCATCAAGGAATTGCCAAAAGACATTAATTTGCAGTTTCGGAAGTTGTTTAAATCTAAATTTAAAAAAGTGCCTCTCATTGCAGCATCTTCACCGACTAAGAAGAAAAATAAGAAAAAATCTCTTATTCCTCGACCAACTGGTAAAGGTAAAGTGACTGGAAATGCGCCGACCTCAGGTGCGCAAATTCCATCTTCTACTGGCGTAGCTACTACTCCAACGAGGGCACCGCCGGTTACAATCCCTCCAGTTGAACCAACGCCAATTGTGCAACCAACTGCAACACCAAATGCATTAGTTCCAGTTGCGCAACCAACCTCACAAGTAAAAACTCCTAATTTATCACCAGTTCGTGTTTCAGTGCCTTTACGAACTCGCCGACAGCGCTCTTTAATTCCAATTCTGATAAAGAAACGAGGAAGACCACGTAAAATTAATATTGTACCAATTTTATCTCCTCGTGCTAAACGAGCAATAGCCACACGAACTCGGGCTAGATTAAAGGATCCATCTTTGATTCCTAAAACACCACCATGGCTACCACCCAGGTATGCGGGAACTATTAAACAGTGGACATTTCCGAAGTTATTGAAATCACAGCAAGTAGGAAGGTTGAAGGCAGTGCGACGTAAATCCGCTATTCCTTCCCATGTGGTGAAACCCAAACCTAAAACTGTTTTAATTTCACCACCTTTACCTATCATTACCCCTCCTGCAACTCCAATATCCATTCCTATTCCTAGTTCCATTCCACCTTCAGCAATTATTCCAACTAAAATTCCTGTGCCAATAAATCCATCCAGTTTTAGAAAAAAGACTGCCTCGGCGCCATCACAATTGCCGACACCTGGAACTTTGGTGGATAAAATACGACGTAATTTCCGTCGCATCACTGGAGTTCCTGCACCAATAATTCAATCCGATAGCCATCGAAGGCCCATTCCAAGACCTTCTCCTGAAATTCCAAATTTACCAACTCCTTCCCCAACTCCTTCAATTCCTATCACTGATTTTCCTGTTATTTCTCCGCGTCAACCTTCTGAACCAGTGATGTATGACGATGCGGCGGGACCATCAGGACAGCAGAGGCCAGAGGGATATACTTCGGACCCGGATTCTGACTCTACATCATCTGAGGACAGTTTTGGACCCATTCGTGACATGTCGCCACCAACAAGGAATTATTATGCGCCTCCAACATCAGCGCAGAGAACTCCGTCGAGATTGCGTCCGCGACGGGAAAGGACAGTAATTGAGGATTCGAGGACTGAAGCAGAGAAGCAAGCCGAATTGGAGCACGATCCACCAATCGAACATCCTCCGTTCGAGCTGTTGCCTACTGCTGCTGAAATCATTGCTGCGCAAAGACAGGATCCCTGGTCGCGTGAGTTGATATTTTATTTAACTGCCCAAATGTTACCACTTGATCCAGATGAGGCTGCTAAAATTGTGGCTGACGCGCAAGATTTCGGCATGTATAAAGAGATGTTATGTCGCTTCCCTCCTGTCCATATTAATGAAATTAGAAAGAGGCGCCAAATATATCTCCCATTTGAACTTAGAGAAAGATATTTCCGCGCAATGCACTATCCTCCCGTAGTTGGACATATGGGGCAAGAACGAACACTCCATCGCATTAAATCGCGCGTATTTTGGCCAAAAATGCGCGAAGATATTCGAACATGGATACAGGTTTGCGAAGCGTGTCAAAGAGCTAAACCCCTTAACAGACTCCCATATGGAAAAATGATAATGTCCAGATCGCGCCATCTTTTCTCTGCTATCTACATCGACTATTATGACAAGAAACCTCGATCCACAGAGGGACATTGCTATGCCTTTGTGATGGTCGACTCTGCTAGCCGATGGTTAGACGTACGTCTAACCGAAAACTCAAATATAGTCACTACGGTGAAACAAATTCAGAAATTCTGCAAAAGATGGGGTTTTCCCAAGATAATTATCAGCGATAATGCGCCTGCTTTTCGCTCACCAGAATTTCGTAGCCAAATCCAGCAACTTGGCGCAATAAATAGATATACCGCCGCATATCACCCGCAAGGTAATATTGCGGAAAGGCTTAACCAATCATTAAAGAACTGTATATTAGCATATATTGATGATGACCATACTAGATGGGACGTCAACATTGGCTATTTCGTGCTCGCGATTAATTCAGCGTATCAAATTTCTTTAAAGTATTCACCCTTTAAAATGGTAACAGGCCAGGAAGCTCGATTTCCGGGCGACCTGGATAGCGACACGGATGACGGAGAACCGTTGCCGCCCGTGGAAGCTGAGAATTTGCACGAACATATGCGTAGAATGCGAGAAAGCGCGATTAACAACTTGCGCGAGTCCCAAATTCGACACAAAAAATGGTTCGATTTAAAACGCCGTCCCCATGACTTCCGTCCTGGCGACTGGGTAACTTTGCGCAATCGGCAACCTTCATCTGCCGATAAGCAATTCGCAGCAGGGTTGCGCCAGCGTACTGAAGGTGTATATATTATACATAGATTGGTGGGCCCCAATACAGTAATCCTAATGGATGAAAACGGTCAAAAAACCCAGCCCTATAATGTCGTAGAGTTGCGACATTGGTTCTTTGCCGAGGCCAACTTTTTAACTTTAAAAGACGTTGAAATTATTGATAAACATGTTGAAATTTTTGCTGTCAACACTTTGGATATTTTTTCTGCCTATTTTCTTTCATTTAAGTAATTTTCTTTTATTTTTTAAACAAAAAAAAAAAAAACAAAAAAAAAAAAACCAAGTGTAATCCGGTGTAAATCTATCTTTACTACCTATTTTGTTTAAAAACTATTTTTCCTTTCATTTTAAATTTATTCATCCTAATTTTTATGTTTTATGTTATTTTATGTTTTCTTCATATTTTATATTTAATGTTCCGTGTTATGTGTTCATGTTTATATTCACTTGCGACTGGAAAATGGCTAAGTCCATTTCAATCAGGGACTATGTCCGTCACCAGAGTGCGCGATGCCAATTAATCTCTAACAATAGCACGTGGCTATTTCCACAATTCATTTAAATTATTCAATTAATATAATTTATGCGCACTTTATTTAAATTAATATTCTGTGTTCTGAATTGTTACTTGTTTATCTCACCATCCTTATTTAATCACTTTGAAACAAGAGTTTTGAGCGAAGACAACTTTCGTTAACTTCTGAATTCCAACACTGGATGTCGCCTTTCTATTGCAATTAGTTAGTGTCTAACCTCGAACCCGACTTTATTACATGTGCGAGTTTTCAATCGTTCATCGAAGCTTCTCGAAGCAAAGTTTTACGACTCGTTACATTCCTGGGAATATTCTTTACTCCTCGTTGTTTGTTTCGTTCTGTGCGCGTTCGTGTTGTTGCGCTTGATAATTGTGAGTATCGTTTGTCAAACGTCTTATTTGTTTTGTGTATTTATATAAATATTGCCTCCACCAACTTAGGCGCATTATATTTTTATCAACATATTGAAACCAACATGGCGTGTTGTAATGAGGACTTCCCGGGAAGGAAATATCCGAAAAACTATCGAACGCCGCCTTTACATGCGGCGGGTCCACCAAAGTTTCCGCACAACCATCCCGATGATCCACTCGATGCTGGATTCCCCAATTTCGAGATATGTCCGGTATGTTCCGGCTATGGTAAAGAGATCGACCCGCCGAGACCGGAGTGCAAGTGCCGGGCGTGTGACGGTCGGGGGGACTTACGGCGCAATCTACACATTGTTTGGATGCGCCAAATCTACGGTTGGGTGTTGCGAAGATATGAACAAGACCATGTGATTATCGTAAGCGTGACATACCCGCCTTTTCGACCACTGAACGGGAGTCCGGTGTCGATACAGAGGTTTCGGACAATTCATTTCTGGTATTGGCACCGGGCGCAACGGGTTGCGCACACAAATCGCATTACACCGCGACAATGGATCTATCCGATGGCTGAGGTAGTTCAACTTCTATATATCCAAGTGCCAAACTTACTCCAAGACGAAGTGGAAGGACTGGCTCCCATGTTGAAAGAACAACATCTTGTTGATCAGATGCAATCCGCAACAATTCGCTATTTTCACCCATTTCCAGGGGATGCCTCGATGATGAGTGAGCAAGTGGAACTGGTTGCAGAGACTCAGGGCGCAATGGATACCATAGACACTAATGACCAGTCAGTATTACCCTATTTTACAGGAAATCGTCCTCCATGTTCAATCAACAGACGAGAGGATCGTACGGAGAAACTTACGCAGAAAGTGCTGGGTAAGATCGAGGACACGAAAATGCCTTTGCGCCGTGACGAAACTCGGGACACCAATACGACTAGATACCGTCCACAGCCATCCGAGGAAACCCTTGCGCAAGCAACAGCGCAACTGGCCGGTTTATCCATTGACGATAACGGGGATGATGAGGACGACGACGATTCCATGTTCACAAGTGTGTCTACCCATATTGATTCAATTCCAGTTACAAAAAACGAGAACTCAGATCCGCCCTGTGATTTGCGCTATTATTCTGGCCGTTCTACGTTGGGAAATGTGACTGAACAAGAAATGGCGGAATTAACTCGTATGCATAACGAAGAAATCGCCCAGCGTCGTTCCAGCACTCCACCAGTTCGGGACAACGAATCAAGTTTCAGTGTAACCCCGTCCATCTGTGGAGTGGCTCATGAGATTTTTGCGGAAGCACCGGCTGCACAGGTCCAGGACGTTCGAAAGTTGGAGCGGAAAATGGCCGATCCACGATTGTCCAATGTTCCGACCATGCAGCAACCCCGCGGACCACCACTCAGTGCACGACTTCCTCCAGCGATGCGGGAACGATTTGCACAATCGCCACAGAATGCGAATTTATCTGCATCTTCTTTGAAACCAATTGCTAATAACAATCTTAATTCCAATACAGGTGCCCGACCGAAGCTTTTGGCAAAGAAAAATATTTTCGTGACAACCTCAAGTGTAACTTCTACTACAACAACGGCGGCCAAAGCAACAGAAACACCATCGTGCTCAGCGTCAAAAATCTCGAACATTCCAGTGTCGACGCCTGGACCCATCACCTATGCGCAGTTACCATCGCGCAATGTTTCCACAACTACAAAGGCCGCTTCCACACCAAGTACGATTTCGGTCTCCTCTAGTCAGACTTCGACGCCGCCCCCTCGAGTGGCTCCTACCGAAGCCAGCGCGACTGTCGCCTCTGATGGGGCACAGGCTCTTGGAGATATTGCCTCTCATTGCGATCTGGCAGTTGACCGATACGGCGTAACAACGAAACCGGTAAATTCTCTGGAACTAATTCCCGATTTATTAGATGAATTCGAAGTCGAAATTTGCGTGAAGGGGCCAGAAGTATCTAAGACCCGATTTCATATGGAACGTAAAGGGTGGATTGCGCTTTTAGAACATATGATGGACAAAGATTTTGAGATACTTCGTGCGGATTTCCGTAACATTCATGGTCAGATGAAGACTCGCATTCGCGATATGGCTGCTCAAGTATTGAGGCGGATGTCGGAATGCGATATCTACGATCATGATGGCGTTCTGGAGCAGTTGATTTGGATCATGCATGAGGAGATCTCGCGCATGATCTATCACATTCGGCGCCGTCGTGACTACGAGCGAATGACCACCGAGCAACGTCAACGGGAGTACGAGCAGAAACATGCGGCGGAAAAAGCACGCGTTGCCGAGATCCATCGTGTTGAGGAGGAAAAGAAAGCGATCCAGGAAGCTAAGGAAGCGGAAGAAAAGCGACGCGCTGAGGAAACTCGTTTAAACGAATTGCGAGAGATGCTTCAAACTTCAGCTCACCATCACGAATTTGCGCCATCCATTCCACCGGGTCCGGGTTTCTCGGGTTGGGACGATGCCCCACCCACAATTACCTCAGAACTTTTGCCTAGCTTGATGTCTCCAGCGGCTATTATCTGCAACTTCGCTAACGGTCGAGGTGAGTGCCTTCAATTTGGAATGTCAACACAAGCGCAACGACAACTTTTCCGTTCCCTCGCCGTGGGTGATCTACGCATGCCTTTGGCCGAAGCTAATCCATTATTAAATCTATTGTATCGACGATATGGCGAGTTATTTCTCGACCATTGTCGGAACGAGATTAACCGACGAGGTGCGACTAATTTTCATGATGCGCAGCGCATAGTGGTAGAAATTGCGCTTAATATGATTAAATATTTTCGAATTCCTCGTCATCGCGAAATCTTGGAAAAGGATTTCGAATAACAATCCTAAACGTGACTTTGTGTGCGCAAGTTTTTTGCAAATTGAAGTCAGGAGATCGTATTAATGGGCGCTTCGTAAAATTCCTCCGCTTCGGCGTGGAGTTGAAGGACTTGATACGAGGATCCTGGTGATTTGCGAATACTTTGTGCGCACATCAACCTACTATTCATCATTATTTTGTGTTTTCATCATATATTTTCATCTCTAATTGTGTCCAAAATGCGCCGCCAGATCGTGGATCTCTGGTAAATGCCCTAATAAAACATCTCCGCATTTGTGCGTTGAGTTTGGGCTGGCCTGCATTTAAATATCTTCACGGTATCCACAACCAACATTCATCATCATCTTTAAATCTTCATCATTTTCCCGTTCCGCCATGCGATTCCATTGATGAGGCGCTCCGTAAAACATCTTTCGAGTTGGAGGACTTAATGGAAGGAACGTGGGCAACGGTGATGTGTTGATTCGAAGAACAAACAATTATTATTAGTGTTTCATCATAAGTGTTATTATTTTTTGCGCACGTTTTTCTACTGTGATAATTCTCACTGATAATTTATATTTTTGTTTAATTATTTTTACGTTTTTAGTGCTTTAGAATCGGACAATTGGATTTTTAATTTACAATCTTAAATTAGATCTAAAAAGGGCTCTTATCTGACACAGTCCAGTTGCAATCCCAGTGATTCTTTAAGTCTCTCAGGTTTTCCTCATGAGTTAATTTTATAATTAACTAACCAATTAATTTGTATTAATTGAGGAAGCCATTTTGGTGTGATACAGTCCTGATGATTGTTTGCATTTGAAATTAGACAAATACCAAGGGTTTTAGTATTGGATAATTAATTTGTTATTAATAAGAAAATATTGGAACTGATTACAAAAGTTTTTACTTAGATTTGAGTTTTTAACTATTCATTTGTCTAATTAGTACCGGTTGTAATGGAGTGATGCTTTCCTATTGGCTGGCTTCATTTCCAAATGCTTTGAGGATGTTTTAAAAGGATTAAAACATTCCTGTTATCT